>JAJEJO010046912.1:5086-23417 GCA_020662805.1 Glaucomys volans
GTGTGTCGTTATAAACAACACTGTGATGAATATCTTTGTACAAAAACTTTTGTGTACAACCGTGACTTCCTTGTACTTTGCTGTTTTCACTCTTCTCCAGAAGACTTAAGGAAGGGGCTGTTCACAAGGTATCATCAGAGTGGACAGAATCAACCAGGGATTGGGGCCCACAGAGACAGCATGGAGGGAAGCCCTGAGCCGCCTTCCCCAGGCCTGGCGTGGTGAGGAGGAGGCTGAGTGGGATGCCCAGCCTCAGTGCCCCCTGTCCTTTGACTCCCAACTGCTGCTACATCCGTGGGCAAAGCCCAGCTGGCAATGAGGGCCAGGGGGCCCAGGGGGCCCAGGGGCTACCACCACAGAGACCAGCCTTGTGGGCACAGAGCCAGGTGAGGAAGGCTGGGGAGAGATCCAGAGGGTGAGCAGTGACTGCCCTTGTCCCCATGGGGGATAAGCCACCTTGAGACGCTAGGCTGATGGAGTGGCACTGAGGGACCAGGACCCGTGCCTACTGTCTGCAGTGGGGCTGCTGCAGTGGCAGTTTTGGAGTGTGGTTCTCTCCAGTTCTCGCCTGCTGTGTGCTTTTGGTCTTTTCTGAGGGAAGCCCTTACCTGGACCTTCCACAGCCCCCAGAGTGAGCCCTGCCGGGAACAGGAGGCTGACCCACCCCACACCTGCAGAGGATCTGCCAGGCCTCCTCTGCATGCGCTGCAAATCACAGTGACCCTGGGAGGCAGGTGCTGTTATTTCCCCCACTTTCCAGATGAGAAAACTGAGACACAGAGAATTATCTTATTTGGGGGGGGGTTCATTTTATTTTATTATTATTTTTTAAAATCTTGCTTCTATAGCTAACAGAGGCAGAGCTGAGATCCAAACCGGGGCCTGTGGTTCCAAATCCATCACCCTGGACCGGCCGCTCTCCCGGGTCAGCCGGGCCCTGGTCTCCCGCGGAGCTCGACAGCAGACCCAGCATTTAGACGTCCCCTCTGCCTGCTTTTTCTGACACAGCACTCTCCATCAGGGGAGAAGAGAAACCACACACACACACACACACACACACACACACGCGCGCGACCTGAAGAGGAGCCCCGCGAAGCCCTAAATCCACTCCAATTGTATTTCTCTCCATCCCTTGGAAAATAAAATTGCTGAGCGCCTGCTATTTTCCCTGAAACTGTGTAGCAGAAATCTTCTCCTGGGCTCTGACCCTGGGAGGTAGCTCTCTGCCCAAAGCACATTTTTACAGCCAAGTTATTTCTGATTCTTTAAAAGCAAAAGCAGAGGCAAAAAAAAAAAAAAAAAAAAGGTCTGGAAGGAGCAGACTCTGTGGCAATGTAATGTCTCAGCAAAAGTCCCTGGCCACCGGGCCACGCCTGGCTCCCGTCCCAGTGTGCGGAGTCCAGGCCACGCCGGGCTCCCGTCCCGGTGTGCGGAGTCCGGGCCACACCGGGCTCCCCTCCCGGTGTGCGGAGTCCGGAGACGTCTTGAGCACCCTTGAGGGCGGTAGGCATTCAAGGCTGCAGGCAAGCAACCCCTCCTATGACCTTTCAATTATTCCAGGGAGGTAGAGGAGGGGACAGTCTACGGATCTGACTTTGAACTTGAAAGGGCCCCCATTCCAAATGAGCTCCTTTCTAGAGCCTCCTAAAAATGCCTCAGCTTGCGATCTGTATTCAAAATCTGTGTGTGGGTGTGTGTGGATGTGCACACACTGCGTGTGGGTGGTGAATGTGAGGTTGTTGGGCCATGTGTGTGAGTGTTCCTTCCTGGGTGTGTGATGAGGGAGAGAACCACGATGCTCTTGCTCACCTGTGTGACCTCCAGTATGGCGTTGTCTTCCGGGAACACGGGGGCTGTGCTCAGAGCGTGCCTGTGGTTGTGAGCACCTGTGTGCCTGTCCACTGGGCACCTGCACATGCTAAGTGACACCGAGTGTGTGGATCGGAGGATGTGTGTGCCTCTCTGCGGCTGATGCACGGGGTGTCAGCTCCCTGAGGGCAGGGGTCTGGGTTGGCTTTACTCCCTGTCATATCCCAGTGCCCATTGCAGTCATCATGTGTGGGTGCGTGTCCATGCGGGTGTCCAGAGCAGGGTCAGCCTGATTGTGTGCCTCGTGCATGTGATCACGTGCCTGAGAAGTTCTGCCTCTGGCTACCTCAGTTCCTAAAATATTGGATGTGAGCATATTTGTAGGTGGGAGCAAGTGTACATGCTTGTTCGTGAAGATGCAAGAAACAGATATAGGTGCAGACAGCCACCGGGTACGAGGTGAGAAGCAGAAACATCGAGGAAATATTTAGAAACACCTTCACAAACGTATTAAGACCTTCATTTAAAGGCTCTGGCCTGTCTGCCCATGGCCCTGGTGATGTGGATTTGGATCTTAATTATAGACCCCTTCAACCCTGCATGCAGCTTAGATTCAATCCTCAGGAGGACCTGAGGGCAGGGGACTGGACATTTTGGCACAAAGACTGTTTACCTCTGTCTCTGTGATAAGTCTTTCCAGCTTCTTCCCTTGTCTTCTAGGTACAGTTTCAATGCCATTTTCCCCCAGGGGGTCTCCCCAGGGCTTTCCTGGCAGTGACAGGGTCTTTAGTGCCACCCAAGCCTATAAACACACTGTCATCCAGTCAGTATCCCCTCCAACGGCCTAAACCTTGTCCCCTCACCTGGCTGCACCTGTTCTCCCATGTCCCTCTTCCCCTCAGCACCCCAGCAGGTTCCCCACTGAGTAATTCTCTCCTTCCTCAAGGTCAGCTGCTTCTTGGGGCTGCTCCCCAACAGTAAGGATGATAAATGGCTCTCGTGGCCTGAGACTGGGGAGGTGACATTTCTCTAGCCTTCTGAGAATCCCCTGTGTGGTGGCTGTTGATGTCCGGATCTTGTTTTTGTGATCATCCTTGCTTCCCGGGGAGCCCGAGGCCCTCACTGCAAAGGCCAAGCATCAATCCTGGGAAGACAGGCAGGCAGGAAGGGCGGGGTAGAGAATCTAGAGTACCTGTGCCGTGGAGCCTCCTGGATGCAGAAGGAAACTGAGGCAACTGCCAGGAAGCCCCCTTCCTCTTCTCTCCTTAGCCCTGTCTACCGTAAGTGCGGTCTCCATTCTTCACGGTGCATTGTGTGGAGCATGGGGATTTGTTAGATGCTAATGTGGTGAGGGGTGACTCTGAGAAAAGGAGAAAATTGGGCACATCAACTCCCACTGGCAAACAAAGCCGCAAGACAGGTTTGGAGGCAGGTGTGTGGGTAGGGGCAGGGCAAAGGGGAGTCTCAAGGAGAGAGTTGAGGGTAAAGCAGGCGAGAGCCAGAGTGGGATGTGGGCAGCTGGCTGGGCCCAGTTGGCTCAGAGGAAATGCTGGAAGAGAGGGTCATTAAGGTCCTTGGTGTGTGAGATCTGGGGAGTTGGCTGATGGTGAGAGTCAGAATGTCTAGAACAAATGCAGAGGAGTCTCTAAGGCTGGGCCAGGGCAGAGGCAGAGGTGAAAATGGAAAGCACCTCAGCAAGATAGCGGGGATGGCAGCTAAGGGTGTCACCTGGGTGTATGACCTCCTTCCCTCCAGCATGTGCCCCTTTCTGCAGAGCTGGATGGGGCTGACTCCTTTGCATGGTGCCAGGTGGGTTCAAAGCTCTGTTGTATCCGTCCATGACCTTACCCAGCCCTGGAGGTGTGCCGGGTCTTAGAACCCTCACATTATAGGCCAGGGAGGTACAGAGTGGTCAACAGGCTTCTCCAGGCCAGTCAGCCAGGAACTGAAGAGTGAGCATTATTATCTAAGTCTATTTAATATGCACCTACTATGTGCCAGGTGCTTCTGAGATGCTTGGATTAGGATCAGGAACCACACAGACAGAGTCTGAGTCCTCTGAGTTCTTAGATTCTAGCAGCAAAAGGGAACCACACATAAACCAGTCAGTACAATGGTTTTGGTACCAATAGAGGAAATAGAAGAGGTACTTGTGGTGGTGGGTGATGGGACAGTGGAGGGCAGGTGACCCTGTGGGCAGGCGGCCAGGAGAGGTCTCTCAGAGGATGGGACACTTGAAATAAGCACTGAACCATGAGGGGTACACAGACAAGAGTGGGACCAGGTGGGGTCCAAGCAGAAGGAACCATGGTGCGAAGATCCTGAGCTGGGACAAACTGAAGCCAGGGATCTGGAGCTTTGTGACCAAGGACAGGGCTGGGAGGGCTATGGAGGGGACTGTGACTTTTATCCTCAGCATAGCAGGGGCCACTGAGAGGTTTTAAAAAAGTGGACCAACTGACCTGATTCCAGTCTAGACAGATCCTGCTGGCTGCTCTGCAGAGGACAGGTTGGAGAGAGGCCAGGATGATGGGAGGTGATCCATTAGGCAGTTGATGTCAGGGTCCAGGTGAGAGGTGATGGTGACTTGGACCAGGCAGCAGCAGTGGACATGCAGAGAAGGGATTGGATTCTGTGGAAACATGTTTTGGAGGTGGAACTAAGGAGACTTAGTGACATATTGAATATTTGGCATGAGAGCAAAAGAGGGGTCAATGATACTACTTAAGATTTTGGTATAAGGACGTGGATGGTGGGTATTTCTGAGATGGGAAAGCCTTTAATGAGGGAATGATTAGGGTGAGAAGAGGGAATTTGCTTTTCCATTTTGGTTCAAAATATCCAATAGCCACTGCAATGGAGATGGCGAGTGGGTAGCAAGATGTTCAGTTCTGGAGGAGTTTGGGAAAGGTCTAGGCTAGAAGGAAAATTTGAAGAATGTTCATCAGGAAGAAGACGTTGGAAGCCATGCTGCTGGGTGTGCTCATGTGAGAAGGGAGCACAGACTCAGGAAGAAGGAGGCTGAGGCGGAGACCCTGAGACAAGCAGATGGCTAGAGCCCAAAGCAGGCAGAGGAGGCCAGAAAGGAACAGCCATGTGACTGGGGCAGATCAAGGGGGGCTGGGTACATCCTATGGCTTCAGGAAGGAGGCTCGGGCACCTGTGCCAGATCTGTGGAGAGTAGAGGGTTTGGAAACGGTCGGCCCTGGGCTTTGAGAAGATGTTGGTGGGGTCGGTCAGTCTCTTCTGGGAAGAGGAAAGCCCCAGAGCAAGAGGGGAGGAAGGAAGTGCAGAGGTAGAACTAACCAGTCCATCTTTGGCTGTGAATGCAGCGGGCAGGGTAATGGCAAGAGAAGGCAGCGTGGAGTCCAGGGAAGTGTACACGATACACAGTCTGGGTGCTATTTCATATATATGGAATAGTGAGGCATGTTTGTCAATGGGAGTGATCCAGAGAGCGAGGAAGTGATGACACAGGGGAGAAAGAAGAAGGAATCACTGCAGGAAAGTCTTTGAAAAGACGAGGGTCCTGTTAGGATAGTGGTCACAAGAGGAGAGTTTGGTCTTAGAAGGTAACAGAGCCCCCCCACCCCTTTTTCATTTTAGTAAAAATGAAAGCAGAGGGTGTGGGTACTGAGGCAGGTTGGCTGGTAAAGCAGGGATGGGAGGTGAGCTGCTGGGTTTCCTTGACTTCTCTAGGTATGTCTAAGGCTGGCATTTGGTCAGATAGGGAAAGTGGTAAAGATTTGAGGAATCATGGGAAACTTTGGAAAGTGACTTTCCCAGGAAGGGTGGAAATAGCACCTGGGAGGTTGAAAGTCATGCTCAGTCTTGTGTTAGAACCAGTGGACACAGCTGTGTGACATCGCAGAGGTCCTAGGTGACAGCCAGCTGATGGGTGCAGGTGCTGAGTGAAGGGACAGCTGGTTTCACCAGGGTTAGGGTTATCTAGCAGGTGAGGGTGAAGAGGGAGAGGCAGCCCAAGGACCTCATGAACACTGGGAGGGGGATTTTGTTTCACTTTTGTTTTTGTTTTCATACTGGGGATTGAATCCAGGGGTGCTGAACCACTGAACCACATACCCAGTTGGGTGTTTTTTATTCTTTTTATTTAGAGACAGAGTCTCGCTCAGCTGCTGAGGCTGGCCTTGAACTTTCAATCCTCCTTCCTCAGCCTCCTGAGTGGTCGCTGGGATTACAGGTGTGCACCACCTACACCTGGCTGGAGGGTGTTTTTGAAGCTGGTGCATGAAATCTGGACTGGGTAATGAAGGAAAATAAGATCAGGCCCATTGTGAACAAGACAAAACGACCAGAATCTCAGGAGGTGGGAGGACTGTTGGTGTAGGAATCAAGAGCAAGAGAGGGGCTGGTGGTCAGACCAGGGGACGCTGGAAATCAGGCTTTGCAGGGTGAGGCAGTTGCAGCGTGAGGAGGTCTAGGGTACAGCCTCATGGGGAGGGTGAGGAGACGATCTTTGGTGTTAGTGAGTCACGGTGGTGATGGGCCACCTGCCAGGACACCGAAGTAGTCAAGAATGATGGTGGCGATAGCCGCGTGGAGAGAGACAGTGAGCTCATGGTGAAGTCATCACTTGGCCGTGAACCTTTAATTCTTGGAAGCTCAAAACCATCTGGTGAAGTGGTTTGAAAACTGTTGAAGACGCTCAGCACAAAGGAAGCATTTCGAGGCAGCTTAGACAGACAGGGAGGTAAAGGTGGGTGTGTGTTTGGAAATGGGGTCAGGGCTGGATGGCTCACCCTACCCCCCACCCTAGGGCCTTTGAGAGGACTCCTAGAACCTTCTGTGGCCTGCCATTAGAAATCGCTGGCCTAGGCCAGTTCCCCTTTCTTCACATTTGAGGAATAAGACACATCCAAGGCCACTCGGTTGGGTTGTCAGTAACAGAGCCAGGACTGGAGCCCGAGCGCTCTGTCTCCCCCTGGACCCAAGACCCGTCACTGCCTCAAACCTGTTTCCCCTCTGTATTGTTTTCCCATAAGTCTCCTGACACTCTAAACACAGGACTGACCACAGCATCGGCAGGACGCTCCTCTCCACCCTGTCCCCAGGGAGGCCCCTCCCACCCTGTCTGGCCTTTTCCTGCTGTCATAGCAGGCTGGACTCCAGTGACAGGCATGCTGGCAGGGCCAGAGGACTCGCCCAGCCAAAGGGTCTGCCCTTGGAGGCCAGGTCAGCATCCCGAGGTCAACTGCATGGAACTTGGCCATGACTGGGGTCCTGGAGCTTGGCTGGAAAGGGAGTGGGGCAGGATTGAGCCCTGAGGCTAGAAGCCAGTGCCAGGGCGAGGCCAGCTTCCAGACACATGGACTGTCCTGGTAAGATAGCAGTGTGGCCAAGGGGGAGAAGCTGGTTCAAGATGAAGGGGCAGAAGCCAGACTCTAAGAGACGGAGGGTCAGGAAGAGGAGAGCAGACGGTACTGAGGGTCTCCTGGAGCTGCTGCAGAGCACAGGAGGCTTTTGATGGGTCCCATGGGGTCTCATCCTTGGCAAGAAATATTTTAGACAGGACTCTATTTGGAGGAGGAGGCCTAGTCCAGCAGGTTAAGGCCAAATATGGGGGCTGTGAAGGCAGAGGCCATGCTGGGCCAGCTGGGCCTGCAGGCCTGATCTTGAGCTGCCTATGCAAGCGCAGAGGAGCCCACCTAGCCTGGGGGGCAGGAAGCAGCATATGTGCCCCTGGGAAAGGGCTGGAAGCATTACACAGCTGTCAAGTAAGTTGGGGTTCACGGCAGGCCTCCAAGGACAGAGGAGTGCTGGCAGAGAAACCGAGGCAGGAGGTCAGAGTGGTCTGGCAGGAGCAGGGGACATCTACGGTGACACACTTCTGGCCCTGACACTCGGCACGGTCCCGTTCCAGTGTCTGGAGACTCTGGGGTGCCCTCTGCGGGGAACGCCCTGCCCCAGATGCCGACAGGCCTGGAAGGGGCCGGCACTCCTGCTCTTCATGCGTGACCTTGCCTGTGTTTCCCTGAAGCACCTACGACTCTCTGACATCTCATATATGGGTGCTTATCGCCATCTGCAGGTCCACCCATGCTGGAATGGGGGTCCCTGGGCACCCAGGATGAAGGGCAAAGGGCAGCTGGCAGTGAGCGGGAAGGGCATCTCCTGGGCCCCTCTCTCTTCTCTTCCAACCCCAGGGTCTCTCTGCTCTGCCTGCTTCAGCACAGAGAGCTGACGGGCTGGGCCCCTGTCCTCCATCCAGGGCCTGTTCCCTCTCCGTGGCCCCCAGCAGAGGAGGGACCCTGATGCTCACCCCTCCCCAAGAACAGGGCTACAACAGGACCAGCCCGGGGTGGGTGAGCACTGGGCCCCTGGAACCCCCAGCCTGGTCATATCAAGGCCCATAAGCCTCAGTAAGTGGCTCTAAAGATAATCAATTGTTTTTCATTCTGAGTGAAACAACCGGCTCCAAGAAGCCTCTATTTACAAACCGCACACATAGGCCAGATCCATCTTTTGTTAAATTGTTGCACACGCTGATCTGATTTAACCTGGCAGGCTCAATGTGCTTCCTGCTTAGTGCCAGAGACAGGCTGGGGAGGGGAGCAGGGCTGGGGATGGGAGCAGGGTGGGAGGGCCTGGGCAGACTCCTGGGAGGGAACCTCCCCTCCCTGCTTCACCCACCTTTGGGACTCAGGTGAGGGCTCTTTTCCCAAGCTGGAGATCCAGCCCAACTGTCCCCCCACCACTGTCTTCCTTTCTTCATCCATAGTGTCTGTCTGGAAGGGAGCTTAGACCTCAGGGTCCAAACCCTTGATTTTCCAGAAAGGGAAACAGAGAATCAGAGAGGGTGAACTGCATACCCAAAGTTGCACAGCAAAATAATGGCAAAGTGGAACCAGAACCAGGACGCAAAAGGGCCACCTGCTGCTCCTTCTGTGCACTGCTGGGAAGGGAATCTTCTCTTCCACAAGCTGAAAGCCTTGACATGGGCAGCCAGAGGCCACCTCTGTCCCTCCCACCCTACCGGGGCATACTCTAAGATGGGTGCCCATAAACACTGGAGTGAAGGGTCAGGTCTGGAGCTAGGATGGGATCCCTGGGGCCGGGTGGAGAGGGTTGGAGAAGGCCCTTCATGCCAAGCCTCTTTCCCTCAGATCTTGCAATGGTACCAAGTCCACCAGTGAAGACCTAAGTCCTCCCAGTGGCCTGCCAGGCCCTGTGCTGGCCACCCACCCCCACCCATGGCTGGCCTGTCCTCCTCACTCTCCTCACTCATCACCCCGCAGCCACACTGGACCCTGTTGTCGGTCCTCCTTGCTATGAATCCTTCCCTGACTTCACCTGTGAGCCAGAGCAGGGGCAGCCAGGGAGGCAGGAGCCTTCCCACCCCAGCAGAGAAAACCAAACACCCAGCAGCAAGCATTGGCATCAGGGTCCTCTGACGTCCCTGCCCTGGCAAGGCTAGGTGACCGGTGTGAATGAACCTGGATCTGACATCAGGCGGCCTCTGAGAGCTGCAGCCTGTGCCAGCCAGGGTGAGCCTGGGGAGGTGGGCAGGGAACTGGCAGCCCAGAGAGGGGTCCCCAGGACTGGGAAGGGCGAACAGCAATGCTGAGTCCTGTGACAGCCTGGAGAGTGGCTTGAGAACTGGCCCCAGTGAGGAGCGCTTCTACTGCAGGTACCCCAAGGGGCCCTGGGGACCTGGGGGTCGTGACTGCACCCTGTGTCCGGGCCGTCAGCCGGCCCTGTCTCCACGAGGAGCTGCAGCGCCTCCTCCGCCTCCTCTCTGTGCGCCAGCCGTGGCCTGCAGGGCCTGGGAACAGCCATAAATAATAGTAATAAGGAGAGTCTGTTCCAAGCGAGATGATTTTATGAAATTACATTTTTGAAAAGGTTAATTCTTCCATCTCCCCACTTGTACTCCACTCTGGGGAGGCAAATGTGGATTAATTGGTCCCATTTCCTCCCCGGCCTCCACGGAACCCCTAGGAGATGTCTGTTTCCACGGGGCCTGGCTCCTCCCCAGGCCCGCCAGGAGCCGCAGGCCTGGACCTGTCCGCCTGCATTCTGGGCAGAGCTGAGGCCCCCTCTGCCACCAGGCCATCACCATCTGGACCAAGGCAGAGGCACAAGGCTCTCGGGGCAGGAAGTCCTGGCAGGTGGGGCAGGAGAGGAGGCCCAGGAGGCAAAGGCCTGGCCTTGGGGAGCGGCAGGTAAGGGGTGCAGGCAGGTGGGCACCAGGGCACCCAGGCATCTGCATGGACTGGGCCATGTGGGTGAGTCCCAGAAGGGGAGGAGACAGATGGACAGACAGACAGGAGGGAGGAGCATGCTGAGGCGCTCTGCTCCCTCCTTAGCACCTTCTCATTGTGGTTTTCTCTTAAGGAAACAGGAGACAGGGGCTGGGGGAAGATGCTGCCTTCAACAGGAGGGAGGACAGGGAAGGAGCGCTGGCCCGGAGCCCCAGGCCCACCCTCAGTAGCACCCAAGGCAGCCCTCCCGTCTCTGGGGTGCTGCCTGGCCCAGGTGTGGGGTGACCCACTGGGGTCCTCCTTCCCTGTGGCACCACCTCAGACAGCACTGCCCACCCTGGGCCTCAGTGTCCCTGTTTGTGAAGAGTCCCAAGGAGCTTCTCTCCATCCCCTTCTAGTTCCCAAGTGTGAGTCTGATGGGAGCTCAGGAGGTCGGAACCCCCCTGCCTCGTGGTTTATGTCTGGGTTTCCGTTGGAGGCTATTGATGGCGTTCAGACACAAGAAAGCGGAAGCAGGGACACGGGGTGCCCGGGTGGCAGGTGGCGGGCTGTGTGCCTGTGGTGTCTGCATCTGTAGAAGGAGCCAGGGTGACTCAGGCTGCATGCTCACAGCTCTGCCCAAGAACAAACCCGGACACAACCCATTCGCCCCGCCACCGGCAGGCACCTTTGTGTGACTTTGTTCCTCCCGGTATCTCACACCTCCCAGGTGATCCCTCGTCCCGGCCACCGCCTGACCCACCACCCTGGAGCCACGAGGAAACCAAAGTTCAGGTCAAGGCCAAGGAGGTGGTGGCTCACCTCACCCCACTGGAGACTGGGGTCACCCTAGTCTGCACTGAGTACAGGGGGAAGCATTAGGTGGGGCTGATGGGCTTTCGGAGGGCTTCCTGGAGGAGGAGGCCTGAAGCTGGGCCCGGAAGCATGGGATCCACCACACCCTGTGGGTCACAGGAGGCTGGGCACATGGCCTGGCCAAGGGACAGAGGTGCCTGGTGTGCAGGACAGGTGGCAAGGGGGCTGCAGGGCGGCTGGGACTCAGGGGTCCTGAGAGGAGGCAGGTGCAGGAAGGCAGGCTGCAGGGGGAAAATTGGGGGAGGGTGGGTTTGCTTCCCAGGGGTGCTGGCACTGGTGGTGGGAGGGAGCAGATGGAGGGTCAAGGTTGGCGTGGATGGGGAGGCACAGCCTGCAGGGAGGGGAAGGGAAGGTCTGGAGCAGAAGGTTCCTTGGGGAACCTGCACTCTGTCCTTCCTGGCTGCAGCAGCTGCCGGCCACCTCCTCCCTGGCGTCAGCTGCTCCTGATAGGCCGGTTGTGTTTACTCCCCTTCAGAGAGCGGGAAGATCTCTTTCCCTCCAAAAGCCTATTTATTCCACTTTTGCATTTTCCAGTCCAGCAGCTTTACGGCCTCCCCGTTTGGCGTCGCCCTCCCAAGCACGGAGGAGCCTGTCCCTCTCCTTCGTGACCCCTGGCTGGGGATGAGTGGGGGCTGCTACTCTGGCTGGGGACCCCGGGCCTGCTGACCCTTACCTGGCACACCAGCCAGGTAGGCCTGGGAGCCGCGCCCCACACAGGGCTTTTGGAGGTGAGATGAGGCTTAGGGTACAGGGGTGAGTGGTCCTGACCGCTTAGCCTCTCACTGACCTTGCAGCCCAGGAGCCACAGAAAAGAAAGGGGACAGGGCCACCTGTGGGGGACCCCCGAGGAGGACAGAAGCAGAGAGGGGCAGGAGGAACTGGGTGGTGGGCTCCCCAGAGGGCATGGCTTGGTGGCCTGGGGCACTCTTTGGTTTGCTCCCTAGCAGTCCCTTTGTGCATGGTGGATGCACCCTGGTCCCAGCCATCCCCTACCCCCTACCCTGGGATCTGCTGAAGAAGCCCACCGATTTCTCATCACCTGCCCTGCTCCCTGCCACCTGTCACCTCCCACCCCCTGACCTCTGTTGACGTGCTCAGGACATGTTCACTTGGCAGAAACCGAAAGACAGATTCTGTGGAGTTCCCTTCACTGAGATGAGGGAGGAGGCAGGAGGAGGAGGAGGCTGTAGGTTGGGGTGGGAGGGGGACAGCAAGGACTGCTGATGGATGACACCCCAGTGGAGGTGTCAGAGAGAGCCGTATTGTGAGTCTGGAGCTAGTGGGAAGCTGAAACCCTGGGCTCCTGACATAGGAGGCCCATGATGGGGTCCCCAGGGGAAAGACAGGAGCAGAGAGGGAGCCAAGAGGGCCTGGAGCACTTGACTGTTTTGCAAGAAGGACCAACAAGCAGCACAGATGAGAGGAAGGGGATCAGGAGTGGGTGGCATCTACCCCTGGTGTTCTCCTCACATGGCTGGGCCCTGGGGCTCTTCTGGCCTTTACCTGCCAGGCTCCTGTCCCTGGAGGACAGACCAAAGAGAACACAGACTGAATCAGAATGCCAGCCCCAGCCCTTCTCAGCTGTATGGCATTGGGCAACTTCTCTGCCTCTCTGAACACCCAGGAGATTCACTAAACCCCATGAAAGGCATGAGGTTTAGTGAGACACCTGGTACCTTGTAGCCCCTCCATAGATGTCAGTTCCTCTCTCCTGACTCTTCCTAAAATAAAACTGCCGTGGTGTGCCTCATCTCAGAAGGAAGTCTTGTGGCGTTTGAGATGTGTCTTTAAATACATTCTCTTACACTTGCCCACACTGCAGCTCATCTGTCACTTTCCTGCCCACTTGCACACACCCTCGTGAGATTCGCTCACATTTCCCCACTGGCCTGACATTTCAGTCCCCAAAACACAGTGCCATCCACACATCTCCAGCCTGCGCCGTGGGGCTTCCTCCCTCTTCCAGGTGATCTATTAACATTTCAGATGAATTGAGCCTACTCTCACCACAGGCCACCTCTGTGTCCACTCTCCACCCAGAGGATGGTCCGGCAGGTCCTCCAACTGTGTGCCCAGCCCCGGTCCAAGAGCAGCACCACGGAGACTCCTTCTAGCTACCCCAGAGGCCCTCTGGGAGCCTCAGGGACCCCACACAGGCCTTGCTACCAGTGAATGCCCGAGACGTCTGAGCTTGGGCTCCGGCTCCGACTCTACCCTTCTTGAGAGACGCGTGAGCTCCTGCAGCTAGAGAGTGAAGCTCAGGGTCCCTGGGTCCCGAGTCTCTTCTAAGGTTGCTCTTGTGGAGGTTGGACTCATACAGGGCTCAGCCCCTGGGGAGTGGACACTGCCCACCCTGGACCTCACCACCTCAGTTCACACCAGCCTGGCCCCACGCCTCCCTCTGCACCCTTGTGCCCGCGTGCGCTGCCCAGGCCGGCACACAGGCCAGATGCACCAGGGATGTGATGCCCTGGAGCAGCCCTCAAACATGGCCCAGGGCACTGCCCTCTGGCCCCTCTGCCCGCAGGAGGAAGGCTGACATGGATGTGGGTGCTCTGCACAGTCTTCAGAGGCCCACTGAGGGACTGAGCCTGTGACTTGCCTTTCAATGCCTGCCCTATGTCACCCAGCACACCCTCTTCTGGCCTCCTGGCTTTGCAGGGACCCTCTCCCAATAAATAGCCCTTGCCTCAGGGTCTCCTTCTAGAGCTACCTGAACTAAGATGCACAGCTGGCTGGCCTGTGACCAAGGATGTGACCCTCGACCATGGTGGCCCTGATGCACCACCGAGGTCCTGAAGTCAGGACCCTGGGCGTCCTCCCTCCCTATCGGGATTTCTCCCACTCTCATCGGCAGCCTGGCCTTGCCCAGGACCTCAGGGGCACCAGGCCAGAGCGTGCTCCTCTGCATCGGGGCGTTTCCGAGCGCTGCTGCGGCTGTTGGAGTGGATCGTGTCGCTGGCCGCATTGTCTGCTGATTTATCTCCGTCCAGGGGCACGGGCCCAGCTGCAGACAGCAAACATATTGAGTCAATTCCTAATGAACTGATTACTGAGCTTAGCATTTTTAACTGCGGCATTTAGCATCCTCTCACCCTCGTAAACATGTTGAACCGCCGAAGGGATTATGGCTTCCAGGCTGGCCGCTCTGTCACAGGGAAAAATTAATCTTGAGGTTTAATCAAAGTCAAAACCACAAATCGCTGTAGGGAAGGGACTTCTTCCCTCCGCGATGCCCAGGAGAAGCCAGGGAGTTCAGACAGTTCCCCAACTTGGGAGTGACCTTGAGGTGTCATCCTATCCATCCTATGTCTGGGTGCACACAGACCTTCTTGGGCTGATGGTTGAAGCATTTTACAGACAGAGTTGGCAGAGAAGTACCCCTTCTCTAAACAGAAGAGTAAACCCAAGAGGAAGGAGGCTGAGGATCTTTCCTACGTGAGGTTGGAGTGTGGTATAGAGAGCGAATGCAGGGTTCTTGTCTGTTCTTGGCCTCTTCTGTGGTTGTTCCACCATGACCCTCAGATCATCGTCTTCTGGGGGCCCTTAGAGTAGCCAAAGCTACATTTAGAAACTCATTGTGTCTTCCTTGGGCTCTCACATCTCTTCTGAACTCTATCGACTTTTGTCTGATTAGGTGAGGAGTGAGCGGGGACAGCAGGGCCCACCTTGGCAACTCTCACCTGGGTATGCTTGCCACTGTGTGACAGCTAAAGGGGTCTGTAAGGATTACTTTCCAGGGACAGGGGCCACATTTTTGCATTTTGTGGCTCTGAGCTCGCGGAAGCAGGTCTGAGGCAGGGAGTGGAGAAACGTGTGTAGCTGCAGAGCTCTGGAGCCTCGCCTCTCCAGGTGAGCTCTTGGGTGGGGGTCCTAGGTCAGCGAGGCCCTCACTACTCCAGGTGCGGTGTGTCCAGGCGTGCAGCATCTTGGACCCCCTCCCCCCACCTCCTGCTTACCCCATGATTACCCATAATGTGCAGGCGGTTCCCATGCACACTGAAGTGCGAGAGACGCTGCCTGGGGGGATGCTCTGGAACTCAGGTGGGTGCAGGAGCAACTTCAGCTGGGGCCTCAGGAGAGAGGGCAGAGTTAGAGAGGGGCCTAGAGGCAGGGAGAGAAGGAGAAATGCATCCCGCTGGGCAGAGCCTGGGAACTCACCCCACCCTGTCCCTTCTGACACTAAGGAGGGAGGTACGGCCAGCCCCCAGCCCTCCAGAGTTGACCCAGCTGGGCAGGAAGCCCCTGGCTGGTCCCCTGGTAAAGGTTCTGCCCAAGGAGATAGAGAATTCTGCCCCCTATGCCTGCTGAGAGCCATGCTCCTGGTGGGGAGAGAGGCAGAGATGGCCATTCTTGAGCTGGGCTTGCTGACAGGCCAAGAGGGAGGCTCTATGGGTGATCTTGAACTTGGGACCACTCTCAGGGACTCAGACCCCCTTGGGGATATAATACCCTGACAGCCTCACTGAGACCTGAGGCTGCAGGATTCCTGCCCCTGAGCTGTCCTGATCCTCCCCCAACTCGTGTCCCATGTCCTGGAATTGCTCCTTGTTTCCTGACACTTCCAGGCCTCGGTTGTAAGGTGGGTTCGCAGTAGTATGCACTGCAGAGAGGGGACCATGGCTCTGTCAGCTGGTTTGTGAAAATTTCCTAATTTCCTCGGGTAGAGTCTGAACACCTGGGCGCTCCTAAATGTCGCAGCTGCCTTGAGTGTACCCCTGCCCTCATCGGGGCTCCCTGTCAGAGCTCAAGGCTGTCCCTTGTGGACCCCCATCTCCCTGAGAAGCCCGGTGGCCCCAGGGAGGGAGGGTGACCCCAGGGTGGGAGCCTTGACTGCAGCCCGGCTCTTCCAGCTGCCCGGGTGCTCAGTCCAGGAGGGAAGTGCAGGGAGGAGAGAAGACCCTGGGGAGGGACCAGGGCCCCCAGGACCGCAGGAGACAGGTGGCGAGAGAAGGGGACTGGGGGTGGGGCGTGGCCCGGCATCCTCAGCCAATCATGCAGACGCACAATTTCTCGTTTTGCCCCACGTGCAGCCAGTGGATGAGGCCAGTGGGGCCCTGAGAGGCACGTGACTTGCCAGCCCAGGCGGCTAGTGAGGGCCTGGCTGGTTTTCACAGATGCTTTCTTCTCCACCCTTCTGGTGCCCTCTGGGCTTTGGTGGAGGAAGAGAGAATTCCAAAGGACAGTGGCTGCAGCAGGGACCGGGAGCTGGCTGCCCCTTCGGCTGTCCCTGGCAGGCCTGTGCCACACGGGAGCTCATTACTGTCACTTACCTGCCTGTACTCTGGGCTCCTCTGAAGTCCTCCACCCCAGAGCCAGATATCCCCACTGCCCCCGGCATCTGAGTTGCTGGCCTTGGAGAAACCGGAGGTCTGGGGCCTGGGGCCTGGGGCCTGGGGCAGAGCAGAGACCAGCAGGGTGGGAAGAGGGGTAGGCAGGAGGAGGGCCGTGGGGAGGCTGCAGAGGCCTCTGGAGGGAGCTGAGTGCAGACTTCAGAGAAGCTGGTGGTGTTGCCATGGCAACCGCAGACTAGTGACATCTTTGAAAAAAGAAAAAGGACAAGTTTGGCGATTTTGTTCACTGTCCACGCACCTGTTGCCAGGAGGAGAGGTGAGGGCCTTGGGACCACAGGAGAAGCACGACAGGTTGTTGGGGGTCAGAGGCAGGAGTTCCTGATGTGGACCTCTGAGGGTGGTGAAGACGCCTCCATGTGATTCCAGGGCCTCTGTCCTTTCCCAACACCAGTCCATCCATACTCTACCTTCCAGAACCTGTTCTGAGAACCTGGGACATCCGTGGGGCTTGTCATCCAGGTCTGATTCTATGCAGGTCCTGCCAAAGACCCACAGAGAAACCCTCTTCAGACCTGGGCACACCTGGAGAAGGAAGCTTCCAGAAGCCAAGATTTTGCATATCCCACCCTCCCATCCCCACCTCAAAGTCCCCCCTCTTCTGCATGGAGTTGACACTCATAAGATAGGGGCCAGGGGATACAAGTTCAGACCCCTGCTTCACATGCCCCCAAACTCCTTGCTCTTAGGCAAGCTGGATAACTACCTGGCCCCTCAGTTGCCCCAAGTGAATTGGAGACAGAAGCAATATCTCCCTTCCAGGGCTGCTGGCAGGACCCAGTGAGTTACCACCGATGAAGTGCTTAGCACACCACCATTACTGGGTCTCACCTGGTGCTGGGGTGTCTGCAATCACCCACCTTAGCACTTAGGAACTGAGACTGGGTGGCAGGATTGTGGACTGAGTTGCCAACCCCTCTCCTGGTATGGGGCACATTGACCTCTCAGGCCTGCACACTGGTCTCCTGCTGCCCAAGCTCACCAGGGAGCCTCCAGCACCCACACTGGGGCCCTGGCTAGAAGGGAAGAGAGTCCTCTCTCCTTAAGTCTGCAAGCACACCACTGCCCAGGCCTCAGTTTCTGGAAAGTGCTTTCCATCCCTGGCACGAAGTAAGCAACTGCAAGGCAGATTGATTTGGATCCTCAGGGGAGGACTTGTCTGCCTCCATGAGAGTCAGACCCAGGGACTCTCTGCCTTCCCAGCCCAAGCCCTCCCAAGGTCTGCCTTCCAGAACAGTCCGGACACTTGTCAGGGCCCATTAGTACCTGGTGACAATCTCCAATTAGATGGTACTTGTAATTAACATACAAGTTCTCTGCAAAGATTCTCTGTGGACATTTACCCCAGGGTTTTTGGTTTTTTTAAAAATCTCCCCTGCAGATATATGGATGATGCTATTTTAGGTTCTATCTTACTTACTATGAATTTTAGAGTAATTAGGTTTTGCAGCCAAGTGCCAGGTCAGCAGTCTGATATTCCTTTAAATCACAAATACTAACTGCTATCAGGGCCTACGCCCCACCAGGAGCCACAAAAGATACATACTATTGATGATTCCTAACATAACTCTGCAGCATAGACTATCTCATTTCCAGGGGGAACAATGTGAAAACCAGAGAAGGCAAGGAACTCATTCAAGCTCACACAGCAAGCAGGTCAAGGAGTCAGGATTCAAACATAAGAGCTCCAGGCCCTAAAGTAGGGTCCCTGAGGTATGGGACAGCCATGATGGTGGTTAAGAGCCTGAATTCCTGATCAGACAAGTGGGAACCAAATCTCCACATCACCAGGATTTTGATATATGAATTTACCTGTTAGGTCTCTGTTTCCTCATCTGCCAAACAGGAGTACACTACTAACCTGGTGCTGCGGGGAAACACTGAATGAGTTAATGTATGCAACGCCCATAGAACACAGCCTGGTATACAGCAAGCGCTGAATCAGTGTTTACTTCTGTCCTTCCTGCTAGGCCATGAGGCTGCCATATCTAGATCTGAAAAAAGAAATAGATCCTTGCTACATTGAAATTTTCCTAGAAACTGTCCTTTAAAAAAAGAAAAGAAAAACATCTGCCAAACTATTTTCCACACGTA
>JAJEJO010046915.1:0-12109 GCA_020662805.1 Glaucomys volans
TTATGGCTGTGCTTTTACCAGCATTCTGCTATTACAAATAGGGCTGCAATGATAACCTTGTGCACAGGTCATTTCACATTTTTCCCAATGCATATTTGGTAGAAATTCTGTAAGTAGAATTGCTGGGAAAAAGAATAAGGTCATGCATGCTTAAAGAGTTGTTTTTTAAAAATTTATTTATTTCACATGTCTACTTTAAATATATATGCCAGATGTTTACAACATGACTAACTCTTTGAGCATATACAACTGAATTAAATTTACAAGCTTTAGTAAAAGGGTATTATATTAAAGGTACCCATCATATGAAATTTAATGGATTCCTTTGTACCATTAAGTTGTTACTTTTGTGCATCCTTTGGTTTTTAGTTGTCACAGAAATAACTCCAATTATAAAGTCATTTTTAACAGATCAATTGAGAGGCAGAATTAACTTCTATTTTTTACCAGAGTTTATATTTCAAAGGAAGGCTATAATAAGAAGCTCTTTGTGGTGATTGTATTATTATTATTATTATTATTATTATTATTATCCCTTCAGCAATGAAAAAATTAAAGTCCTTACTCTTGTCTGTATGGGAAATGACACCAAAACTATTCAAAGATATTGTTGCACATGCATGAAGATAAAAACATAAAAACACCATGGATAGGTTGTTGAGCCATGTTTATCCAATGTTTAGAATGGGAGATACTGTCATCCTTTGTTTTCAATTCATGTCTCCTTTCCTTCCTTGAAAATGTGCTTTGTTTGCTGTGTGACTACTATCATGTCTCTGACTCTCAAAAATATCAGAGTGCAATTGGGACTTTATCTTTTATTTCACATCTTTTACTTATTTAAAGGAGTAAGAGCCCTGTTTTTAGGAATGTTGAAGTTGTTCTCTGTCGCTCTCGACCGGCAAGAACGACTCGGAGAGGTAAAGGGTAGTAAGCGTGGTTTACTTCTTCTTCCAACAATCTCGTTACAACAACTCTCGTTAACCGGAAATGACCAGCATATAAGCATACAGCAACCAATCACAACCTAGTACACATGAACAGGCAACCAATCACAACCTAGTACACATGTACAATGCGTGCTAACCGTATAACATTAAGCACGCGCAAGCTGCCCAAAAATACTTCCTGAAAACAGCATCATATGTTTACCCAGCAAGAACAGTGACGGTGCAAAACACCAGGCGCCATCTTAGCTGCACCCATAGAATAATATAGCAAACAGCTCCCAACAGTTCTCCTATTGATTAACTTCATTTTCCAAATTTAAAGTTAGGAGCATAGACTTTTTGATAGAAGGAAAGTCAAAGTTACTTTCAAAGAGGCATGGACAATGGAATAAGTTAATGTGTAAAAGTCATATCTGAGAAAAATTACCCCCATTCTTTTAGTGGTAGAAATGGTCACAGTAAGAGCAACTGTAAATGATGATATAGATCAATATAAGCTAAAACTTCTTTGAACATTTAACCTGAAATAACTGCAATTTTGTTTATTATATGTACAGCCTATATAAGAAAGTAATACGTATCATTGAAGTTTAGCGCATCTTCATTAAACACAATGTTTCTTCTTTTAAATTAAATGGAGATACAGCCTACTTTTTGAGTGCAGATCACTCACTGAGTACTATCAACTGCCATTTGCCCATTTGCTTGCCTCTTGCCTGCCCATCACCGGCCCCTTCACCTAGCCTTTGCCCACCGACCAACGTCCACCTGCCGATAGTCCACTGTTAGCCGGCAGGCCACCCGCAGACCTCCAGCAGATCTCCTGCTGCCTACTGTTGTCTGGAAGTTCATTGTCACTGTACCCACAGGTTTGGTTACACGTGGCTGCTGCCATTTGGGGATAATAGCCAGAACCTGAAGGGCACCTAGCCCAACCAACTGCATCCCACCTCCAGAACCCCAAGCCTGCCCACGCACCGTCTGCCCCCTGCACTGTGGCTTCCTATTTGCCAACACCTTTGGAAGCCAGTACAACCATCTTGGATTTTCCTGGAAGCCGAAGCTGCCATCTTTATGTTTGGCAAATCCCATCCTGAGAGGCCTGCTGGAGACTGGAAATCAGGTTCCTTTTGTGTATCAGGCTACTGAAGACTGGGAGGTTTGAATAGTAGACGACTGTTACAGTGTAAATTTTTTTCTCCTTTTGGAAAACTTTTATTTTTATTTATCTTTCTTGCTCTATTTTCCTTCTGTTTACCTATTTCCTCAGAGTCTCTGTTTTTTCCCCTTTTCTCATGCTAACAAATTCTTTTAATTCCACTTTCACTCTTCTAGTACTTCTATATATTTTTTTCTTATGCCTCTAACAGTTATATCCTACACCTCTCCCCATCCTCTTTGTCCAGCATTAGAAACTGTAGACGTCATTGCAAATCTATTGGTTAGACTACAGATAATATTCAAACTCATCCTCTCTGTTTGCTATGACAATACTGTTAATGACTTCATAGGGGCTATTTGGTTTAGGGTTGCATTGTATGTACTGGGTGCTGCTAATATGGATCTCCCTCTTAAAGGAGAGGTTTTGGAAACCAGGGTCACTATAAATGTAAAGGGGGAAAACTGCAATATCCCAGATCTGCATTGCTAAAGGGGAAGAAACATGAACACCATGAAAAAACAAGGGAAAAAAGCAATCCAAACAAACCAAGATTCTATTTTAACAGACTCCAATGACAACATGGTAGAAGAAATATCAGAAAAGGAGTTCAGAGTATACATAATTAAAATGATCTGTGAAGCAAAGGATGAGATAAGAGAGCAAATGCAGGTAATGAATGATTGCTTCAACAAACAGTTAAAAGAGCAAATGCAGGAAGCAAAAGATCATTACAATAAAGAGAAATTCTGAAAAAACAAACAGAAATTCTTGAAATGAAGGAAACAATAAACTAAATAAAAAAACTCAATAGAAAGAATCACCAACAGACTTGATCACTTGGAAGACACAACCTCAGACAATGATGACAAAATATTTAATCTTGAAAATAAAGTTGACCAAACAGAGAAGATGGTAAGAATTCATGAACGGAACATTCAAGAATTATGGGATATCATGAAAAGACAAAATTTAAGAATTATCAGGATTGAGGAAGACACAGAGATAGAAACCAAAGGAATGAACAACCTATTCAATGAAATGATATCAGAAAATTTCCCAAACCTAAATTAAATGAATATTGTTTAGTTGCATTTATGTTTCTGAGTCAAATTGCCTGAATTCTAATTCTGTCTCTGCCATTGGCTATCTATGTGATCTTCGGTACATTATTTAAACTTCTTAACTCTCAATTCTCATTTTTTTCAAACTGACTATGTTATCTTTTCATATCTATCAATAAAATACCTGACATAAACAACTTAAAGTGTGAAGATTTATTTTGGCTTACAATTTCAGAGCTTTCAATCTATGGTTAGCAAGTTTCATTGCTTGGGCTTGAGATGAGACAGAGCATCATAGCAGAAGGTTATGGAGGAGGAAACCTTAACATATCCAAACCAAAACATTGTCATCATGATAGGATCTTCCTCATCATATGTGTGTTAAATGAAAATAAAATGATTTTTAACCACTCCTAGTTGTATAGTATTTATTGAGCATTTACTAGGTACCAAACTCTACTTAATGGGTTTAAATAATAAATATATTTGATAAGCATAATTATTTAATTTGCTGACTTTTTAAATTTTTACAGAGTTCATTTTGATTCATTGTACACATATGGGGTATGAATTTTCATTTCTATGGTTGTGTATGATGTACATTCATACCATTCTTATTAATCATACATGTACAAACTCATTTAAGCCAATGTATGTTGAGAAAATGAATTATATTTTCCAAGAAATCCCAAAACAGAAAATGAGAAGAATAGACATTCTCTGAGGCCAATAGTTTTGTGGAAGCCAAAATTCTCTTGTTGGAGAAGTATATTACTTTACATTTTGGAGCTATGGTTGATCCACATGATTTAACCAATGGGATTGAAGTAGAAGTGATGCATGCAAATTCTAAATGGAACTTTGAGTCAGTTTGTGTTTTGTATGTACATTACTCTAAAGAAAACATGCACCAAAGTAACTTCTGCATTAGCCTGAATTTTCCAATCAAAAATCTTCTGAGGTTAGCTGGGTGTGGTGGTGCATGCCTATGATCCCAGCAGCAGGGGAGGCCAAGGCAGGAGGATTGTGTTAAGCAACTCAGTGAGTCCCTGTCTCTAAATAAAATACAAAGTAGGGCTGGGTATGTAGCTCAGTGGTTGAGTGCACCTGAATTCAATCCCTGCCACCAAAAGAAAACAAAACAAAACAAAACAAAAAAACACAAAAAAACAAAAAAATCTTCCCAGGTTAGACAGAAGCAAGCAGAAGGAAAAAGAACCATAGCTTACTTCAGGAAACCAAAGAGTTACACAGCAAAATTGCTGCTGATCTGCAGTGGGAGCAAGAATTTTATTGTGATTAAGACACTGAAAATGTGGGTTGCTTATCACCTTACAATCCTGCAAAGCTTATGTGTAAAAAATATTAGAATTATGTACTAAGAGTGTTTGCAGAAATTCTGGGTTGATATTAGATGGAAGTAAACTTAGAAAGCACCTTTACTGATTTTATAATGATATGGTTGATACTGGGGCAAGATACCCTGAAGTCAAAATCCATTCTACTACCCTTTTTATGGGAAAATAGTGCAAGCAAAAGTATATTTCTCAGATACACTTGTAGCTGCCTTGAGAATTACATACTCCTATACAATATATGAAAGGCAAAAGTGAACAAGACATTATCAACTTGCATTTATGGGCAGTTGCTACCTATTAAAAGGCTGTAGCAAGATTGATACAACTATCCATTGTTCCACTATTTATTCAGCACCGTGCTAAGGAAGAATTTGAAATAGTAGTACCTCTCATATATACATTCCCTATTTCATGGGAATCTATTCATGAGATTTAGCCAAGACCTGTCTGTCTTATTCATAAAATAATTATGAGGCCACCTAATTTCATGCATTTTATCATTTCCTGTTTCAGATAGCTACATTGTATTTTTGTTTGTTTGTTTGTTCTATGTGATGAATATTGGGTGACATAGGGGTTATTTTGTAACAATACATAATGTGACAATGCTCACAAAATAAACAGCTATTTGTTGAACACTCACTACATAACCAATTAATTGACACATTATCTTATTTAAGCACTGTTATGGCTTGTATATGAGATGTCTCCCCACATTTTCTGGGCTAATGCAGGAATATTCAGAGGTGAAATGATTACATTATGAGATTTGTAACCTACCTGGTCCATACTAGTTTGAATGGACTAACTGGGTGGTAACTTTAGGCAGGTAAGGAGGAGGGCGGCTGGGGTACCCTGGAAGAATTCATCTTCCCTGTTTCTCTTTCTCTCCGCTTCCTGGCCGCCAGGAGTGGAGCAGCCCTGACTCACTCCACTATGGATATGGAAACTTGTTAGAACAGCCAAACTAATCAGAGATCATACTCTTTCATTTAATTTTGTGATTTTATTACTACAGAATATATAAAAAGATAAATATAGGTATTATAGCATATAGTATAATCAGAAAGAGGACTAGGAAAATGAACCCCAGAAGCTCCATCCCTCTATTCATATGACACCCACTATTCATATGACATAATATATCTATAGACTCACTTCTTATCTCATTAGGGTTTTGTCCTATACACCCTCCTCACCCTCCCTGTATATCACCACTCCTAATATAAATGCCTCACCCAATACATTCAGGTTGAATTTTCCCTTTATATAAATGAAATGATACAGGGTTCAGATCTTTATTGATATTTAATTCATTGTCTTTGTAAACTTTATAATTATCTGTATAGTTGCAGATTATAAAGTTCAAGTTTTTATTTTATATCAATTTGTGATTAAACCGTGATTTCTTTTTCCATCATACTGTTAAAACTGGCATGTAAGTATTTTCCTTTTTTTCAAGCACAAATAGTGCATTATGAACTTTTCAATATATATCTTTGAGAGTCCCCAGAGCAGATCTCAGACCTTTCAGTGCCATTTTACAGCATCTCTGGGAGAGATCACCAGCCTGTGGCTGCCTGAGTCCCCAGCACAGAACTCAGGCCTGCCAGGGTCATCAAGCCCAGTGTCTCCATCACTGAGCACAGGTCTGCGCCACCTCCCCAACTTGTTCTAGTGCCCAGGCCCACACCCTCGCCCAGAGTTTAGCACCCGTGCTGCGACTGATCATCTATCAACACCAGGTCACCTTTGCCCAGAAGCATTGATCATTCCCAACCTGGTAGTAGTAGGACAGCACCCTTCTTGGGACACCACTTGATCAAGCACCTCTCAAACATCAGACCATTGAAAAATAAGAGGTTTGAACTGTACAGTATATTTTTATCACAGAACATTTTAAAATTAGTTGTATTACTATGATTATTACTAATATACCCACTATATTCCTAACTTTGCTTTTATTAATATTGTTATCACTCTGTCTTCCTCTTATGTATCTGTTTCCTTGGAGAATCTCTTTTTTCTCATGCTAGCAACCTGTTTCTTTTAATTCCATTTCCACTATTCATATGACATAATGTATCTTTAGACTCACTTCTTATCTCATTAGTGTTTTGTCCTATATACCCCCCTCATCCTCCCTGTCCAACATTAGAAATTGTAGTCCTTATTGCAAACTTATTGGTTATGCTGTAGATAATAATTTGAACTCTTCTCTGTTTATTATGACAACACTGTTAATACCTTAATAGGTACTATTTAGATTAAGGACACATATGGTTTATATGATGTGCTGTTAATACTGATCTCTCAATTCAAGGGGAAGTATTGAAAATAGGCAGGAACCCTATAAGTCTTTAAGGGGAAACTGCAATACCTAGGATTCACTACTAGAGGGGAAGATACACTAGCAACATGAGAAAAAATGGGAAGAAAATGTCCCAAACAAACTCAGATACTATACCCAAAGAACCCATTGGCAACATGGCAGAAGCATTGTCAGAAAGGGAGTTGTACATAATTAAAATGATCCAAGAATCGAACGAGGAGTCAAGAAAGCAAATGCAGGCAATGCTAAAAGAGCAACTGCAGGAAGCAAAAGATCATTTCAATAAAGAGATAGAGATTCTGAAAAAACAAAACAAAACAGAAATCCTTGAAATGAAGGATGTAATAAACCAAATTAAAAACTCAATAGAAAGCTTAACCAACAGGCTAATCACTTGGAAGACAGAACCACAGACAATGAAGACAAAATATTTAATCTTGAAAACAAACTCAACCAGACAGAGAAGATGGTAAGGAATCATGAACAGAACCTCCAAGAATTAGGGGACATCATGAAAAGACCAACTTTAAGAGTTATTGGGATTGAGGAAGGCACAGAGGTACAAACCAAAGGAATGAATAACCTGTTCAATGAAATAATACCAGTCAATTTCCCAAATCTGATAAATGAAATGGAAAATCAAATTCAAGAGGTTTATAGGCCACCAAATGCACAAAATCAAAACAGATCCACACCCAGGCACGTTATAATGAAAATACATAACATACAAAGCAAAGATAGAATTTTAAAGGCTACAAGAGAGAAACATCAGATTACAAATAGGGGGAACTAATACGAATATCAGCAGACTTCTCAGCCCAGACCCTAAAAGCAAGAAGGGCCTAGAACAACATATTCCAAGCACTGAAAGAAAATGGATGCCACCCAAGAATCTTATACCCAGCAAAACTTACCTTCAGATTTGAAGGTGAAATAAAATCATTCCATGATAAACAAAAGCTAAAAGAATTCACAAATAGAAAGTCTACCCTACAGAAAATCCTCAGCAAAATATGCCAAGAGGAAGAAATGAGAAACAACAATGTAAGTCAGCAAAGGGAGGAATTACCCTAAAGGAACAGCCAATTAAAGGAAAAACCAAGTTAGATTAAAATCCAAAAATAAGTCAAAATGACCAGGACTACAAGTCATATCTCAATAATAACCCTAAATGTAAATGGCCTAAACTCATCAATCAAAAGACATAAACTGGCAGATGGGATTAAAAAGAAAGACCCAACAATATGCTGCCTTCAAGAGACTCATCTCACAGAAAATCATGCCCACAGACTAAAGGTGAAAGGTTGGGCAAAAACATACCATGCACATGGACTTAGTAAAAAAGCAGGAGTTTCCAACCTCATTTCAGATAAAACAGACTTCGAGCCTAAGTTAGTCAGAAGGGATAAAGAAGGACATTTCATTCTGCTTAAGGGAAGCATAAATCAGCAAGACATGACAATCATAAATATTTATGCACCAAACACTGGCACATCCATGTATGTCAATCAGATCCTTCTCAATCCCAGGAACCAAATAGACCAAAACACAATAATAATGGGGGACTTTAGCACTCCTCTCTCACCGTTGGACAGATCTTCCAAGCAAAAATTGAACAAAGAAACCACAGAACTCAATGACACAATCGCTAATTTGGACTTAACAGACATATGTAGAATATCTCATCCATCAAAAAGCGAATACACTTTCTTCTCAGCAACTCATGGTTCCTTCTCTAAAATAGACCATATGTTATGCCACAAAGCTACTCTTAGCAAATACAAGAACATAGAGATACTACCTTGTACACTATCAGATCATAATGGAATGAAATTAGATATCAATGATAAAGTTAGAAACAGAAACTACTCCAAGACCTGGAGATTAAATAATATGCTATTGAATGATACATGGATAACAGAAGACATTAGGGGGGAAATTAAAAGATTCTTAGAGGTCAACGAGACCAAAGATAAAACATATCAAAATCTCTGGGACACTATGAAAGCAGTGCTAAGAGGAAAATTCATTGCAGGGAGTGCATTTAATAAAAGAATGAAAAGGCAACAAATCAATGATCTCACACTACAGCTCAAAGCCCTAGAAAAAAAGGAATAGATCATCACCAAAAGTAACAGAAGACAAGAAATAATCAAAATTAGAGGTGAAATCAATGAAATTGATACAAAAGAAACAATTCAAAAAATAACAAAAAAAAGTTGGTTCTTTGAAAGAAATAAACTAATTTGATAAGCCCTTAGCCACACTAATGAAGAGAATGAGAGAGAAAATCCATATTACTAAAATTTGTGATGGAAATGGAAATATTACAACAGACACTACTGAAATACAAAACATAATTAGAAGCTACTTTGAAAATTTATACTCCAACAAAATAGAAAACCTAGAAGACATCAGCAGGTTCCTAGAGGCATATGAGCCACCCAAACTGAATCTGGAGGACATACACAACTTAAATAGATCAATTTCAAGCAATGAAATAGAAGAAGTCATCAAAAGCCTACCAACAAAGAAAAGTCCAAGACCGGGTGGATTCACAGCCGAGTTCTACAAGACCTTCAAAGAAGAGCTCATTCCAATACTCCTCAAAGTATTTCATGAAATAGAGGAAGAGGGAACCCTTCCAAAATCATTCTATGAAGTTAATTTCACACTGATACCAAAACCAGAGAAGGAATCATCGAAGAAAGAAAATTTCAGACCAAGATCCCTAATGAACATAAATGCAAAAATTCTTAACAAAATTTTAGCAAATCGTATACAAAAGCATATTAAAAAGATAGTGCACCATGATCAAGTGGGTTTCATCCCAGGGATGCAAGGTTGGTTCAACATCTGGAAATCAATAAATGTAATTCATCACATCAACAGACTTAAAGTCAAGAACCACATGATTATTTCAATAGACGCAGAGAAAGCATTTGATAAAATACAGCACCCATTCATGCTCAAAACACTAGAAAAAATAGGGATAGTGGGGACATTCCTTAACATTGTAAAGGCTATCTATGCTAAGCCCACAGCTAACATCATTCTAAATGGAGAAAAATTGAAAGCATTCCCCCTGAGAACTGGAACAAGGCAGGGATGCCCTCTTTCGCCACTACTATTCAACATTGTTCTTGAAACTCTAGCCAGAGCAATTAGACAGACCAAAGAAATTAGAGGAATACGAATAGGAAAAGAAGAGATCAAATTATCCCTATTTGCTGATGACATGATTCTCTATTTAGAGGACCCTAAGCATTCCACCAGAAAACTTCTGGAACTCATAAATGAATTCAGTAAAGTACCAGGATATGAAATTAATGCTCATAAATATAATGCATTTTTATTCGTAAGTGATGCATCCTCTGAGAGAGAATTTAGGAAAATTACCCCATTCACAATAACCTCAAATAAAACAAAATACTTGGGAATCAACCTAACAAAAGAGGTGAAAGACCTCTACAATGAGAACTACAGAACACTAAAGAAAGACATTAAAGAAAATCTGAGAAGATGGAAAGATTTCCCATGTTCTTGGATAGGCAGAATTAATATTGTCAAAATGGCCATACTACCAAAAGCACTATACAAATTCAATACAATTCCAATTAAAATCCCAATGATGGACCTCAGAGAAATAGAGCAAGCAGTCATGAAATTCATTTGGAGGAATAAGAGACCCAGAATAGCTAAAGCAATTCTTAGCAAGAAGAACAAAGCAGTGGGTATCACAATACCAGACCTTCAACTATATTACAGAGCAATAGTAACAAAAACAGCATGGTATTGGTACCAAAATAGACAGGTAGATCAATGGTACAGAATAGAGGACACAGAGACAAACCCACATAAATACAGGTATCTCATCCTTGACAAAGGAGCCAAAAACATACAGTGGAGAAAAGACAGCCTCTTCAACAAATGGTGCTGGGAAAACTGGAAATCCATATGCAGCAAAATGAAATTAAACCCATATCTCTCATCCTGTACAAAACTCAACTCAAAATGGATTAAGGACCTAAGAATTAGACCAGAGACCCAGCACCTAATAGAAGAGAAAATAGGTCCAAATCTCCATCATGATTACCTAGGACCAGATTTCCTTAACATGACTCCCAAAGTGCAAGAAATAAAAGCAGGAATCATTGATTGGAATAGAGTCAAACTAAAAAGCTTTTTCTCAGGAAAGGAAACAATCAGCAATGTGAAGAGAGAGCCTTCAGAGTGGGAGAAAATCTTTGCCACAAACACTTCAGATAGAGCACTAATCTCCAGAATCTACAAAGTACTCAAAAATCTTTACACCAAGAATGCTAATAACCCAAACAATAAATGGGCCAAGGAAATGGACAGACACTTTACAGAAGAAGATCCACAAGCAATCAACAGATATATGACAAAATGTTCAACATCCCCAGTTATGAGAAAAATGCAAATCAAAACCACCTTAAGATTTCATCTTACCCCAATTAGAATGTCTTTTATTAAGAATACAGGCAACAACAGGTGTTGGCGAGGATGTGAAGAAAAGGGTACACTCATACATTGCTGGTGGGATTGGAAGTTGGTGCAGCCACTCTGGAAAGCAGTGTGGAGATTCCTTAAAAAACTTGGAATGGATTTACCATTTGATCCAGCTATCCCACTTCTTATCCTATACCCAAAATAGTTAAAATCAGATTACCACAGTGATGCAGCCACATCAATGTTCGTAGCTGCTCAATTCACAATAGCTAGATTGTGGAACCAACCTAGATGTCCTTCAATAGATGAATGGATAAAGAAACTGTGGTATATATACACAGTGGAATATTACCCAAACATAAAGAAGAATAAAATTATGGCATTTGCAGGTAAATGGATGATGTTGGATCCCCAAAATCCAAAGGCCAAATGATCTCTCTGATGAGTGAATGATGATGCATAATGCAGGGTGGAAGGGAGGCAAGAATGGAGGAAGGATAGATAGCATAGAGGGAAGGGAGGAGTGAGGTCATGTTGGGGGGTTAAGAATAATAACAGAATGAGACAGACATCATTGCCCTGTGTACATGTATGGATGCACGGATGGTGTGACTCTACTTTGTGTACAACCAGAGGACCAACAGCTGTACTCTAGTTGTGTATAATGAATCAAAATCAAATAAATTTAAAAAATATATATATATACATATATATGTGTAGTGTATGTATATATATATATATGTGTATGTGTATATATATATATATATATATAT
>JAJEJO010046916.1:8861-99682 GCA_020662805.1 Glaucomys volans
CCCCGAGTGGGGGAGGCTTTTGCCCCGAGGGTGTTGTTAATGTGGTCACCATTTTAAGGTGTGTCCCTACACTTTGGTGTATCAAAACATTCAGTATAAAATACATGAAAGAGCAAACCTAAATAAGAAAAATACATTTGCAATAAATACAATGAACAAAGGATTAATATCAAGAATTCATGAAGAATATGCAATGTATTACATGAATCAATAAGAAAAAGATACTACCCAGTCTATGGAATGTACCTAGAAAATTTAAATATCTTGACTGCTTCTGATTTTAAGGTGACGCTTTCTTTATCGTGTAAGTCTAATGAGGAATGGACTCCAAGAAGTCCTTTAGACTGAAGAGGATGGAACGCACAATTCCTTTCTCTGAATAGCTGCTATGAGTGGGAAAAATGTCTTCGTATGGGCCAGGGAAAACATAAGTCTCCACTTAACTTTTGTAAGCAAGAAATACTTTTGCAAAGTAGAGTCCTTATAAAGAATCTGAATCAGCCAAATGATTTTACCTGCAGGCTTGCCAAAGCAGGTCTGCAGCATCACACAAAAGGGTGTTGACAAGCAATGAATAATTTGAGAGTTTAACTTTATACTCTTAGGTTTTTGAGTTATTAAAGACAAATATAGTAAACAATGTGACGATTTTATAATTCACACAATGTAAATATAAAATGGTCTCATCATGTATTTCAAACTTTCCTGTTTGTCTTTCCCCTCTAACATTCTCCTCTGACCCCTTTCAAAAGGTGCATTTTGCATGGTATCTCACTTTAACACATTTAGGTCCCTATATATTTAGTGGTCCCTATATATTTAGAGGATAAACATAGAAACAGAATGCTGTATGTCCAGGCATATTTGGAAATTTAGATTTTGTTTAAAAACAAAAACAATTCATCACATATGAAGGTCAATTCTGTAGGGTGGCACACAGTAGTAGAGAATGATTAGGAATAGAGACACAGGAAGACTTATAAATTTCACTAACATGTCTGTATTGTTGACAATTAACAGGACAAGTAATGCTTTTATTATTAAAATATGGATATAAAAGGAAACAAAAATCAAAATTCTAAAATTAGAGTTTTTTAAAAAATATTTTTTAGTCGTTGATGGACCCTTATTTTATTTAGTCATTTTAATATGGTGCTGAGAATCAAACCCAGTGCCTCACACATGCTAGGCAAGCGCTCGACCAGTGAGCTACAACCCCAGCCCTAAAGTTAGAGTCGTATCCTTTTGAAAACAGTCTTGTTTATATCTTCCCTCAGATTTTTTTTCCTAACCAGAATTTTAAAACCCAACCCAAACCATTTATTTTCTACTTTTTTGTAAACTTTCCTTGTCTTTTATAAACATGCCCTTTACGAGGTTTTCCTTGGGTTGTTTCCAACATCCTGGCACTTTTGATTTACTTCTATATGTATGTGTTCTGCATTAAGAGAAGTCCATATATGGCAATGTGGAGTTAGTCTATTAGGTAAAATAATGAAGGGAAAATCCTTTACATAGCAGTGCTACCAGAGGCATCTTTCAAAAAGAACACCCTCCACCATCCCACTGCACTACAACCAACCCTGGCCCCGACCAGAACATATTAAGTGGATCTTTTTAAATTGTTCTGTAAGTAAAATAGGAGGAAGACAGTAACAGAAGACTGAGTGCCAGGCAAGTGAGGATTTTGGATAATAAAATATGAAAGGCTTCAAGTGATTCTGGTGTCAGAGTCCATTTCTTAATACTTAGAGCTCAGGAAAATGTGGCACATAGATATGCAGTGACTTTTTCAAGTTCACACAACCACTGTTCAGGAGGGAAAACCAGAACCTATCTAGCAAAAAGGAAGATAAATATTTCTATTGTACCACACAAAAGGACAATGGGTGAAGGGAACATTGTCTGATTTGTGCAAGTCTAACTTATTATTAAGGTTTTGTATTACAGCAAAAACGTGGAAGTTTGATATCAGAAAGAGATTCCTTCGATCTCAACTTTTTCACATGATGGATACAATACGCTACACAAGTGATTTCACAGATTTTAAAACACTTTTTCTCACTTTTAAGCACATCAGTCATTGGTGTGTTCTCATTAAAATAAAGAATTTTATTAAAATGGCAAGAATTTTGTCTCCTTTAGTAGTACCTAAAATAGCATGTGTCTGAAGAGTGATAGCATCTTAGTTTTAATTAAATACAGTTCTTCTCTTGTCAGAGTCTCAGTTTCTTCATCTAGGAAATGGAACTGGAAATTTCCCCTTCACAGAACGGTTGTAGGATTAAAGGAGGTTAAAACTGCATATGGTAGCAATCTTAGTGCCTGACACAGAGCAATGCCCAGAGTTCAGGGGTGGTGGAGCAGGAGGTGGCAGGGGATCAACCTTCCCCTGAGCTTTTATTTTTTCCCAAAGCATCAGGTCTCTTAAATTTGCACTCTCCTTTCTCATCCAGCCAAGAGTGCATGACTCATTGCTTCACCTGTTTTGCTTCAGTGATCCTCAACTCTCTTCTTCCCTGGTCTTTCTGCTTCATATGCAGGGTAAACACAGGCCCTGCAATATATACTTTAATACAAATTATCCTGGTGGACAAAAAGGAATTGCCAAGTCAAGTACATAAGCCCCTTTTTAACTGATGACAGGACTATGGAGAAAGAGGAGCAATCATCCATTGTGAATGGGACTACAACTTGAGATTGAACATTTTAAATATGCATTTGGCAATGCCGTATACTTTGATTGAAAGTTTTACATTTAGGAATTTATCCTGTGGACAATCTAACACAAGTTCCAAAAATATATGGACAATAACCATAATCGTGCTATTGTTTCAATAGGAAATTCTTAAAAAGCTTTTTGTTGTAAGATGAATTCCTCAGGGCTCTATGACTGAATCAAATAGAAGAAAATAAGACATAACATTCACTCTTTCACCACCAGTCAGAATCAACCACATCTTTCTTTTCTGAGGACATATATTTATGGAAATAGTTACCTGAGGGGTGTGTGCCTATTATGGCACTATGCTTGAAAGATAATATGCACAATGTTTCAAAATCAACATTAACACTGTATTTAAAGATGAAGAAACTGAGATTAAGAGGGTGAAGAATCTTGTGGGAATAAGTAGTAGAGCTGGGATGGTATACAAAATATAGTTAAAAATAAAGTGCATCACATTAATCTGTATGTCAACAATTCCATCCATTTATTTCAAGAACCCAGTAAAGAAAAGAATTCTTTCCTCCTTTTCAGAACAATGAAATAAAGGCTTCGGGGGTTAAGCATCTTATCTTTCAGTTGCTCTCTAGTTATGGGCAGAGTGCTGCAGGAAAACAAAGTGAATAGGACCACAGAGCCTTTTCTTTTACCAACTCATTACACTATCTTGTGTTTTTGTAACTATAAAATATTTCATGAGTGTTATTTCTGATTATAAAATTAATTCATGCTTCACTACATATAAATGACAAATGTTTGAGATGATGGATGTGCTAATTACCCTGATTTGATCATTGCACAATTTATACATGTATCTGAACACCACATTGTACCCCATTAATTTGCACAATTATTGTGTCAATTAGAAAAACAAAATAAATTTTATGGGCTACTCTTATTTTGTTTTCAGAATTGAAATCACCAAGACATGTGTACAGTTTCAAAAATCTTTACTGACTGGGAATAGTTATATCCAGAATTTTGAAATCAAATGAAGATGTAATATATTCAGAATAATATCAATGTATGGAATGAGATTTTACAGTTAGGTGTCTGAAAAATGTTATTATATTGCTTAAAACTATAAGGCTCTTAGAAATTTGAGTCTAATATTTCTTGTGACTTAAAAATTTTATATTTTTGATTAGTTGTTTTCTATTGCGTTTATTAGTTCAAAAGTCTTTTAGCTATTTCTATGTTGCATGTAATTGTGTCCAGTTACAAATAAGATCAAAAGAACATCCTTCTGCATTATTTTTAACAATATGAAACTTGAATAAATTTTATGGTACTGCTAACAATATGAAACAAACATTCAATCAATAATACATAAATTAGTCAGTATTAATATTAATTAAAATTAATATTTTATACTATTGTGAAAGAGTAAAACAAGTTAACAATTGTTACAAACAATAACAAACAAAAAATAATTCATGTTCCTTTAAGATATTATCAAAAGTACATTTGAGTTGGGCTGATGTTGCAGCTTAGTGGTAGAGAGCTTCCCTGGTGTGCGTGAGGCACTGGGTTTGATCCTCATCACCATATAAAAATCAATAAATAAAATAAAGGTATTGTGTCCATCTCCAACTAAAAAAATATTTTCTAAAATGATTACATGCAAATATAAAAAGATGCAAGTAACCTCTAATTACATTCTCATTGATAAACAGTGTTCATAGTTTGCAACCAGAAACATCCACATATGTGCATGTACCTATAAAGCCTCATATGCATTTTATGTCACTGGAATCATACTGGATATCTATATGGTGTTGCATACTAATACTTGACTTTTGCATTATATTATATGGCATGAGGTTAAGATCTCCCCTTCTTTTTGATAGTCCATTTGAATTACACAGCACTAATTCTTATTGTCTATGAATTCTCAATAGGAAATAATATATTTATGAAATACTCAATGTTTCTGTGCACTTGATTTTGCTTCATATTTTCAGTTCTGTCCCATTAATACATATGTGAGTTCTCACACTAGCTTTGGACTGTTTTTATACTGCTTCTTCATAGAACCTTGTCATCTAATGTGATATGCTACATTCTTTCTAGCCCCAAACCCTTTTATTCTTCTTGGTTTGGACTTGAAAGGGTTAGTAACAAAGGAACATGAACATGACATTTATTGAGCACTTAGTGCCAGATATTTTACTAAATATTTACATGAATTTTCTCATTTAATTTTTAGTACAACCCAATCAAACCGCATTTGAAAGATTTTTTTAATGGGGTTCAGAGAAGTTACAAAATTTGCCAAAGATCATGAAGCCAGGAAACAATAGCATTCAAGACCAAAATCCCCTAATCAGTAATAGTGCATGTGACTTCATGTTAGAGGTGAGGCCAGCTCAGAGGAAGTATGCTATGATCCTATGGTCCATTATACTTGTTTGCCCTGTACTTTCTCCTTTTCCAGGGCTTAGCAGAAAACTGTTTCTATGTATATTCAATTAGAAAATGAAGTAAGAAGGACAGAAAATCCCATGGAATAAAAGGAAATAGTATCATGTTGTCTTCTCTTTATCCAAATTCTTCAGAAAAATTATCCCACAACTCAAAGAACCCAAATTAAAAACATTTCATATCTTGTTGCTACACTTTCAAATTCTCTGACAGTTCTGTTCTTTGTTTTGTGTCAAAATTTATTTTATGTTAGAGAGGAGTCACAGTGGGCAGGAAAACATTTGTTGAATTGACATTACGTGACAAACATTTCTTTAAATTTTCTCATTTTTCCCACGCAACTCTGTGGGATAAGTATCAATGTTTTTTCCCATCTCCAGTGGTCAATTTCAAGCTCACAGAGAGTAAATCAGTTTTCCAGACTAACATATCTAGGAAGAGGCAGGAATTGGGTTCCATCCTTCACCCTCCATAGAGGTCACTGAACAAAATCCCTATTAGAAGATGGACTTCTAGGGCTTCAGATGTGGTAATTTACACCCACATGCTATTTTGGTCCTGTGGGTGCCACTCAAGGACCCAAATTGGTGATGAAGATGATAGAAGAGAAAAATCCCACCCTTTATACTAAGAGACCTGGGTGTAGGGCCACATGTGTAGTTGAACACTGCAGTGGTAACTGGGATTAGGAAGCTCAGGATTTTAAAGACTGAGAAGGTGATCTGGAATATAGAAATAAACCTAAAAATCATTCAATATCATGATAACTTTATATTTCACCCTCTTTGATGTTGGAAACAAACATTCTGGGTAGAGATGACTATCTTCTTCCCAATCTACAGTGCAAGCCAATAGATCTAGGTCACCAATATTGTAAATTACAGGCCAGGAAATTTAAGCCTGGAATTCTTCTAAAATTCAAGCTTTTACCACTGCACCCTGAGGCCTCATGGGTTTTAAATGCTCTCTGCTTCTCATTTTCCAGTAGGCTGGCAATTGCTCCTCTCCCATGTGTTCTTTAAATATTTACAATTTATAACATTTTATTTTAATAATAAAAATACGAGTTTAAAATACTTGCATTGTGAAAATAATACAAAGAAATACAAAGTGGGAAAACTGTTCACATATATCATAGACATCAAGTTAGTGTTAATGATATATAAGAAGATGAATATACAATTTGGTATGCTCCCAATTACATCTACAGTTTAATAGGGCATCTTTCATTTTTTAAAGTATGCAGTTTAAAAAAAACTATAAATAAATAGAAGTAAGACCAGCACAGTAGAGAAAGGAGAACAGGGGGAGGGAAGAGGGAAGGAGAAAGGAAGTACTGGGGACTGAAGAAGAGCAAATTATATTCCATACATGTATGATTATGTCAAAATTAACCCAAATATTATATATAACTATAATGCACTAATAAAACATTAAAAGGCTATCAATTTCAATAATAAATTATATGGTCATTTTCTACATAAATAATTCTTTTTTAAAATATTTTTTAGTTGTCAATGGACTTTATTTCCTTATATGCAGTACTAAGAATCGAACCCAGTGCCTCACACAAGTTAGGCAAGCACTCTACTACTGAGCCACACCCCCAGCCCCCATAAATAATTCTTTTTTGATTATAGAAGATGAATAAAAGATTACTTCAAATTTTCATAAAAGCAACATTTTTTATTCCCAACAAACTTATGCAATAATAACCCAAGTGAAAAGCAATACAATTAAAAAAATAACATATTTCATAAGTGAAAAAAAAGTTATCACTTTTTTGTGAAAATAAATGTATTTAGCATAACAGTCCAAATGTATTTAGTACTTTTTGCATTCAAATACTTGCATCTAAAAATATACGCTGCTGCATTATATAGCGATAGAAACATTTCTAGAAAACTGTATATTAGCATTCCACTAAGAATGTTTATCTTGGGAGAGTAAACAAAGCACAATTTCATTTTCTATTTATACATTGCTGTGTGGCTTGGTGTTCTTAAAGCACAAATATGAACCAATTTTGTAATTCTAAGAAGTAGTCAAGATGCAATTTTCAAACCACAGGAAAAGTTTGTTTACAATCTGATTCACACAACTAATAGTACGGAAGTATTCAGTTGGAAATATATTCGTCATTAAACATAAAGAACAGATTACACACTGTATGTACAATAGGATCTGTAATATGCCTATGTATATGATGAATAAGTGCATGTTATAAAGCAAATGTGCCTAAAAGAATATGATCCAAGTACACACACACACACACACACACACATACACACTCTTCAGAGACACACTGGCTGTTTTCTTTTCATCTGAGACAGGGGTGGAACTTCCTGCAAGCAGCTCAGAGAGTCAGGCAGCAACTGATTCTGCAGGAAAGGCTGCCTGTGCCTTTCAAGTCTCCAGAAAGCCCTGTTTGGTGGGTCCAACATGAAGCCCCTCCCTCTCCCCCAGCCCTGCATAACCATCTCCCACATTCAGAGATTTAGTTCTGACTTTGACCAGCAGGTGGCGATTAGCTTAATAGTCTACCTTTGCTGCAATAGAAGGACATTGATTTCTACAAGGAAAAATACTAGTAATAGGATTGCGCACAAGAAAAGTAAGTTCTATATTATAATCAAGTGTTGGTGACTGCAGGGAGTCAATGTACGGTGACATCAAAAGGTACTTTGCGGGTAATTACTGCCAATGACACAGGCCTTGTCCTTAGCCTTGGGTACCAATAACAGCTTTATGAGAAAGATGTGGAAGTGTTTTAAAGCCCACTGAATTAATATTTTGGGGTTTCATTTTACTATAAAATAAAATACACATTAGCATTGCATTCAGTTGGACTTCATTCAAGTCCCCATCAAACCCGAGTATGTCCACTGCCTTAAAAATGCCATCATGCAATCCTGCCATCTTATTTATAGTGTCCTGTATTTTTTCAGTTTAACACCCTTTTCCTATATTTGTTAGATAGTAGCTAGCAATGAGCAGTGAAATGCATGTCAAGGTCACAAGTGTTCTTTAAATTCCTTTAGATTCTTCTTTAAATTACTCTCAAGGTGGACAAGAAAGCAAATGGTGGCAGTTAATTTGTAGAAAATAAACAAGCCAAAAAAGCTAATTGGAAAATAAGTCAAAAGAAAAGGATTAATGGTACTAAATTTTGACAGGGTCCATTGAGGTTGGTGTGAAGCTAGGAATTATGGCTATAGGTGTCCCATTTGTCTGGGAAGGGAGATTCCTTTAGTAGCATAGGCTCACTAAAGTAACTTCTGACCCGCTACTGACCCCAATGCCCATATTAACATGGAATTGACTTGTAGATGAAGCTCCTCCCCTGAATAGGATGACCACCATGACAGTTCCAGAGAGTACCAACTAAAGTCAAAAACTCCACCACCTAACTTGAAGGACGAGAGCCAAACACCTTATTGGTGAAGGTTGCTGAAGGAAGAACCCAGCTCTCCTCTAAACACCAAACAGTAATAAATTTGGAGGCAACATTGTCTCCTTTATTGTTCTCTGCTTGGAGATGGCCCACTCTCTCTCTTTTCTTTAACTTTTATTTCTGTCCCATGCTTTCTTGAGAGTGCTGTCTGCTTGAGCCTTCCTTTGCTTTCACTTTACTTTCACCTATAATAAAATTCTCTTGCGTGGCTTTTGGCATCTGACTTTACATTTTCTTTTGTCAGAACACAAGAATTGAACTTTGGAGTTGCAACTCCCTGCTTTCCTGTAATATATTCAAGTGGCAAGGAATAATGAGGTATACCTCTGTCCATACTGAACAACATCAAAAGTTAAAACGAAGGACATGAACAATAGCAGACACATGAAATTCCAGTGACTCAGGAAGTTCAGGCAGGGGGATCACAACTTCAAGACAGTCTGGGCAAATGAGCAAGACCCTTTCTCAAAACAAAAACATAAAAAGTGCTGAGGATGTAGCTAAGCTGCAGAGCACTTGCTTAGCAAGTGCTAGGCCCTGGTTCCAATCCCTAGTACTGCAAAATAAATTAAAGCAAAGACCAGGATTGCTCTTCAAAGTGTACCTTCAGTCTCATGAAGCAACACACTTGAACAATGAGGTTTTCATTGATTGACATATTGACATCTGGCTTCACGACCAGTTTAACACTAAGGTCCTTATTTTATAGTCCGAGTCAATATTCTGGGGTTGTCCTTGATTCATTCCTTAACTTTTTGTTGGACATAATTCTAACTCAAAGCCAAACAGTATTTTCTATTTTCTGAACATTTTGAAATAAATATATCCCTTACTACTCCATCTTTATATATAATAGTAAATTATATAAAATAGATTACTTATATTCATAAATAAATATAAATTTATTTTAGAGACTTCTTTCAAAGAGTCTCATTTCTAAAACATTTAAGGGCATCTATGCACATTTTTGTAGACCTAATATCAGAAAAGAGGCAAAATAAACATAAAGTTGAGTAGTAGATAGATAAAATAATAAATTGTAGGCTGTGAAATATTTGGAGTTCTCCTCAGTAACATCCAAATTTTTTTCACAACTGACAAAATGGAACACAAAGAGGCTCAGTGGCTTACTCAAGTTTAGACAGCTAAAAAGAAAAAGAAATGAAAGAGAAAGGAGTGAGATTTTTCTACCATGTCAGCAATTAAAAACATGCATTTCCATATCATTACACATTAGCACAATATGAAAACATCACCTGGGTAATAAACATGGCATTTACAATTGAGGTTCTGTGGTATCCTGGAAGAAACATGGAGCTGGCAGTCAGGACACTCATTCCCATCTCTGTTTTTCCACTTAGTGAATGTGTGGCCCAACACAAGCTACATTATTTCTCTGTGTTGTACTTTCCTAATCTGTGAAAGCTGGGTGAAAGTTTCTCACACCAGAGTAATCACAGTTCCAAGGACACTGCAGATGCTCAGAGTTCTTTGGGTTCCCTAGAGTGCAAGTCCAAAACCTCCAGTTGAAATCCTGCCACGGACTAGAGTAAAGCATGCCTAAAAGAGGCACTTCCTCTCAAGAGGATATGCACTCTTAAAATTGTGCAGGGGCAGCATTAGCCTTTGTATAACCCCAAGGGTGGGTGTCTCCTTAAATCTTGTGCTTTAAGTGCTTTATTTACTTCACCCTAGTCCTGGCCCTGATTGAAAGAGAACTAATGATAACAATAATGATTAAAATTTGCTGATTACTATGTGTTAGTCACCATGATAAGACTGTTCCATTTGTTATCACTCTAATTTTTCCCTATTACCATGTAGACTAGGTAATATTATTATCAATTGTTTAGATGTTTAGAGGCAAGTTCACATAATTATTGACAAAATTGTGATAATGGACTGTGTATATATAAAATCTATGTTAACAATCATTGACAGACAACATTTTTCTGTTATAGAGAAAGGAGAAAAATGACTTACCCAAGCTAAGTTCAATAATGAACCAGTTGTTGGATCCTGGATTATCTAAATCTCAATGCAAATATCCCTCAAACAGACGCATTGTTATTCTTTGTTCTTCTGCGTCATCTTATATTTCAGGACCTGACAGGAAACTTCTCTGGAAACAACCTAGACAGTAATAAAAGGGAAATGACTTGATAAATTTTAGTATGTCACCTGTATCATTCATATATGGTAATTAATGAGCAATTCATATATATTACATGCCCAGTGTTTGTGTTCATCTGTATATGCATAACCAGGCTCAGGCACTACGGTCCACCAGCATAAACCAGAGTTCAAGAACCTGGAAGACCACCCTTTAAAGGGAGAGGGAAAAGAGCAGAGATATCTTGATGCTTTGAGCATTTCAGCCCCATTCTCAATCATGTATTCTTTTTAAATTATGCTAATGATGGGGCTCACTGTTAAGGTGGTGTAGAAAAAGATTTAAGGATCACACAACCCTTTGGAGATCTCATCTTTGGTTTCTCTCATGAAAGTGAACTACACAGTTCAGACACTTTCTACAATTGTCTAAGTTTCACACAGTTTTCTGGACATGCTGTCCTGCCAGGTAGTGGATTTGCCCAGAAGATTTCCCCAGGGATGGAACATGTCATAGAGCATTTCCTACCTGTTATATCTGGATAGGATCTCAGTTTAGCTCCCCATTTTACTTTTCCTCTGGCTAATGCTTCCTAATCCCTCAGGCCTCAATTTAAACATTACTTCCTGTAAGAAGCCTCCCCAGCACACCCAAGACCAGTTGGATGCCTGTACTTTTCACTCTGTTCCCCTAGTACCCTGACTTCCCATTTCATAGTACCTGTAAAATTTTTCATTACTGCTGGCTTCACTGTATTCCTCTTTAGATGGCAAGCTCCAGGAATACAGGAATTACATTTGTGTGTTGTTTACCACCATGATGTGTTGTACCTCTGAGACTTCCTATCTATGCTTTTAGTTATTTCAAATTGATATTGCTTCTTAGTGATGAATTTTTGCTATACCAAACAGCCAGCTCACACTTCAACAATTTCATTATAATTTAACTTTATTTAGGTCATACTAAATGAGTTTCCACATACTATGAAATTTACAGGGACTTGTGTCCTTATGTTAATGAGAACCTTACAATTAGCGAGGCACAGTGGTGCATGCCTGTAGTCCCAGCTGCTCAGGAAGCTGAGGTAGGAGGATTGCAAGTTCAAAGCCAGCCTCAGCAACTTAGCAAGACCCTAAGCAACTCAGAGAGACCTTGTCTCTAAATAAAATATGAAAAAGAGAACCTTACAATTTTTGATTGACAGACCTTTGTTAAGTTTGTTTTATCTCATAAGTAGCACCTCTCAATGAAAGAAAAAATAATATCAAAGATAAAAATATAAATGTTTTATAATCCTACTTAGCAACTAATATTATTCCTATAACAAGCAATGAGATGAATAACATTTAGATTTTCAGTTGCTGAAGGTGTATTTCATATTTGCATTTAGAATAGATCTAACTCATTTATGAATTTGCTCTCTTTGTGACCCTTAATTTCATATGGGTACTTGTTTAGTTTTTATGCATAGAACTTGACGACTAGTTTGATGTGTGTGCACAGGAGTGCATGTGAATGCGTGTGTTTGTATGTCCCTAGAATACTTATCTGTGTGTCCACACGCCCTATTCACTGATAGATATTATTTGTGTTCTCTTTATCTTTCAATAAATATACATTTGAGGTAAAGACCAAAATTAGGTATTTAAGTTGATGCATTCTATTGTTTCCATACTCCTGTGCACATCCTTAACTATTTCCTTAGGGTACATTTCAAGGCATAGAATTGCTGCCTCAAATGGTATACACATGCTTAATTTAATTCCCCACCTGCCATCCAGAAATGTTGTACCAATTTAAAGTCCATAAACTGGAATTAAGTGCAAAAAAGCCTCAGGGTAGTGAGAAGCATGGCTGTACTGTGTCCTGTTTTAAAGCACAGCCCTTAGATTTCACTGAGCAGAAGCTTTGGGGCCACAATAACAGTAAATACACTTCAGAATGGTCAGTAGTGAATGGCAATATTAAACCTAAGCTCATTGTGAAGCAGCATGGGGATAAGACCACAGGATTTGGAGTCAGTGTTTCTTTATTATAGTTAGAGTTTGATGAAGAATATATAAAACTTATTTAAAATCCTTGTGTTAAAATTATTATGAGACAAACTATACCCCCAAATCAGGCAAAGTTAATCCAAGTTCTCATTGAATCAACGTTATTCTAGGAATTGCTAACTTCTGTTCTCCTACCTCCTCAGCAGAAGACTCCTGCCTACTGATCACAGGGGCCTTTGAAAAGGACCTAATCTCCTCATTTCCAGAACACTCATTGCCAATGATCCCTTGGTAAAGAGAAACGCTTGGACTTTGCAAGATGCTTCAGATTCTTGTTTTAAAAACTAAAATATGTTACACTCATGTTTTGGTGTCCAAGAGAAAGAGAGGTTCATATAAATGGCTAGGTAGAGATTGCTGATTTTGATGCTGGCTTTGACCTGGCTTGATCCCCAAGAGAAACCACTGAATAGTAAATGGTTTATATAAATAGTGACTGAAGCAAAAAGCAATTAAGCAATTCCAAACACTGTGTCTGCCTTAGACCTTGGAAAGACAGAGTCATTTATTTTCTTACTTCAATGTAAGCTCCTCTTTCTCTTTTTCAGTAGATATAGTCTGGCACAACAGAATCCCTCTGAAAACAGTATGACTCAGCCAGATGCTGTAGAAAGAGGCCTGGAAATGCAGGTTTGTTCCATTAAATTACATGAGAATTTGCAAAGGGTAGACAAGCATTACATAATACTGTTTTGTTGTGAAAACTTGACTTTCATATTTTACTTTAGATACTCCTAAATTAATTCAAATTTTCACAATTACCATCAAAATTTTTGGTACTTTGCTACATATTACTTTTCTGTGTTTTGGAATTTAAAATAAAATTTTTAAAAGATCAAGATATAAAATTAAAAGGAAAATAAGGAGGAAAAACACCATAATGAACTGAATTTTATGTCAGTCTTCTCTAACCCTTTTTTAAAGTAAAATTTCAGCTTAACAAAACACAATTTCCTATGCTTTTATTGTCTATGTTTTTCACGGACATACTATGAAATATGATATCTCCACTCATGGTATTTGGAGTAAGTTAATTATATCCTGGTTTTCTTTAGTACTTAAAGATCTTACAGCAAAGATTTCTCATAAAGATAGTCAAACCCTTATTTTTAAACTATTGTTCAGTCATTGTTCATTATTCTTATAACAAAACAATCACAAAAAGAAAATTTTATGAAAGGTCACTGAAGTCATACATCAGAGGATATAAAAATGACAGAGGCACCATGATAATTAGTTAATTCCCTTATTTTGTGGTTGAGGAAGCAGGAGCTGTGAAAGGTTCAGTAACTGGATGACAATAAAGCTGATTTGTGGATCAGAAGAGACTAGATATCAGAAATGGAGTACAACACTTTTAGTTATTCTTAACACCAGACAGGTATTTTCCATCATCTGGGTAATAGACACCCAAGTTGCTTTTTACATTCCATTACCACAAATATATCTTTGCATGCATTCCCTTATTTTGTTATGTTTTTTAAATGGCTATAAGATATACATCCTGAAGTAAATGCTGGATTGCCAAGCTTGTGTACTCCTGATATGACCATGTACTTCCATATTGATTTTCCAGAATGTATTTCTATCAGTAGTGTATGCAAGTCCCCATAACACCCAATACTTAGCATTTAACTTTGTCTGTGATACAATATTTCACTTTTGTTTAATTGGAAGCTACTAATAAATTTGGGCAATAAGTACTTAAAATACATACTGTGTAATTTGATGACATTTATAGGGTTTAAATTTTTTGTTATTTACTACTGAACTGTGTATTAATTTTTGTACTAGGGCCATGGTGAATTTTTACTTCATATCTTAGGGAGTGAGAAAAGGTTCAAAATTTATGTTTTTAAATGAAAAATTTTACCAAGTGACTCAACATCATTTCCTGAATAATCCATGGTACACATTGATAAGAAATATCAAGTTAATCACATTTCAAAACCTTCTTGGAACTGAATTTTTATTCTGTTCCATTAACTGTATCTCATATTTTCTGCCAATCTTATCTTGTTTTAATATTGTTGCTTCATAAAACATTTTCAGAGCAGAAAATATAACTTTCCCCCTTTACTTGCTCTCAGAAACTTAAGAATAACAATAACAACAACCATAACTGTAGCTAACATTTGTTCAACGTTTGCTATGTATTCAACACTTTACTTACATTATCACATTTAACTCTCAATTATACATAATGATGCCAACACTCTTCTTATCCACATTGAAAAGATGAGAAACTTCAGAAGATTCAACTGATTTGATGTGGCATCTATTTTCAAACCCAGGTCTTATCATAGCAAGCCCATATTCCTAACACTATTATATTAAAATAAACAATATAAAATTGTCAAATTGAAGCATTTTGACCAACCAAAGTTTAAATTTCCTATTATTCAACCTAACATACACTATTTTGTATTTTAGAAATGAGGTCATAACAGAGAAAGATATGCACCCAAGGTCCAATAATTGGTAATGGTTCTGGTATCTGATATAGTCTTTTAATCAGCAGAGCCATTACTTGGACTAAATGGGAAAGTGTTTCTCTGATAATCCATTACACTGTAATGTCAGAGACAAGAATGTGGAAGAACACAAAAGGAATCGAATATGATTATTTCCCTTTTTCTATATTTACCAAGTACTGCATCCTATAAAACAGAAATGAGGATGGAGCTCATAGATTATTAAAAATGCATTTACTTGTTGCTGTTGCATTTTCAAATATCCTGTGTAATAAATTTGCCTTTTAATTGATACTAAAATCATATTTTTTATTGGAGCAAGAAAACAGGGAGATAGGAATAACGTTTGTTAAGTCTACTATGTGCTAAGCAATTCTAATGATGCTGCCATTTTCACCCTATAAAAGCTCTAAGAGTGAACAGTCTATCATAGCTACTAAAAGTATAATTTTCCACAGGACAGAGGAAATTTATTTTGCTTTATTTACAAAAAAAATTTCTGAAACAGCATGTTCAAATTATCTCAATTCTGTTTTAAAGCATATGAATAAAAAAGGAAAGGTGTTCATTCAGTTTTTGCTGATTTGATGATGGCTAACAAATATAAACTTCTTTCTCTCTTATTTATTTAAAAATAATTACTATATACCAAGTAAGTGCAAGGGACTTCCAGACCAGATATTTTTAACACAGGACTTTTCTTCTGAGCTTCAGAACTGGTTTCATAAACATGGCATGATTAACATTAACATGCATGACCAGATATAGACATTTTATTAAACCGATTCAAATTCTAGTCTTTGCGTTCTGAAAGCATACATTCTAAATAAGAAGACGTGGTAGAGTAGGGAGAGAATATAGAGCTTGAATTCAGGAAAATGTGGGTTAAAAGTCCTAGCCTTTCATTTATTTAAGGTGTATAAACATGAAAAATTTACTTAGCATCTCTAAGACTTAATTTCCTGCTTTTTACAAGTTGATCATTATCTGGGTTTCAAAGGAAAGGCAAGGAAATGTAGTCCACCCAAACAGTCTGTCTGAAAATTCAACTCATGTTCCTTTTTTCCCCACTCCATTTCTTCCTTTCTTAGCAGAAATGACTCTGCCATGAACTCAGTAGCATTACTACACCAGAAAGAACATGCAGAAATATAAACAAAAAGAAAAGTAATCATATGTTTACATTATGAATATGATCCAATGTAATTTCTGTGGAATAGAATAAGATGACAGATCCTAACACTTTTGGACCTTCTGGATGGATATTATGTAAGTTGGTAGGTTCTAATATTCTTTGAGCCTTCAAATGTTAATATATAACACAAACTTAAACTAATAATGATAGGTGTGCAGGAGACATTACAAAAACAGGAGTCAGCTGTGTTCGGGTCCCAGTTCCTAAACAATCCCTGATGTAGAAAAAACACTCCTAAGTATTCAGCAATATCAGGGAGATAAATGATACTGCCATTTCTGCATGCATTTTGAACTCTCAGAAAGGGTAAAGCTCTGTTATGTGTGAGGAATCAATTTAACATGAATTATCTGTAACAAAATTAGGCTACTAAATAGTATTTATCCAACAGATAACTTCTATTAATTTTATCTTGTAACTGCCAATGGCGTTTGACAAAGTGTCTGGTAGAATTCAGAAATCACCTAAAAATACATGGTGCCTGCCTACTGAGGAACAAACTAAGGGAACTCTCACTGTGATAACTTCTTTATATTATGACAGCAGGCCTCTGAGAGAGAAATTGTTCTGAATGAGGGATTGTTCTAAGATAGCAATGGTCTATAAATATATAGGTACAAACATATATGTGTTGTTTGTACCTCTGCTTCTGTTCATGAGGAGTTTTCTGCATATCTTTCTGTTGTTTCATTGCTGCAATTCTATAGGAATTTTACTTTATCTCTGAATTTGCACCCTTATCAAAATATTTAAGCTTGACTTTCAGGTGAATCTATAAAATCCAACCTGAACTGAGTTGCGTATCAGCTCTGGTTGTGCTGACCCTGATGCCAAGGCATTTGCTAACAGGGGAGTAAATCTGTTGAATGCTAATGGATGTTATTGTGACTGAAACAACTGTACGTTGTATTCCAGAGATGTAATCATGACAACAAGGTGTTCAAACAACTGATATTCAGAATCCTTACTCCCTATCAAAATGATATGGTATATTTTTCTTATTCTGAGGTTTCTTTCCTTCCTTCCTTTCTCCCTCCTGTCCTGGAACAAATTTAATTTTGGAAGTTGCTCTTGCATAGTTTTTTTCATTGGATTTGCTACCGAGGGTCTATTGATCAATATGGAACAGTGCAGCACTCCTTGGATGTTGATCAAATTCTGCCTTCTGAAATGAAAGTTGTCAGCTCAGGATATGAAATACCTAGAGGAAAAGAGGGCATTTTACTCCTTAATTTCTGTTTCAAAACTAAGGGACCATTCTTACCATCTTTCCAAAAAAAAAGCAGGCTCTGACAGGCAATTTAGTTCAGATACGATTTTATCTGTTCACCTGAAAGCCAAGCTTTCAAAACATAGATTGCTTCATTTCCTTTTTGAAAATGAATTCTTTAATGAAAGCAGAATAATTCACATTTTTCAGATCATCAATCTCAGATTTATAGACTGTAGCTTTTCTAAGAATGAGTACCTAGTAAACGGCAGTAAGAGAATTCTAACTCTTGTTTTGCCCATCTGCCTCTATTAGATGTGTTTTCAGGATACAGAGACTGATTGCTTCAAACTTTCTAGCCATAGTGTCCTGGCTGCATGATGAAGATGAAGATGATGATGAAGATGATGATGATGATGATGATGTCAACAGAGGATATGTAATTGTGTCCCTTGCCTAAAAAGCTAGAATAGGGGAACTACATAGGGCCAACTTTATTTTTATCTTTTAATAGTAGCAAAAATTTTAGAGGATGAGAAAAATTAAATTTTTTCTCAGATCATTAAATGCATAAATAAGAGAGCAGGGATTCAAAACTGGATTGGTACTGAAGGCCCTATCCCTTACATGAAGTCCTGCATTTCTCAGATTTTTAATCTTTTAGAATTCTAATCACCTTCTTGACTCACTTTCCGATTGAAACAATAAAGAGTTTATGTAAAACTTTGTACATAAGCAAAATTTTAACACATTCTGTGTGACAAAATTGCCATGAATAAGATTAAAGGTAAAAAAAATGAAGAGAAAAATATTTGCAAAATGTATTTTTAAAGAGGTCAATATTCTTAACAAGTAAGGAGACTTTACAAATAAACAGTGGAATTATAGGCTAAGGAAATGAACATTCAGTGTGTGTATGTGTATTACTACAATCAATGCAAAAAACAAAGAATTTTAAAATCAAAGGGTATTTTTGGAGGAAGGAGGAAATACATATAGATTTGCTTTCCAAATTATTCATATCTGCATTATTTAAAATTCTTACAACAAGCACGTGTGTGTTTCTGTCACATGTCTTAGAGAGTTCTGAAAATGACTTGAGATTCTAGGACTATTTTCTTTCTAGACAGCACTCTCCAGTAGGTTAAGTCAATGACCCTTTCCTTACTTCCTTTTTCCCTCTTTTGTCCTCAATGTTTGTGTTCAATTTCTGAGTCTGATTAGTGTCTAGCAAATTTTTCCAGTAAATAAATATGACATTTACAAAACAGAAAAAGAATATGGTAGGCATGAATTTTCAAGCCACCATTAAGCACTCAAGAATACAAGAAGTGTCACTCTGTGTTATTTTGATATCATAATAGAAACTAATTTCCATTTTGAACCTCAAGTTGTCTGTGAGTAGGAAGTATAATGTCTCCAATGTGGTTGAAATTCAGTTCCTTCTTGATTTGCTTAATCAATTTATGATAAATTTAATCAATTTATAATTCTCCCTGCACCCTCTGCTTCTCATGTGGTCTCTAAATTCTCAGGGCTTATGTAGTAACTTGATCTTTACCTGTCCTTTCTGCCATTTCCCAAAATATTTGCATTATCATCTAAACTTCCAACATGTGGTTCATGTATTCATGCTGCAACTTCTCATTCTGTACATGAGACTGGTTTAGGACAGTAGGCACATATGCTCAGCTAATTTAGTGCTCTGGAACCCAGGAAAATCAGACTATATTTCCACAACTCCAAGGAATATAGAAAACTGAGTGGGGCTCCCTCAGGCCTTATAGGAACAGCATATGAAATGAAGCCATTTCTATTAGACTTTACCCACATTATGGTGAGACATGGAATTCTTGTGAAGCTGTGTCCCAGGTCTCCAGACAAAGAGAGTATCAAATGTTAAAAGGAATTTGGTGGAAAGCAGTATGGAAATTCCTCAGAAAACTTGGAATGGACCCACCTTTTGACCCAGTTATCCCGCTCCTTCCTTTATATCCAAAGGATTTAAAATCAGCATACTACAGGTACACAGCCACATCAATGCTTACAGCAGCCCAATTCACAATAGCTAGATTACGAAACCAACCAGATGCCCTTCAATTGAAGAATGGATAAAGAAACTGTGGTATATATACACAATGGAATATTACTCAGCCATACAGAAGAATAAAACTATGGCATTTGCTGGTAAATGGGTGGAGTTGGAGAATATCATACTAAATGAAATAAGCCAATCCCAAAACACCAAATGCCAAATGATTTCTCTGATAAGTGGATGATGATACATAATGGAGGTGGGGGGTGGAGGGTAAGAAAACAATGGAGGAACTTTGGATTGTGTAGGGGGAAATAAGAGGGGGAGGCCTGGGGGTAGGAAAGATGGTGGAATGAGACCGATATCATTACCCTATGTACATGTATGATTACAAGAATGATGTGAATCTACATCATGCACAACCATAGAAATGAAAAGTTGTACCCCATTTGTGTACAAAGAATCAAAATGCAGTCTATAAAAATAAAATAAAATAGAATTTTGAAAAAGGAGTTTGTGAGGGGAATATATCAGGTAATATTTCATCTTTTCCATTTCCTAACCCTAGAAATCCCTTGTGTTCTCCAAAGGAAAATGTATTTCTCATCTAAGTGTCACCCCCTTAACGTAGGAACAGAGTTGCCTTCCAAAATTTGTCTAAAAGCACAGTTGACATACTCAAGTCAGCAAGTGGGTTCTATCTCTCCCAGAACCCTTTTTTGTTTGGTGGATGAGGCTGGTTAGTAGGTAAATTTTCCACCTCCCTCATTTAAGGACTGTTTCGTGTCTTTCCACGCCTATTGCCAGACATAATTCTTATCATCCCTATCCACTCAGGATTCAATAATACACATCCTGCAACACTGGGACTTAAATTCCAGTTTAAATTGATTCAGCTCATGCTGAATAGGGTTGGTCAAACCCTAAAGTGACTAAATTTGCTTTCAATTGGCAAGATTAGATTTTCTACAATAGGAAGAAAATGGCTCAAAATGTATACTACAATGAGCTCTATAAAAACAAAGAGACAGTTCTTTACCAGCTTGAGCTTGATATCATGAAACTTTAAATCCACCACAAAATTAATGTTATTTTTAAAAGATTACAAAACAGTTTGTACATCATCTCAAATACTTTGAAAATGGATATGCATAGAAAGATTGAAAGGATAGACTCAATTTTACTGAATCAAAATGTATCATTCATCTAACAATTGATTCATTTCAGACATATTTATTGAGTATTGTTGGGTGTCAGGCACTAGAAATTCAATTCTGTAGTTTCATCCCCCATTTTAATTCTCTTAAAATACATACTTATATAGAAAACTAGCTACTACACATGCTCTTTTGAAAAAGATAAATCATGAGGGGTGGGGAGGGGGCGAGGAAGGAAAGATAATAGAATGAGACAAACATCATTATCCTATGTATATGTATGAAAAGGCAAATTGTATGATTCTACTTTGTGTACAACCAGAAAAATGATAGTTGTACTCTATTTGTGTACAATGACCTAAAATTTAATAAATAAATAAATAAATAAATAGAAAAAGATAAATCAACCAAATATCTATGAACTCACATGGACAACACTCAACAAATGTAGACCTAGCTGGCTCTGAACCTAAAAGCTCACCATGGAAAACAGGCCATGTAATAGAATGGCAAGAGTATGAACTTTAAGACAGACACAACTGGGCTAGAACTCCTGCTCTGCCTTTTATTAAATATATAATCTTGGAAAATTTTATTAACTGCTCTGAGTCTCACAGAGCTTACTTAGTGAAAAGATGAGTGATAAAAAGATATCCTGATATCTATTTACAGGATGTGTGAGCATTTAAATAAAAAATGCAGGTAATGTGTCTAACAGAGTTTCTAGCCAATATTAGCCACTCAGCAAAAGGTTTTTTTTCCGTCTTCCCTTCCCTTCTCTTCTATAGCATAGGAGATATTATCATAATGCAATTGCACAACTTTGTGATAAAAAGTCTTTGCTACAAGAGCAGAAAAACCAACACACATTTCCATAATGCAGTAAATACAGTGCATTATTACATTTGGCCACACCACATGATATTGCTGACATTCACTCCCTTTTCATGAAAAGAAACAACAATTTCATATATTTCAATCTAATGGAATGAATTTCATATTGAGTTAAAAGAAGGAAGCAGTCTTCATAATTTATTTGACTTGCATTTTTTTCCCTTCTCCTCCTTTTAGTTCTCAAGGTAAACATGAGGGAAACACTATAGGTGTATCTGCTATGCTTTTAGCCCCAGAAAGACTATGGAAGCACAAAGTTGTACTGATAGATTTGTTGGGCAGGATGATAGAGTGAGGGTCAAGATTGCTGCCTATATTCCAGGAGCAGACATCAATGATGACAGGACTTGAACTGAGCACCAGGATGAAATTGAGGAGCTTATCTAGTTGTTCTCAGTGTTCTAAGTGTTGTGAGAACCCACAAGACGCCAGCTGAGCAAACATTCTAGGTTCTCAGCTGAGATATATTAAGGCCTGGAAGGACAAGCCACCAAACTTAAATGAGGGAGGAGAAAAATCTACCCACTAACCAGAAGATGTGTTAAGGTTAACAAATTAACAGAAATTAATTTGCAGATATAACAGAACACTTCACATTAGGCACTGAAAAGACGATCATTAATGAAATGTCAAAAACACTTATGAAACACAAATGATATCCACAGACATGGATTCTAACCTCTGCAGAACCAAGGAAACACATGTGAACCATACCTGCTATGTGATAGGAGGTTTTAATGTGCTGTATTCCTTAATACTTCAAGTAAACCAATGAGGGAACTTTCATTATTTCAATTTTACACTTCATTAACTACATCTCATGGGATATATACAGCAGAGAAAAGAATTCACATCTGCTCTTACTATTTCCTCAATCTCTGCTCTTTCCACTTCAGGGCTTTGCCATTAGGCTAAGAAATTCCTGTACTATCCAGCCCTAGACCTCTTAACCCAATGAAATGCATGGCATGTCTGTTATCACAACCACCAAGAAACCAATAAAGTGTTTTGAGTGAGTGCTTGTGGGTGTATAACACAGGATGGAACAGAGAGAACATGAGCAAAGACATGACATTTGAGTGGGTGCTTGGCTTGTATAAGAACCAAAGCTGGGCTGCTGGGGCTGGAGATTCTGCAGAAAGAAGTTCTTTGATCTAGAATGGTTCCATTAGTCGAAAGTCCATCTATATTTCTCAAGCAACAGTACAGCAGAATTGGAAGGCAAATCAATCATAAAATTACTTGAGGCCTGATGGCTTCCATTCAGTTGCACAGTCATAAGTTAGTCCAAATTATAAAAGAAAAAATTTTGTAGAAATAAAATTAAGGTAACTCTGCTTTGAATACTCTGTCCGCTCTTCACATGACATTTTCCCATTCTGGCTTGCAAGACTGAAAACCAGTCTTGTGTGAGCTTCAGAAATTGTTCAGCCTACTGATTTTGAGAGGTTCTTAGATTAAAGGCTGTTCTTGAACCATTCTAACAAAGTTTAAATAAAGCCTTAAAAGGAAAAAAAAGAAATAAAATTAAGTATAGCTCACATACTCCATTGGATGCTTTCATTTTGTTGCCATCCTCTACCTCAAATTGAAAGTTGAATTTTCTTATAGAATTATAGAACTGGTCCTTGTTCCACACCAAACTCCCCCTGGGTTAAAAATTAGGCTGTATGATGAAGTATGATGAAAGCTTCACCAGTGAAGGGATTGCTTTTTTCTTCAGCTGTCCAGAAAAAGTCCTGCTGCACTTATTTCTCTCTGCTCTCTCTCTCTCTCTCTCTCTCTCTCTCTCTCTCCCTCTCCCCCCTCTCTCCATCCCTCCCCCCATGTGTGTGTCTTCCTGTCTTCCTAAAACAGTTTTGTATCTTTGTATTTCTTCATTGCTAGTATTCTCTCAAGGTTTCTCTCTTGTTCTTGAATTCAAGCCTTTATCAAAGAAATTAAGGCAATAATTTAAATGGATATAATACATCATATTTGGACTGGTTCCCTTGGCAGTTATGTGTAATATAGTCTTTTTATTTTATTTACTTACTTTTATTTTTTATTTTTTCACACGAGGGATTGAACCCAGGGGTGCTTAGCCACTGAACCACTTAATATGATCTTGATGCCGATCTTTCCTTACTACGGAGTGGATGCATAGAATGTCAATAGACATTATGCTGACAAGCTAGGACATCTGGAAAATGGCACATAAAATTCTTTTTTTAAAAATTTTTAAGTAGTTCTTTTTAATTATACATGACAGTAAAACCAATTTTGACATAATTATACATCAGGGAATATATCTTTTTTTCACAATGTACATTCACATGATTCATGTAATCTTACATATACATAGGGTAATCTTTCCTCCCTCCTAGCCCTCCCATCCTATTTTCCTCTACACCATCCACACTTCCTCCATTCTTCTCTCGTCCCCCCCCCCCAACCCCCCCCCCCTTTTTTTTCATCATCCCCTTAAAGGGGAAAAACACTCAGCCTTTGGTTTTTGGGGCTTGGCTTATTTCACTTCGCATGATATTCTCCAACTCCACCCATTTACCAGCAAATGCCATGGTTTTATTCTTCTTTATGGCTGAGTAATATTCCATTCTGTATATATACCTCAGTTTCCTTATCCATTCTTCAATTGAAGGGCATCTAGGTTGGTTCCACAATCTAGTTATTGTGAATTCAGCAGATTTGAACATAGAGGTGGCTGCATCCCTACACTTTGCTGATTTTAAGACCTTTGGGTATAAACCAAGGAGTGGGATAACTGGTTCAAATATTGGGTCCATTCCAAGTTTTCAGACGAATATCCATACTGCTTTCCAGCATGACTGCACCAATTTGCAACTCCACCAGCAATGTATGAGTGTGCCTTTTTCCCCACATCCACATCAACACTTATTATTTCTTGCGTTCCTGATAATAGCCATTCTAATTGGAGTTAGATGAAATCTTCGGGTGGTTTTAATTTGCATTTCTCTAATTACTAGAGATGATGAGCACTTTTTTCATATATTTGTTGATCACCTGTATATCATCTTCTGTGAAGTGTCTGCCCAATTCCTTAGTCCATTTATTGATTGGGTTCTTTGCATTTTTGGTGTAAAGTTTTTTTAAGTTCTTTATAAATTTTGGAGATCAGTGCTCTGTTTGAAATGTGTGTGGAAAAGATTTTTTGCCACTATGTAGGCTTTTTTTTTCACATTATTGATTGTTTCTTTTGCTAAGAAAAAGCTTTTCAGTTTGAGTCCATCCCATTTATTGATTCTTCCTTTGATTTCTTGTGCTCTGGGGAGTCTTGTTAAGGAAGTCTGGTCCTAAGCCAATGTGATGAAGATTCAGGTCTACTTTTTCTTCTATTTGCTGAAGTGTCTCAGGTTTAATTCCTAGATCCTTGATCCATTTTGAGTTGAGTTTTGTACAGGGTGAGAGATAGGGGTTTAATTTCATTATACTGCATATGGACTTCCAGTTTTGCCAGCACCATTTGTTGAAATGGTGTCTTTTCTCCATCACAGGTTTTTGGCACCTTTGTCTAGTATGAGATAACTGTACTTATGTGGGTTTGTCTCTGTGTCTTCAACTCTGTACCATTGGTCTGTCTGTCTATTTTGGTGCCAATACCATGCCGTTTTTGTTACTAATGCTCTATAGTAGAGTTTAAGTTCTGGTATTGTGATACCTCCTGCATCATTCTTCCTGCCCAGGATTGTATTGGCTTTTCTGTGTCTTTTGTTCTTCCTGCTGAATTTCATGACTGTTTTCTCTATTTCTATGAGGAATGTCATTGGGATATTTATTGGAATAGTGTTAAATCTGTATTGCACCTTTGAAAGCATAGCCATTTTGATTGTATTAATTCTCCCTATCCAAGAACACGGGAGATCTTTCCATCTTCTAAGGTCTTCCTCAATTTCTTTCTTTAATGTTCTGTAGTTTTCATTGCAGAGGTCTTTCACCTCTTTTCTTAGATTGATTCCGAACTATTTTATTTTATTTGAGGCTTTTGTGAATGGAGTTTTTTCCCTCATTTCATTTTCAGATGATTCATCACTTATGTAGATAAATGCATTAGATTATGTGTGTTTATTTTATATTCGGCTATTTTGTTGAATTCATTAATTAGGTCTAAAAGTTTCCTGGTGGAGTTTTTTGGATCCTCTAATTATACGATCAGGTCATCAGCAAATAGTGACAGCTTGAGTTCTTCTTTTCTTATTCATATTCCTTTAATTTCTGTGGTCTGTCTAATGGCTCTGGCTAGCATTTCCAGCACAATGTTGAATAGAAGTGGTGCCAGTGGGCATCCCTGTCTTGTTCCAGTTTTTAAAGGGAATGCTTTCAGTTTTTCTCCATTAAGAATGATGTTGGCAGTGGGTTTAGCATAAATAGCCTGTACAATGTTGAGGTATGTTCCTACTATCCCCATGTTTTCTAGTGTTTTGAGCATGAAGGGGTGCTGTATTTTGTCAAATGCTTTCTCAGCATCTATCAAAATAATCATATGATGCTTAACCTTAAGTCTATTGATGTGATGAATTACATTTATTGTTTTCCAGATGTTGAACCAACCTTGCATCCCTGGGATAAACCCCACTTGATTGTTGTGCACTATCTTCTTAATATGTTTTTGTAAGCTATTTGTCAGAATTTTGTTAAGGATTTTTGCATCTATATTCATCGGAGATATTGGTCTAAAGTTTTCTTTTCTAGATGGGTATCAGAGTGATTCATAGAATGAATTTGGAAGGTTTCCCTCCTTTTCTATTTCATGAAACATTTTTTGTCTTCAAATCTGAAGGTTAGCTTTGCTGGATATAACATTCTTGGTTGGCAGGCATGTTCTTTCAGAGCTTAAAATATATTGTTTCAGGCCCTTCTAGCTTATAGTGTCTGGGCTGAGAAATCTGCTGATATCCATATTGGTTTCCCCCTATATGTAATCTGTTTCTTTTCTCTCACAGCCTTTAAAATCCTATCTTTATTTTGTACATTAGGCATTTTCATTATAATGTGTCTTGGTGTGGATCTGCTGTAATTTTGTGCATTTGGTGTTCTGTAAGCCTCCTGTAGTTGAATCTCCATTTCATTCTTCAGGTTTGGGAAATTTTCTGATATTATTTCATTGAATAGGTTGTTCATTCCTTTGGTTTGTATCTCTGTGCCTTCCTCAATCCCAATAATTCTTAAACTTGGTCTTTTCATGATATCCCATAATTCTTGTAGGTTCCGTTAATGATTTCTTACCATCTTCTCTGCTTGGGCAGTTTTATTTTCAAGATTCAGTATTTTGTCTTCATTGTCTGAGGTTCTGTCTTCCAAGTGAACTAGTCTGTTGGTGAGGCTTTCCATTGAGATTTTAATTTGGTTTATTGTTTCCTTCATTTCAAGGATTTCTGTTTGGTTCTTTTTCAGAATCTCTATGTCTTTGTTGAGGTGATCTTTTGTTTCCTGTAGTTGCTCTTTCAGCTGCTTATTGGAATGGTCAATCATTGCCTGCATTTGCTCTCTTAACTCATCATTTGCTTCTCTGATCATTTTAATCATGTATATTCTGAACTCCTTTTCTGGCATTTCTTTTACCATGCTGTCTTTGGGCTCTATTAGTGTAGAATCCTGGTTTCTTTGGGACACTTTCCTCCCTTGTTTTTTCATGTTGTTCATGTATCGTCCCCTCTAGCAATAAAGATCTGGGGTATTATGGTTTCTGCTCTATAGGCTTATAGTGACTCTGTATTTTTCTGAAACCTCTTCTTTATGGGGCGGGGGGTCAATATTAGCAACACCCAGTACAGACAATATGCAGCTGTAAACCAAATAGCCCCTATGAAGACTATTGTTACAGTAGTCTTTTTGTTACAATATTGTTACAATATTGTCATAATAAACAGAGAGGATGAGTTCGATTATTATCTACAGTATAACAAACAGATTTGCAATGAGGGCTGCAGTTTCTAATGGTGGACAAAGAAGCTGGGGAGGGGTGTAGAATGTAACTGTTAACAGTGTAAGAAAAGAGTATGAAGAAGTTCTAGATCATAGGAAGGGTGAACGTGTAGTCAAAAGAAGTTGGTTATTAGCATGAGAGAAGTGATAAAAAGACCTTGAGGAAACAGGTAAACAAAAGGAAAGTAGAGAGCAAGAAAAGTAAAGAAATAAAAATTTAAAAGCTTTCACAAAGGAGAAAAAAATTATACACTATAACGGTCATATACTATTCAAACCTCCCGGTCTCCAGTAGCTTGAGGCATCAGAGGTACCTGACAATGAGCTTCCAGACTCCAGCAGGCATCTCAGGATGGGATTTGCCCCATCTAATGACAGTTTCCCCTTCCAGGATAATCCAAGATGGCTGCACTAGCTTCCAAACATGTTGGCAAATGGGGAGAAGCAGTGCAGGGCATGCGTGCTGAGTCTGTGTTGGGTGCAGTCAGTTGGGTCAGGGCCCCTGGATGTGGTGTCCTGTCAGTCGAACTGGGGGTCCTATAGCTCCTTGCTGTTTTCCCAAAATGGTGGCAGCCACTTGTAAACCTGTGGGTACTGTGACAGTGGATTTCCAGGCAACAGCGGGCAGCTGGCGATCCACTGATGGTCTGTGGGCTCTGCAGTCTACTTGTGGACGTTAGGCAGGTGGACCTGGGTCAGTGGGTGATGGGTAGGTGAAAGGCAGGTGATGGACAGGCAAACAGGCAAACAGGCAAATGGTGGATGATAGGCAGCAGTCAGTGAGCAATCTGTACTCAAATGTAGTTGATACTTGGCAGACTGTAGGCAATCGAGGTAGACAAATGGGGTAAACAGCAGGGATGGGTGAAGAGCAAAGACTGCCTCACAGAGAAACAAATTTTCCTCTGCTTGAATCCTGAGTTACAGAGCGCCAAGGAACGCAGCCTCCCTCTAGTCCACCAACTTGGATCTCCCTCTGACACCTAAAATTCTAGAGATACATGTTCAGGAATAAAAGGGAGAGCTGTAGGGCCAAGATATTAGAGTTTACAGACAGCCAACATTTGAATTATGACTCTCCATTTCAGAAGAATGATCTATTTTTGTTTGTATTTTTACTATCCTAGCTATCCTCTGTCATCCATTCATTTTTCTCTTTTTTAAAATATTTTGGATGTTGATGAACCTTTATTTTTTCATTTATTTATATGTGGTGTTGAGAATTGAACCCAGTGCCTCACACATGCTAGGCAAGTGCTCTACCACAGAGCCAAAACCCCAGCCCTTCTCATTCATCTCTTTATTTCATTATTGTATTATTCCCAATCCTGGTAGTGTTTAGTGTTGGCTACTTTTTGATAAAGTTTCTGTTAACATTTTGTTAATGAAGTTAAGTTGCTGCATCATCCCTTGTATATTGATTCTATTTTCCCTTAACAAATAGAAGAAAAGAGACCAAAATACAAAACAGTCACTGAGAAAAACAGATCTTTTCCAAACTCATTCCAACAAACACTTCAGAATGATCCTGACAATCAGAGATATTAAATGCAGATATTAAGCTCCAAACCCACCACCTGTCCCTGCTGTGACTCATAATATAAACATAGACCCCTGTGTAGCATCTTTTCTAGAACCTTAAAATAAAACCCACAGCTGCTCTTTCCTTCTGAAAGGCCCTTCTGTATGAGAGGCATTTTCATGAAGTGGGCCAGAGAGCCCAAGTTCTAACAGTTGTGCATGTTTTTTTTTTGTTTTGTTTGGTTTTTTTGTTTGTTTTTTTTGCAGTGCTGAGGATTGAACCCAGGGCCTTGTGCTTGCGAGGCAGGCACTCTACCAACTGAGCTATATCCCCAGCCCTGTACATGTTTTTTAAAGCTTGAGAACATTTAAAAACTTGTGTTTTTCTTCAAATGTAGTAGTACAGTCTGAAGCACTATCTCTTCCAGAATCCTTCAAAGTCTCTGACATCATTATCCACTTCAAGCTTCAACCACAAAAATCCCACCTCTTCTTTTCCTTACCCAGAGGTTGTCAAGCTTCACCTCCCATAAACATCTGTTGAGTAGTTATCAGACCTCAGTCACCCATACCTTTGAATTAAGTACTGCTTGGTACAATGAGAGAATATTCATAGTAAGTGACCTCTCACCCAGGTTTGATACTGTTTATTTTTCTTTGCTTGCTTTGAATGTAGTCTTTTGAAAGAAATAGGGTTCTATAAATCCCTTCCACCTATTACTCTAGGAAGACTGTAATTCCCTGAGAATGAAGACCTCCAATTCTCAACTTTCCACAAAAACATAGGGTGGACATAAGAAGACCTAATAGAATCCAACAGGCTGACCAGGTGTACACACACTGAAAGAATTGTATTAGTTGTTCCATATCATTTTTGATCATCTAACAGAGGAGTTTGCAAACATTTTCCAGCAAAAGGTCAGATAGTAAGTATTTCAGTCTTTTTGGATTATGCAGTCTATGCCTCAACTATTCATTATTACTGTTGTAGTACAAAAGCTCTAGAAGTCTTCTGGTAGAGTTTTTTTATCTTCTAGATATAATTTCATCAGTAAACAGAGATAAGTCAAGAGATGGATGAACTAAGAAAATGTGATATATATATATATATATATGTATATATATATATATGCACAGTACAGTTTTACTCAGCCATAAAGAAGAATGAAATTATAGCATTTGCCAGTAAATAGATGGAACTGGACAATGTTGTTCTAAGTAAAATAAGCCTGACTCAGAAAGTCAGGGATTGAAGGTTTTCTCTCATATGTGGAAGCTAGAGAAAAATGGGGGGAAATGGGTGATTAGTGTAGTAGAAGAAGTTTGAGGGGAAGAGAGAGATGGGAAAAGTGTGGAATGCAGAATAAATTTGACAAAATTATGCTATGCACATGTATAAATATATCACAGTAAATTTAGCCTTTGTGTGTATCTATAAAGCACCAATTTTAAAAGCAATAAATAAATAAAGGGAAGACTAGTAAAGCAGAGGAAAGGGAATAAAGGGAGGGAAGGAGAGAAGGAAATAGGAAGCACTGGGGACTCAAATGGAGCAAATTAAGTTCAATGCATGTATGATTATGTCAAAGTGAACCCATATATTATGTATAATGCACTAATAAAAGCATTTAAAAACAATGTGGGCTGAATTTGACCTATAGGCCATATTCCAACCCTTTAATGTAGCAGACTGTAGTCCATACAAAATATTGAACTATGTGTAAGTGAATGGCTTTGATGCTCATGTACCCACATGTCCAAACAATCAATATTTAAACCCTAAGAGTTGGTTGAAATAACAAGTTTTTATTCTTCAATTCAGTGCTGTCACTCACTGATTCATATTGTAAATGGACTCTTACCATTTGTACTATTTAGCACTTTTCACTGGGGTGTTGATGTTAAGGTTCCATGGGTACCTGTAAATCAATATAATTTCTCTGAGATACTGAAATATTTAACTCTTACCAAGTGGAAAAGGTTCGTGATACTAAAAGGTAGCAGGGTAAAGGAAAAGTTTTCATTTCCTAGTGCTTGTCAATACTTCTATAAATAACTCTAGAGTGTGGTAACATCACTCAGAAGTAATATTTCAGAACAGCCACCTGTTTCTGCTCCTATCGCAAAATGCAAACATACACAACACTTAGACTCATTTTCTTAGCATTATTCTTAACACCTTTTAAACTATTAATGTGGGTAATATGGTAGTGTTAAAACAGAATCTCAAATTTAGAATTTCAAATGAAAATAAAATAACCAAAAATAATATTTTATTTTATGCTTTCTTCCATTTCCTTCAAGTTTTATGTAATTACACTACTGTAATTTCTGCTCTCAAGTTAAGTAATACTATGTGACATTTAATTTCACTGGCTGATAAATAAATATGTATATATCATGTATGCATAGATATTACATATGTTATATGCAAATGTTATAATACTTAATATTATATATATACTGCATGTGTGAATTTTATTTGTTTGCATTTCATTTTAGTTTGAAGTTAGATGGAAAGGGTTTGCTTTCATAATCATGCAGGGGGATATTATTGCCCTCCATTTTCCTCTTTAGCAGAACTTATTTTGGTCTTGACTATTCCCTAGTTTGCAGTGTGATACCTTGCCTATGTTGAGTTAGATGGATACACAGTTCTCTTTGATTGCTTTTCTCAGGCAAGTTCTGAGACATGGGTTCTAATATAATATGAGAACACTGTTAAGGAGTACCTTCTGGTCTCCTAATGTCATGTCCATATAAGAATCTACTGAGATGTCTCTATCTTGTCTGGTGGTTGGTCCTCTGTTTATAGCAGTGGCCCCACTGTGCATTAGAATTAATCATACCAAATACACAGTCTTTTGCAACAAAGTTCCACTTACTCTCTCTGTACAGGCTTCCTCTGATTATGTAGTAGTTTCTTTCCATTACAAATCCTGATTTATCAAAAAAAAAAAAACCTGTGTAGCATGATGCTTCACAATGGCTATCTTCCCTTGACTTATCCCCTCCTTGGAGACCAGAGATCCAGTGTACCCAGATATGCTAGGGTCATTGTAATTCATTTCCCTCTTGTATCTTTCCTTTTCATGAGTCATACATATGCCATCTATTCCTCAGTTCTCCTCTTCCAAAACTATCTTTCCACATTATCCCTAGAACTTCTGACATCTGTATTTGTCCCAACCTCCTACTTTGTCTCCTAGACACAACTTAGATTTTGATCAATAAATTCAAATGCCTTTTATCCCTGCCACCATCAGATTCTTGCAACTTCTCCTTGGTTGGATGAGCAAGACACAAATCCTATAGAAAAACATTCAGTGATGACCTCCATCTTTACTCCCTGAATTCGATAACAATCAATATTGACAGCAAATGATTATTCATTAATTATCAAACTGTATTTTCTTATTTCCAAGTTATTTGGGGGGTCTGGGAAAATACCTCATGACCGCTCCTCGGGATTTATATTATTCCCATTATTGTTGGTCTTCATTTTAATTTATTTTGGGGGAGTACTGGGGATTGAACTTAGGGAAACTTTACTGAGCTACATCTCCAAGCATTTTAATTTTTATTTTGAGAAAGTGTCTCAGTACATTGCTGAAAGCCTTGCTAAGTTGCTGAGGCAGGCTTCAAACTTGCCGTCTCAACTTCCTGAGCTGTTGGGATTACAGGTGTGCACTACCATACCTGGCTTGTCTTCTTTTTAAAAAGAAGTGATTGATGTTAAGCCTATGGCCAGGAGCATCAAGTTGTTTAGGAAATGATCATATTTTCCCAGTCAATAAAAGCAGAGTCTGGGCAGCAGGTATTACTATGCTTACAAGGTAGGTTTTCTTATTGCAAGAGTCTGTTCAATCCCAAATCCACCATCACATGCTCATTCTCATCCCATGTACTATTTTTCTCTTGCAGGGGCCCTTTATCTCAGAGGGAAAGCAGGGCATTTGACAAGACTGATTTAATGCAGCTGTTATGCAAAAACTGTTCCAAAATGTCAGTGTTTAATGTCAAAAGACTGTTTTTTATTACCAAGCTATGTACGTAACAGCAATCCCTCACCCTCACCCTATCCTTGACCTTTTCCTTCAGAGAACAGACCAGCTTTTCTCTTAACATTTTCCATTTCCAATGTCTCTGTAGGATCTGAGGCTATTATTCAATCATTCTTTATCCAGTCATCTTCCCAGTGGAAAATCTTACAAGAGATTTCCCCCATTATTTGCATCTTGATGAGACCACTAGCATTGCTCCTGAATCTGATTTACATAGTCTGGGGGAGTCACACTTCCTTATCTATTTTTTCTTTTGTTTTCTGAAATAATACTGGTTCTTGAAAACTGCTTTCAATACATATTACAGTCACCAAGGTGTGGCATCACTCTTAATATTTCACATATAATTTCTCTGAAATTATACTTTCATCTGTATTTCATGGAGCCAAAAAGGAATTTACAGCATGTTAAATGTATTGCATATTCTATAACCTAGGCTTACATTAATAGGCTCTAATAATTTCTGATGAAGATATATCCTTATTCTTTTAATTTTTGTTAGACAAATAGTATCTTTCATGATAGAAACTTAGGAAACATAAAAGCAAAAGGGAGAAAATTGTTTATTCACACTTCCAGTCAAAAACATTATTATTTTATGTATGTTTTGTTAATTTGAGGATGCACATGAGTTTCAATATATATTTTTTACAAAAACAATTACAACTTTGTTGCAAAATCTTTCCCCACTTAATATATCTTGAATACATTATTATTAATGTAGCCTTCAAATGAAGCTTTCGGATGAATAAAAGTTTTTTCATTTCTCTTTATATCTGCAATGATTTATTATTTGAAAGTACTATGCTGAAATATAGCTATCCTTTCTACCATTGGCAAGGCTTTTATCATTTCTGTTTCTTCACTATGTTTCTGGTGTTTCCCTGTTCAAATTTTTCAGTGTTATAATGCTGCCAGACTTATACATACATATTTTATGTTTAAAAGAGACATTTTGTAGAATAAATTCGTAAAAATGCAATTTCTGGGCCAAATGATACTAATATATTTGTTTTAGTAGTGTAAAATTATCTTCCAGAAAAAATACAGCAATTTATATGCCTGCCACACAGTATTAAAATGTCTGTTTTGACATATCCTACCTAGTGCTAGTAATCAATTTCCTTTTTTGTCTTTGTCACTCTGATAGACACATAAAGTAATTATGTTTTCATTTATAGTATTTGAATTATTAATGATATTGAGCATTCCTTTATATTGATTTTTCTCTAAATCTTTTATTTATATACTTTGATCATCTCTCTGCTAGGGTTAGTAAGAAATCTTAACATATCAAATATAGTAACTATCTGCCTGTAGTATATGATACAAATATTTTGTTACTGTGTTTCAGATGCCTTTCAATGGTGATTTAAGCAAAACAAAAAGTATTTATTATTTATATACTTTCTCACTTAAAAAACACATTTTATTGAAAAATACACAGACATATACCGACATATATTAAAGAAAAATGATTTCAATATAAGTTTTGTAGTGCTTTGACAATCCCTACATAAAAGTTCAACTAAGCCAAACCTGGTGCTGACCACAAAGAGGACTGCTGAGGACTGCACTAACTTTCTGACAGTATGTGGGTATTAGTCAGTGGGGCTTCATAATCAAATTTAATATTAATTCCTTTTTCATTCACCTCCTATTTGGGTGATTATAGGAGGTACTTGATTTTTGTAAGTTTTCATGTTTCTATCAACACAACAAAGATAATAATACCTAGCTCAAAGAATTCCTTTGAGAAGAAATAAAATTTAGTTGCTATATATGTGATTGAAACTTCACAAATGCTAGCTTCCTTTCCTCAATGTCACTTTCCTTCCTTAGGCATTTATATATCTAAAGGACTGACTAGAGACCATAGAGACTCCATGTAAACCACAGATCCAGTTTTTTTAGCCCAAAAGGCAGGATTATAAATCCACCCATGACATTAAGAGGTGCTTATTCATTTGTGCAAAAATATTTATTGGACACAGTCCATATGTCAGGTACCATTCTAGGTGCTAGAGATACAGGAATGAAAAAACTATGGAAGATGATCTGCCTTTTTGGACCTTAGATTCTAGTTGAGGAAAACATACAAGAAGCAGATAGCTGTTTAATATGTTAGAGAGTGAGGCACTTTAATGTAGTAGCTAAGAGGGGCTGGGGCTATAGCTCAGTGGCAAAGTGCTTGCCTAGCACATGTGAGGCACTGGGTTCCATCCTTAGCACCACATTTTAAAAAGGAAAACAAATATAGTAGCTAAGAGAGTAAATTATGGGTTGGGAGTTCTATCTCAGAAAAATAAGTATAGCCCCCCAAAAGTATGATTTGATAAACAGAATTGTATGCTAATAGTACCTGGAAAGCTAAACTTACTAAAGAATATCTACAAAGGTCTCTTATTTTTACACTTCTTCTAGGACTATTCATCTATTGATGCATTTAGAAACGTTTACTTTATCCATTCATTTATTGAAGGGCATCTAGGTTGGTTCACAATCTAGCTATTGTGAATTGAGCTGCTATTAACATTGATGTGGCTGCATCACTGTTGTATGCTGATTTTAAGTACTTTGGGTATAGGCCAAGGAGTGGGATAGCTGGGTCAAATGGTGGTTCCATTCTGAATTTTCTAAGGAATCTCCACACTGCTTTCCAGAGTGGCTGCACTTATTTGCAATCCCACCAGCAATGTATGAGTGTACCCTTTTACCCACATCCTCGTCAACAACTATTGTTGCTTGTATTCTTAATAATAGCCATTCTAATTGGAGCAAGACAAAATCTTAGGGGAGTTTTGATTTGCATTTCTCTAATTACTAGAGATGTTGAACATTTTTCATATATTTCTTGATCAATTGTCTATCTTCTTCTCTGATATGTCTGCTTAGTTCTTTAGCCCATTTATTGATTGGGTTATTTGTATTTTTGGAGTTAAGTTTTATGGAATATTGCTCATCCATAAAGAAGAATAAAATTATAAATTTTTCAGGTAAATGGATGGAGTTGAAGAATGTCATGCTAAGTGAAATAAGCCAATCCCCAAAAAACAAAGGCCAAATGATTTCTCTGATAAGTGGATGATGATACATAACTGGGGGTGGGAAGGAGGCAAGAATGAAGGAAGGATGGATAGTATAAAGGAAAATGAGGGATGGGGAGGGGGTGTGGGGAAGGAAAAATAATAGAATGAGACAAACATCATTACCCTATGTACATGGATGATTAAATAAATGGTGTGAGTCTACTTAGTGTACAACCAGAGAAGCAATAGTTGTATCCCATTTGTGTACAGTGAATCAAAAAATAAAAAAGAAATAAGCCAATCCAAAGAAACCAAAGGCCAAATGTTTTCTCTCATAAGTGGAAGCTGATACATAACGGTGGTGAGTGGGCGTAAGGGAAGAATGGAGGAACGTTGGATTGTGTAGAAGGAAATGAGGGGAGGGGAGAGGGGAGGGGGAAGGAAAGACAGTAGAATGAGACAGACAACATTACCCTATGTACATGTATAATTACACAAATGGTGTGACTCTGTATGGTGTACAACCAGAGAAATGAAAAGTTGTACTCCATTTGTGTACAATGAATCAAAATGCAGTCTGTTGTCATGTATGACTAAATAGAATAAGCAATAAAAAAGAAACGTTTACTGAGTGCTTTCCATGTGCCAGGCACTGGGGATTTATAGGAGAGTTAAAAATACACTTTTCTGTATGTTTTTGTCTAGCTTCTGGTGTGGACATAAAGTGAAACAAAAAATTTAATACAATTTAAAACCAATAAGTTCTATGAAGAACATAAAACAGAATAAAGATAAGAAGTAATATTGGGCTACTTTAAGTTAGTCTATCAGAAAAGCACTGTCTAATAAAATGAGATTTAAAGTAAGCCCTGAGTGAGGAGGAACCAACCAAGTGAACATCGAGATAAAGAGGGCAAACACAAGGTCATAAAGTATAGAAGAAAGGAGGTCTGAGGGCCTGCATATACAGAAAATTATGGAAGGAGATATACCAAAATAGTAGTTATTAATGACGATGGAACAGTTTGTAATGTATCTTTTCTTGTCTAAAGTCAAACATGATCACTACAGTTTCATAGATGAAAATAAATTTCTTTCATAATTGTAAAAATTCATAGACGCCTTAGCAGCAAGAAGATGTGGGAAATGTAATCTGGAAGGAAAATCAAAAGCTCTGAAGTCAGATCCAGGTTGGGAATTCAACTGTGCAAGTTGCTCACTGTTTATCCAGTACAAGACACCTAAACTCTGTTTGACCCTTAGTTTTCCAATCTAAAAAATGGGGATAATAGTCCCAGTATTGTGCATTTAGAGATGCTAGCACAGCACTTTGACCAGAATGCTAACTCTATTATCTGCTAGTCTTGCAATCAATAAATTTCTTCATCCTTTCCAAGATTTAGTTCCTTCATCTATAAAACTTAGTATAATAATGTTAACACTTCAGGATTGTCAAAGAGGTTAAATAAGTTAATGAACATAAAATGACAACAGAATACCACCATAGACACATACAAAATGACAGATAAAATTAGTTATCTATGAATAGGAGATTGGTGGTGATTTTTATTTTCTTAAAACCTTGATGGACTATTACCCAAATTTCTAAAAAATCATATAGATATACTAAAATAAAAATTATCCTGACAGCATGAACATATTTTAATTATAGCTTTAGAAATTTTTCTTACTGAAATATTTGCACAAGTTTCAAGAATGTTTACTGTACCAAGCAAACATTCTTATGCAGTCATCAAAATGTGAGTTCCGAAAATAGTAGTAAATCCTTGTCATTGAAGAATGATGAAGCAATTGAAAGGAAATGAGATAGAACCATATGGACTGGAATAGAAATCAATTCAAGATATATTAAGTTTAAAAGGAAGCTGCAAAAACTATGAATAATATAGCCCTTTTCATCAAAAATTATCATTATATACTACCCATTAGCTTTGACATAGAAAAAAAAACTAGAAAAATAAACACTGAACAATATTAACAGACCCATTAGCAGGGGATGGAATTACAGGATCATCTGTCTTTGTCTTATGTATTTCTAAAATGTTCAGAATTTTAAGCAAGATTCATAGATTTCTCTTGTATACAAAAAAGGAAATATCATTTAGAAAGGAGGAAGTGACTAAATGCTGGAAAAAGTTCACTTAAATGTAAAGACTGAGAGGTATCCATTTGACTCAAAATAGTGAGGTCATTTATGACCTTGGTGAAAGCAATTTTATAGGAGAAGTAATGATATAAACCAGATAGTCAAGAACAGTGGGTGAGAAAATGTAAGTAGAATTACACAAGTCTGCCTAGTAGTTTGTCTGGAAAGGATAGGAAAGAGGTAGAGCAATAGCTAGATATGGATGAAGGAGCAAGGAAGCATTTTTATTGAAATTTTGCCTTTTGATAAGAACAATTTGAGTACATTTAAAATATATTGGGAAAAGAGCTGGACAAGAGGTTAAAATTATAGAAGAAAGAATAATTGATGGAATGAGATCACAATGGAGGCATAAAGATAAGGGAACCAAAACAAAGATGAAGGGATTTGAACTGAATAAGAAGAAAGCATTGAATAATAAGAAAGATAAGATGGTGGTGAAGGATAGTTTTAAGAAGAGTAGAAAAATTCTGACTTAGTCAACGTGAAAATGGTCTGAGGTAATAGCAGTGAAATGAAGAAAAACTGGGTGCAGCAGCACTTTGAGACAGATCTTGATTTGGTGATTTTGGTATGTGAGTTTTTTTCAGGAGCACTCAGAAACAATATGAACAAAAGGGAGGAAATTGGAGTGATTCATTAATAGGGTTTCAGATAAAAGTAAATGAACAAGTGAGTTGAACAAAGTGATTTTTCCAAGGAGAGGGATTGCATTTGTAGAGAAAGCATAGTGCATTTTAAATCTTAAAAATGGTCCCTGTGACTTGCACATAGGGAGGAAGAACAGTAATTAGAAAGGAGGAATATTTTCCAGAGATCTATTGTGGCTATACCTAATAATAACATAATATTCTTAAAAATTACTGAGAGTAACTTTTAAGTGTTCTCACCATAATAAAATGAAGTTATGAGGCAGTGAATATATTAAATAGCTTGATTCAGTTATTATGCAATATATACATATTTGTTTTTCCTTGTACCTCTAAATTTTTATTTTAAATTAATTTTAAATTTTATTTTAAATTAAATTTAAATTTTATTTTAAAATTTTCTGATACATAGGAACAAAAAAATTATACACATTACCATATGATATTTTGATACATGTATATGTTGTGTTTAAATCAGGTGAAGCATGTGGATCTTCTCAAACATTTATCATGACTTTATGGTGAAAACATTCAATCTACTTCCTTCTAGGTTTTTGAAATATGCATTACATTGCTTTTAATCTACATTTCTAGCATCATGTTATACACAATAAATATATACAACATATTTGTCCATTCATTAATTAAATTTTAAAAGTGCAGTAATATAAAATTGAAGAAAAATAACATGGAGGAAATTGTAAAGCCAAAAAAAAAATTTGTATTTTTTTTCTAGTATGATGGAAATCCACTGGAGTACTTAGGAAGTATAGTAACGATATAATTTAAGTTTTTAAATTATTTCCTTGAATTAAGAATGAACCAAAGGCAAGATTAAATTAATACATTAAGGTCTAAAACAACACAAGGACATCTGCTTTCATCATTTCTATTCAACATTATATTGATGTTCTAGCCAGGGAACTTAGGAATAAAAAAAAATAAAGGGCATCCAAATTGAAAAAGAAGTAAAACAACATCTTTTTTCATATTCTATGATCTTATGTGTAGAAAATATGAAAGAATCCAAAAACATCAGAGTTAATAAACAAGTCTAGTAAGATTACAGATAAAAGATCAATATAAAAAATCATTTATATTTTAATGCACAAGTCATAAATGATCAAAAAATAAAATTCAGTAAACAATTCCATTTACAATGACACCACTTAGAAATAAATTTAAGGACATGAAAGAATTGTACACTGAAAACCACAAAACATTATTGTAAGAAATGTTAAAGATATAAATAAATTGAAAGAAGTCTGTGTTCATGGAATGAAAGACAATAGTGTTGAGGTAGAACCACTCCCCAAATTGACCAACAATTTAGCACAATCCCTATCAAAATTTCAGGTGAGGTGCCATGGTGGTGCATACCTGTAATCCCAGCTACTCAGGAGGCTTGGACAGAAGGATCACAAGTTCAACCAGCTTCAACAATTTAGTGAAACCCTGTTTCAAAATGAGGGAGGGGAAAACTGTGGGGATAGAATTCAGGGGTAGAGTGCCCCTGGTCTCCATCCAGATACATATATCAATAGAACAGAATTGATAATCCAGAAGTGAATTCTCACATTTGTGACCAATTAAATTTTCATAAAGATTTCCAAGTTCATTCAATAGGGAAAGAATAATCTTTCCAACAAATAGTACTGGGACACATAGATATTCTCATGCAAAAGAATTCATTTGAACTCCCACCTCACACTTTATGTAAAAGTTAACTCAAAAATGGATCAAAGACACAAATGTAAAAACTAAAATTATAAAAATCTTAAATAAAGAGATAGGAAGAAATCTTCATGAATGTGAACTAGGTGATGGTTTCTTAGACATGATACCAAAAGCACATGCGACCAAAGAGGAAACAGATAAATTTGATTTCATCCATCAAAATTAAAATTTTTGTGTTTCCAAGGTTATCATCAAGAAAATGAAAAATACAATCCATAGAATGGGAGAAAATATTTGCAATTCATATATCTCATAAGGGTTTAGTATCCAGAATATACAAATTATATTTACAACTTGACAACAAAAAGACAAATATCCTAATTAAAAATGGGGAAAGGATTTGAAGAGATATTTTTCCAAAGAAGATATACAAATGGCCAGTAAGCGCATTAAAAAATGTTCAACATTAGTAGCCATTATTATCAAAACCACAAGTGGATTCTACTTGATACCTACTAGATTGGTTATTTAAAAAAAAAAAAGATGAACAATAAGAAGTGTTGTCAAGGAGATGGCTAAATGGAGACCTTCACCATTGCTGGTGGGAAGGTAAAATGATGCAACCTGCTTGGATACACTCTGTCACTTCATCAAAAAGTTAAACATAGAGTTACCATATGACCTATCAATTCTACATATATATATGTGTGTGTATATATATATATATATATATATATATATATCTCCAAGATAACTGAAAACATATGCTTACTCAAAAATTCTGGACATGCATGCTCATAACAGTGTTATTTATAACAGCTCAAAAGTTGAACAATGCAAATGTCCACCATAAAAAAATATGTTAGATTCTACAATGAAATGGCCTTAAAAAGGAATGAAGTACTGACATATATTGTAACATAACTTCAAAAACATTATGCTAAGTGAAAGAAGACATACTCAAATAGCCTTATATTGATTGTATGAGTCTATATTTATATGATACATTCAGAATAGGCAATAACAAAGGGCAGAAAATAAGACTTACCAGGGAATGGGGAAAGGAGACCATGGGAGTGACTGCTAATGCATATGCAGTTTATTTTTGGAATGATGAAAACATTATGGAATTAGACAGTGATGATAGTTTTCAAACTTAAAATATACTGAAAACCATTCAACTATGCAATTACATATGGTACATCATATGGTATATAAATTTTATCTCAAAAAAGAAGAAATATGAAAGGAAAGGGAGAAGAAGGAAAAAAAGAAGGGATGAAGGGAGGGAGAGAAGGAAAAATTTAAGAAAAAGAAGCAGGATAGAGAATTTCATTAAAACCAGGGATAGAAAAAAGTTAGCATTTGGTCTCTTCAGTTTCTCAGTTAAAAAATTCCATCCATGCACATTTTTACATTTATCAAACATTTGAATCCATTTAGGAAATTAATTCTTATACAGTTTAGAAGCAATTTAGGAAATTGCTTCTTTGTTTCTAAAACTAGAAAAATCATTAAATTTGCATTCTGGATTCTAGATGTCCCCAACCCACCATGTTTATGGTATTATCAGATTGGTTAATATTGGCACATGACCACATGTTTACTAGTATTTCTAAAAGTCAAAGAGAATTTCAATTTGTTTTATTAGCCACTTTGAAAATGCCTAGTATTTTTCAGAAATGAGGCTCTTATATATTTTCACCATTTATTCTGATACTTTGTGTATTATTGGCATCTGTTTTCAAAAAAAGTGAAAATCAGTATCTAAGTCATCTGAGACTATTATAACAAAATACCATAGACTGTGTGGCTTCAACAATAGAAATTTATTTCTCACAGTTCTAGAACCTGGAAGTTCACGATCAGGGTACCAGGGTGGTCAAGTTCTGGTGAGGGTTCTCTGCCAGATTGCAGATTGCCAACTTCCCTTTGTTTCCTCATGAGATGGGGAGCAGAGAAGGGAAGCAAGCTCTCCCATGACTCTCATAGGGGCACTAATCCCATATATAAAGGCTTCATTCTCATAATTTCATCTAATTCTTATTACTTCCCAAAAGTTCGACCTCTTAATACTATCATATGGTGCGGGTAAAGTTTCAATATATGAATTTTGGGGGGATAAAACATTCAGTTTATAACATTCTGTGTCTCTTGAAGATTTTATATGCAGAAAACAAATCAAGGCTAAATGTTAAGAACAGTGTGAAATGAAGAAACACTTTCTATATAAAACTATGAGTAATAATATAAGTTGACTGGCACTTTATGTTCCTTTAAAAGTTGATATAATAAATGCCATTTGCTCTGTAAAAAACATAGACAGCCAGTTAGGAAGACTTTATAGTGCCTGTGCTAAGAAAAAAGATGTTTGCTTAAACTAGTGTGGTAACAATGAAGTTGAAGAAAAGCAGAGAGATTCAAGATAAATTCAGGAGATAGAATCAATGGGACTTGTGATAAACTGGATGTGAAGTAACAGAGATAGGAGTCATCTTTTCTGCCTTGTAAAAATGGATGAAGCTGCCTGCCATTCACTGAGATAAGGAAGGTTGGTGAGGGCCAGTTTGGAAGATATGAGAGAGCAGAAATGATGAATTTACTTTTTGGACATGTTGAGTTTGAGTTGTAAAAGTAAAAAGTGAGTCGTTTAATATATCAGGTCTGAAACTCAGGGGAAAATCTGAATGAGAGATACACTTGGGAGTTACAGACATATAAATGAATGTTTGGATTCTAAATATATGTATCTTCTCATCCAGCAATTGGGCCTCTAATAATTTATCCTGAGAAAACGGTTCATTATATACATAAGGATAAACTACAAGAATGCTTATCTCAATAAACTCCTAATTTCTTTTTTTTCTTGTTTGATTTTTTTAATTAATTAATTTATTTTTTTAATTTACTTATTGATTCATTGAACACAAATGGAGTACAGCTATTGTTTCACTGGCTGTACACAAAGTAGAGTCACACCATCTGTGCATTCATGCATGTACACAGGGCAATGGTATCTGTCACACATTCTGTATTATTTTTACCCCCCACCTGCCCCCACCCCTCCCTTCCCTCTATGCTATCTATCCTTCCTCCATTCTTGCCACCCTTCCCCCCCGCATTATGCATCATCATTCATTTATCAGAGAGACCATTCGGCTTTTGGATTTTTGGGATTGGCTGAACTCACTTGGCATAACAGTCTCCAACATCATCCATTTACCTACAAATGCCATAATTTTATTCTTCTTTATGACTGAGTAATATTCCATTGTGTATATATACCACAGTTTCTTTATCCTAAACTCCTAATTTCAATATTTTGACAAGGACCTGAATTTAGAGGAGTGATTACTATACATGAAGAGCAGCAAAGTACTATATTACACATTCATTCAGTGTAATACAAAACAGAAAATTTTGTGACTTCTAGTCATCAAAATGTGTGGGGATTTCTCCCCACCAAAAATCAATCATTTTTGCAGCAGACAGCACCAGCAGGGCATCCTCAAATTCCATTCACTTCTCAAGCTATTGATTTCACAGGTTGAGGGTTCAGTCTCACAAGACTTCCCCACCGCCACTTCAGACACCAGGCCTAAATACAGGCTGTGAACTGAGATTCTAACTAACCAACTATAAATCAGAGGTTCCCAAAACGCCCTCTTTAAGGTTCAATTAATTTTCTAGAATAGCTCAGAGAACTCAGGGAAACACTTAAATTTACTACTCGATTTTAAAGGATACTACAAAGGATACAGGGGAACTGTCAGAGGTTTATCGTAGGGTGAGGAAGAGGTTCACAGGGTAAAATATGGGAGAATGGACATGGGACGTTCATACCTTCCCTGGGTATACCATCATCCATGAATCTCCATGTGTTCAGCTTTCAAAAAGCTCTCCAAATTGGTCTTTTTGAGTCATAATGAGATAAAGGCATCAAAAAGAGCTGGCAAGGGCTACGGTTGTGGCTCAGTGGTGGGGTGCTTGCCTGGCACACATGAGGCACTAGGTTGGATACTCAGCACCACATGAAAATAAATAAATAAAATGAAGGTATTGTGTCCATCTACAACTAAGAGCTTGTGAGCAGCTTGAGCATTGCAGAGGAAAGTTTCTTTGCTTTATTTGAGACTCATCTGATTGCTTCTTTAGTGAAAGACAAATGATACTTGAGATAATAAAATGAGGTTTCATTACATAGCCCTAACAAATTAAATCATAGGTCACTCATGATCATTTCAACCTCGGTCCCTCTCCCCTCTCTGGGGCTGAAAGTGCCAACCCTCTAATCATGGCTTGGTCTTTCTGGTGACCAAACCTCATCCTAAAGCTACCTAGAGGCCCTCAACGACCAGTCATTTCATAGCATAGAGAAGATACTCAAAATTCAGGATTACAAAAGATTTTGGAAGCTCTGTGTCAGGAAATGGGAACAAAAATCAAATACGTATTTCACAGTATCACAGGGAGAATTTTTTAATATGCAGATTGTACATATATAGCAGGGACTTAGGCTGCTTTTCCTAAAAGCTGTAACTCTTCAGTTAGGCTTGTAGATGCCCAATGGGTAACTAAAAGCAGAATAAAGCTTGGCATCACCATCTTCATTTTGTATCTGTCTCCTTTGTTACCTTAAACTTGACATCAGGTCCCACTGCGCAGTTCTGCACATAGGCATGTTAATCATTTAAGGAGTGTTCACCAAAAAACTAGTAATACAGTGTTCATTGTCCTAAATGTACCTAACCTATCTTGTCCACCTTCATGATTGAGACAATATTTGCAGGGACATTATAAGACTCTCAGCTTTTAGAGTATCATACCCCTGGAATGGTGCCTAGAAGTCTTCAGTCATTGTTGGCACTACACCTCCAAGAAACAGCAGTATAAAACTACCCCGCCAAGCAATAGCCCCCTTCCAAGATCACAAACATCCTGAGCAGCAAGTGGAAATTTTCCCCCACAAATAATAAAGAACTTCTTTGGGGTCATCTCACAGAATCAGAACTGAAAGAATGATAAACAAGGCCACAAATTTGACCAAGACTGCTTAATTATGGATACCTCTAGCCCCCTGTCCAAATTTTTCCTCTATTTAAACCTACTATTCATGTCAGCACCTGAAATCAGGGCTGAGAAGCTGGATTTTACTTTGCCTTCCCAATATGATCATATCAATTTTTATTTTTATTTTTCCTTGTCTTGCTTTTCAGCATGACCTTTGCTATTTGGTTTTAGGGGCAAGTGGCTGAACCTGGTTTGTTGGAATCCCCCGAGTCATGCCTCTGGCCTAAGACTCATGTTGCAGAGTGTGAAAAAAACTGGCATTATCTTATGCCCTTCCTGGGGCCATAAAGTGCTTCAATCTTTTCAAGGCAAATTTGGTAATATGTATTAAAATAGGAAATATGTATATTCTCTGAGATAGCAATTTCACTCCCGAAAATTTATCAGACAAAAATAATGGCACACATAGGTAAAGGTATATGAAAAAAGTGTCCCTTTCAGCATGATTTGTAATAGTAAAACATTTTTAAAAGAGCCTAAAGGGCATTTATAGCTGATTGGTTATATTAAAAAGTATACACTCATGCAATGGAATTCTCTGGCTGTGTTAAAGGAAATGAGATGGAGCTATATGTACTGTCATGGAAAGATATAATATTTATGTTGTTAAGTTTTTTAGAAAGCACATGTTGCAATACAATATGCCCAATGTGATCCCATTGTTTGCAAAAGAAATGTGTTTGTGGGTAGGAAAATTATTTTTTTAAAAAACGAAGAATATATAGCAGTATCTGTCTTCACAGGGAAACATTGAGAAACAGGCAACTTTTACTTTCTATTATAATTTATATTATTTGAATTTTGCAATAAGCATATATAATCAGAAAGAAACTATTTAACATTTCAAAAAATGGAGGAAAACTTAGTGAATATTGAGTGATTCATACAGTGATGTAGGAATATATTTTTGACCTGAAATATGTTCCTAATTTGTTTGTTAAATGACAAGAGCAGCCTGTATTTACACTAAGCATAGGATAATATTGGAAAGATATATAGAGATTAATATGCTTTTAATATTGCCCCACTTTTGTAAAAGGGTATTTGTGTGTATTCCCAAAGAAAAACTTCCAAAGAAATGTACTCCATGCTATTAACAGAGAATATTTCTACAGATTGGGAAAGTAAAGGAGCTGCAAGGTGATTTTTATGTAGTTTATGCATTACTGTGTTGATTTTTACTTTTGAAATCAGAAAAATAGATATTAAACTTTGAAACATGAAAATCTTATTTTAAAGTGGCATGGAAAATAGGAACAAAACTTTTACTGACATTGAAAGATACTCATGTATTTAAATTAAAAATGCTTACAAATTGTGTTCATGTATATAGATAGATAGATAGATAGATAGATAGATAGATAGGTAGGTAGATAGATATTAGAGCATAGAAAAATTCTAAGTTCTACCAGCAAAAGTAGAAAAACACACCTGAACTTTATATGTATGTATATATATATATGTATATATATATTTAAGATGGACACAATACCTTTATTTTATTTATTTATTTCTGTGCAGTCCTGAAGATTGAACTCAGTGCTTCATACATGCTAGACAAGTGCTCTACCACTGGGTTACAATCCCAGTCCCTGAACTTCTTAACTGTAGGATTCTAGGTGATTTTTATTGATGTATTTTAATTATACATAATAGTGGAATTCATTGTGATACAATCATACATGCACATAATATAATTCAGTCAGTTTCATTCCCCAGTACCACCCTTCTCTATTCCCTCTTCTCTCCCCTGATCTCCTTCCTCTACTCTACTGGTCTCCCTTCTATTGTTGTGAGATCACTTTGTTATTCCTTTTTTGACCCTGTCTAGCTTGCACATATGAGAGAAGGCATATGACCCTTGACTTTGAGTTTGGCTTATTTCACTTAGGGTAATATTCTCCAGTTTCATCCATTTTCCTGCAGATGTCATAATTGTGCTCTTTATGGTTGAGTAAAACTCACCATAAATGGGAAATTTCTAATTCTCTTCACCCATTCATCCATTGATAGGCACCATGGATGGTTCCATAACTTGGCTCTTGGGAATGTCACCGCCATAAACATGTATGTATCTCTATAGTATGCCTATAGTATGCCCACTTTAATTCTTTTGGCTAAACACTGAGAATTGCACAGTTGAGTCATATGGTAGTTCTATCTGTGGTCTTTTGAGGAACCTCCATACTGATTTCCATGGTGGTTCTACTAATTTACAATCACACCAACAGTGTATAAGTGTTCCTTTTTCTTGTGACTTCTCCAGCATTTATTATTATTTGTATTCTTGGTGATTGTCATTCTAATTGAAGTGAGATGAGATCTCAGTGTAGTTTTGCTTTGCACCTCTCTGTTAAAGATGTTAAACAGTTTTTTTCATATATTTGTTGGACATTCTTCTTTGGAGAAATATCTGTTAGTTCATTTTCCCATTTATTGATTGGGTTATTTAGGTATTTTTGGTGTCAAGTTTTTTTAGTTCTATTTTATTCTTTATGATTTCTGAATCTTACGAATTTTTCTCAATGAGCAAGCGTAACTTTTATAATCAGAAAAAAATGATCCTATGTTTACTTTAAACGCATGCCAGTATATGCACACATGCACATGTAAATGCACACATGCACATGTACGTGCACACATTCACACACAGAAGAGCTATTCTTTAGCTGTAGGTAGAAGATTCCATAGGACTGCGATGACTCCCTGACTGCTCAGGACAGACCTTTGCAATTGTTCCCAGTATGCTTTGTGTGTGCTGTAGGAGGAAGACTGGTGATGAAGCAACAAGTGAAAAGAGAGGAGGGAGATGCAGAAAAATAGAAGGAGAAGGAGATGAGGTGGGGGGAAGGATGACGAGGAGGTGGAGGAGACTCAGAAAGCATAGACTGGTGACTTAGCTAACTTGCCTGAAGAAAATCTCAGCAGAAGCTGCCTGCTACTGATGTGCTTCTTATGCCATGCAAACTTCTGGAATGCTGTCTGGAGGTTAGAAAAGCAATTCATCCTTACTGCTTTACCCGCTCCTTCATACCTTTCCTCCCTGCATTTCTGCTCCATGAAGTTCAAGCTGCAATTCTAACTCTGGACTCCAAGTGGCACTCATCTGTATTTTCTGAATAATTCCCAATGCACATGTATCATTAGCACAGGGGGAAAATAAAGCATTTAAAGATATTTTCGAAGCAGGTTATGAACCAATGTGTACAGAAATATTCAAATTTTCTTTAAATAAAGATAGAAAAAGACTAGAAAATAAACACTGCTCAGTTGATCAGTAAGTATTGAAAAGTAAACCAATAAAAAGCACCTAATTGAGTATCTGACACATAAGTAGACACTTAGCTAAAGTTGATGCCCCTAATATTGGAATATCTTCCCCTCTATTAAGAGACAAATTTTCAGTCAATTAGCTAACCCATGTCATAGAGAGTATTTGAACTGTACAGCAAAAAAGAAAAATCATTTACATTGTATGTACAGGAAAGTCAGTGCCATTTCTATAATTTACATAGTATTGTTTAATGGAGTTGGGGTGAAGGTAAATTCTCACCCATTTCCTATTGAATAAGCATTACTTTCTGGTCTCTTTAGAAGATGTACAGGAAATAGATGTCTATGTTGTCTTTGGATTCTGGAATATGAAGATATTATAGAAGCACAAATCACAATGTCTGATGGACAACACACTGGAAGGAAATCAGGTGATACTACTCAAAGTCCTTGAGTGCTTGAGAATGTCACTATTATCTTACTGTGAAAATTACTTCACACTGAAATTCTTCCTGTAATTCATTTTATTCCTTGCTGTACACAATGTTTCTTCATGTAATTAAAAGGCATATTTCTGGTGCTTGAAAGAATAAAATGAATTACACCACATTACTAAAAATCAATTGCGTCTATAAAGCTGTCCACAGGACAAGGATTCCCAAGACCCAGGCAGTGGCCTGCTTCTCAAGCATTACTTGTTATCCATGTTAATGACTAGGTTACCATGGCAACCATCAGGTCTCTAACATCAACCCACGCTCTTCACCACTAGATTATGCTGCCTCTTAATGTACATGTCTAAGAAGTCCCCACTGGCAGGCTCTGGCAGACAGAACTGCACAAACAACCTGGAAAAGGAAAAAAAAAAAAAAGGAAAGTATCTTCCTCAAAAGAGAAATACCAAGAGCCATCAAAGGCCTAAAGAATACAGGATGGATACTAAAGAATGAAAACTGCAATCCCTTCCACCCCCAGAAACACAGACACAAGGTCAGTACAAAACCACAGAAATAAGGAGAGAAACAATATTGCTTTTAGGGTGTTATGAAAACCCTCCTTCTTTTCCACACCATGTGATAAACATTTGGTCTCTGTTATCTTAACCCCTTGATTTTCCCCAGTTCTCTCCTCCATTTTCAAAGTCTGCTTTCTACCCAACAGCAGATCCACTCATGGAGTTCTGAAGGTTGATATCCCACACCTGCATCTCCCAGAACAGACCTCACAGCCCAAATCCAGATCCATATGAGCAATGGGTCACAGGAGAGCTCCATTTGGATAACTCACCAGCTCCTACAGGTCAGTTTCTCTCAGCCTGGGCTCCTCTACTTGCTTCCCGCTCCCATCTCTTCTAAGTGTTCTCACTCTCAGCAGGGTACCAACAACCCACTCATTGCCCAAGCCAGCATCCCTTCTCTATCTCACCTCTACATCTGATCTCCTAAGTCATGAATGTGGATGTCCCCCAAAACTCATGTGTTGGAACTCACACTCAGTGCGATAGTAGTAAGAGGTGAGGCCTCTGGAAAGTGACTGAGTGTCAAGGGTTCCACCCACAGGAAGGGATCAGTGAGCTTCCCCTTCCACCATGTGATGACACAGCAACAAGCTGCCATCTATGAAGCAGCCCTCACCAGATGACACATCTGCTGGAGCCTCCAAGCAAATGTCGGCTTCTCATAGATTACCCAGTCTACAGTATTGTGTCAGAGGGGACTGAATGGATAAGATACCGTCCATCTACCTCCAAAATGCCTCTCCTTAGACCACTCCTCCTGGATGCCACTCTTGCCTCCCTTGCTCTGGCCATCCCTCTCCTGGATGACTGCAGCAGTCACCTCTTGCCAGTGGGTGGGAGTGGGGGCAGAAATGGCTCCAACACACTACAATCAGAGAGCTCTTCACGAACTCTGAGTTCTTTCACATCTGACTGAAAACATCTCAATAGCTGGCTTCCCACTGCTCTGGCGATTAGTCCAAACAACCTGAGTGTGGGAGGCAAGACCTTCCACAGCCCTGTTCCTGCTTACTTCTCCACCTTCACTCTTTGGACCAGACTGAACCTTTCTAAATCCTCTGAATGTACTGTTCTCTCCCCACCACACACACACACACACACACACACACACACACACACACGCCTCCTAGCTTTTACACATGTTGAGCTTCTGCCTGGAACATGCCCTTTCATCCTTTCATCTGCCTGCACCCACTCAATCAAGACTGGCATGTTCAAGTGTGCACATTCTGCTATCATACCTGGACAGCCCTTCCACTGTGCCCTACAGTGTACTCTTGAGTCCATTGTGTCTGGCTTTTACTTGTTTATCTTTCAAAGGGAAACTATTTCCAACCCTCTTTGTGTGTATGTGTGTGTTTGTGTGTGTTTAAAAATAACTTAGAAAAAATAACTCCTTTAAAAATAACTTAGTTGGGGCTGGGGATGTAACTGAATGGTAGAGCAATTGCCTATCATGTGTGAGGCCATGGGTTCAATCCATAGCACCACAAATTTAACTTGGGAGATGATTTAGTAATTTCTTGACACAGACTGAGTTTAGACCTGTGTCTCTAGACATGCTTCCTCTTAATTATGTATTATGCTTTTCTGCTACTGATTATGTATTATGTATTAATTATGTATTATGCTTTTCTGATCTTTATTGATACCCCAAAACATTTGTGATTTTACATTCTAAGTAAGAATTGTATAAAAGTTACGAGTTTGAGGTTTCTAGTCAGGTTGCATAAGAACAAATTCTGATTCTGCTGCTACTTATATGATCTTAAGCAAGTCACTTAACCTCTATGCCTTTTCCCTATGTGAAAAAATTAGGATAACAAGCAATCTTTCTCATAAGGTAGTTGTGAAGTATACATAAGATGATGAGTGTAAAATGCTTAGATCAGGGCCTAGCGCAAAGTAAGTACTCAGTAGATTTTAACCAAAATTATCACTCTAGTTGCTGCTTTCCTTTGCATATACCTTTTCTTCCAGAGATTAGAATAGCTACTTTCTCTGTATTTTAGAGTCTATAGCCATTAGGTCTCCTCCAATTATATGTTTTCACATATACCTTTTTCTCTCAGCTTCCCACTTGTTTATAAATTGAGTGCTAAAGCCGGGCGTGGTGGCGCACGCCTGTAATCCAAGCGACTTGGGAGGCTGAGGCAGGAGGATCGCCAGTTCAAAGCCAGCCTCAGCAACTTAGCAAGGCCCTTAGCAACTCAATGAGACCCTGTCTCTAAATAAAATACAAAACCAGGGCTGGGGATGTGGCACAGTGGCCGAGTGTCCCTGAGTTCAATCCCTGGTTCCAAAAAAAAAAAAAAAAAAAAAAAACAAAATAAAATAAATTGAGTGCTAAATATATTCAATGATAGCTTCAAAGGCAAAGGAATTAAAGAGAACTTGTCAGTACTTAATTGAGAAAACACCAATTGGGAATTATTTTTCCTATGATTTTGGACATTTTGAATCTACTCTGGCTAAGGTAAGAGTGATATAAATTCCATCTTCATATAAAATTGGTTATATAATATATTTTGGGCTTATTTTGTTAAATCATAATGACAATCATAGCAAGGTCTTATAATACGGTCTAAGTACTCAAGCAAAGGCCCTCCCTCCTACCATCTTCTAATTAGCTTACATTTTGAGGTAGGATGTCTTTGAATGACCAGCCAACTGCAAAATAGGTTTCCTTTGTTCCTTTCATTCCCTGCTAATTGAGTTGGAATAATCACATCATTAAATAGCTTCTACAGGCAGTCAACCCACAAGAGTGTTCCATGGGAAGGGGCACTTGAAAGCATGGGCATTTAAACTACTCCCCATATCCTGTGTCTCTGAATATTAAGATATTAGAGTTCTGGAAACCAGAAAGCCCTGGCTTCATGGTGCACCTTAATAAATCAACCATTATTGCTTCTTTCAGGTCTATGGATAGTTCAAAGCCATATTCATAGAAAGAAGGTCTTGAAATTAAGAGAGGAGAAAATGAGTGAGAGGTAGAGAGAATGAGAGACAGAAATTGAAAGAGAGAGGGGAAGAAAGATAATAATTCATGATGTATACATTCTTTTTCCTATAGTTTGGTCTGTGCCTTGTTAATACCTAATAAAATACTCTGATTACCTGCCAGAATTTATGAATTGAAATACGTTAAGAACTTTTTACAGTTTAGTAAAATAATTTTTAAAAAATTCCCAGGGAAATAGTTTGTAATAGAGAATCCTAGGGTGAATGTTGGAAGTACAATGGTTGAATCCTAAAGTGGGAAATGTTTGACAAGCCAGGGAAGACTGGTATTAAGACTTGTATCATGGGGCTGCTAAGTTCTTGGCATTGAATGTCCAAGTGCCAACATTTTCTAGATATGAAATGAATGGATTGAAAGGGAATGTATGAAACCAGCTGGAATTCTGGGGCAACCACTGCCTCTTCTTCTCCATACTACTTATCCTACTCTTCTGACTACTCCTGAAATCCCTAATGCCATACTCTCTCTATATATATCTGCCTAGTGAAGGAGGAAAGCTTGATCTCTCACTCTTGTCTCTCACACGCTGATTACTTTCCTGTCTTCAATCAGTCCATCCACACACATTCACAGTTTTGAATCTGTTGAATGATTGTTTCTAGTCAACAGGATATATGAAGCAGGAACGTGTTAGAGGAGCCATGAAGAAACAGACTTTTGAGTGGACAAAGTTTGATGAGCATGTCCATGAATAAAGAAGTACAAGTATTTGTCATTCCACCCAAGCATTTAATACACAATATTTGTTTAATTATCTCTTGGGGAGGAGTTTCCTTACACTCTCCAATTCCTTCTTTTCCCAACTCTTCATATTGTTAAAATTTATGTCTAGGACTGGGAATGTAACTCAGTGGTAAAGTGCTTGCCTAGCATGTGTGAGGCCTTGGGTTCAACCCCTGGCACCACAAAAAAAAATGTCTAACCTTTCTGATTATTTGTAGACCTGTGGAGAGAGAAGGATAATGGAGAGATAATGTAGATAGAAATGGATGTCATGGGATCACCTGGGAGCAAGACCATAAATAGAAAACAGTAGAAAAACAGTGTCTTGACTCAGATATGCCATTGGAGGCAATGGCTAGGGGAGTCCACAGAGCAATCTCCAGTGTCTTGTACTGTCCATGTGTCAGTAAATTAAGAACAATCTGGGCATCTCTCCATAGTTTCAGCAAATATTTGGAACCAATTCACCCTCCATATAAGGAAATAGAACCATGACCCCAGGTGACAAGTCCTACCAGGGCTGAAATCCTAATCCAAAGTAGGGACTTTAAAAGAGCAATGAGAGCCAGGTGCAGTGGCACACACCTGTAATCCCAGCAGCTCAGGAGACAGGAGGATCGCGAGTTCAAAGCCAGCCTCAGCAACTTAGCAAGGCCCTAAGCAACTCAGTGAGACCCTGTCTCTAAATAAAATACAAAATAGGGCTGTGGATGTGGCTCAGTGGTGGAGTGCCCCTGAGTTCAATCCCCAGTACTGAAAAAAAAGAACAATGACAACAGATATTTAAGGGAAATGGAACACAGATATATTGCATTTTGTCTTTCTGTCAGGTCCTGTGCTTGTCCTGCCCCATCAGGACACTGAAAATCTTCATAACCTTTAAGATTCCTGGTTTACAGGTCCAGATAAGAGTATCCAGCCAGATCCTTAAACAGCTTCCTCTCCATCTAAAAGCACTAGGTTTTCTTCTCTGAGGCTTACCTGCTGTTGCTTCATGGAAAGTCTCACTAATATGTGCTCCCAGACTGCTTTTGCTTTTTTCCCCAATGGCCAACTCATTAACAAGACAATAGGGTATATCTCATTTGATTTTTGCACTGCTATAACAGAATACCTGATGCAGGTACTTTATAAGTAAAGAGGTTTATTTGACTCATGTTTCTTGTGTCTGGAAGATCCAAACATCACGGCACCAGAATCCTGGGCTCCCTTAGCTGCACCACAATGTGGCAAAGAAGTACAAAGGGAAATGTCCACATGCAGAAGAGAGGAAGTGCATGGAATGACCTCACTTTATAACAACCTACGCTCAAGTGAATGCACTCACTCCTGTGAAACCCAGGCCATTCCACCAGCATTAATCTCTTCATGAGAGCAGAGCCCCCATTACTTAACTACCTTCCAGTAGGCCCTGCCTCCTAAAGGTTCTACCACTTCAACACTGTCATACTGGGACCAAGCTTTCAACATATGAACTTTTGGGACCCAAACCATATTCAAATAATAGCAGATGCCAAAGCAGTTTAGCAGGTGTAAATAAGTATGAAGAAGAACAAATTAATTTCACATTAGTTATGTACAGCCTAGGAGTCAATTTACATAGTTTAAATCATTCTCTATTAACAGTCTCACTTTCTCTTTAACTGGAAACACTCCATGTTTCTGACAAGAAGAGTATATACCAATAATTACCCCTCCAGTCTTAGACCACTGAACAAAATCAACAACTATGAATATTGAGGTCCGTGTTCTGGGCTGATCCTTTTACTGCTTTTGGTCTAGACTTAGAAACAGCCACTCTATTTTCAGGGACTGCTGTCAAAGAGTTGCTAAGAAAGTATAGATCTTAGGACTGTCGGCCCCAGCTACACTCTTACCAGTCCATTCACCCACAGGCATCAAGGAAGGCTTCTGTGCCATTAGAGACCTACTGCAAATCCTACTGGGGCCTTAGCTCAGAGTTGAACTAAAAATTGGGGGAAAGTAGAGCTTTCAGAAAGAAGGAAATAACTTTTATTGAGCCTCAGCTGGATGTTAGTTTATCACAGAAGGACACATTATTGTTTCTTAACCTTCAAGAAAATTACTGCTTTTCACATAATCAAACAAAAGAACCTAGTGGGTTTCTTAGGAAATTCAGTAAAAATCCTCCTTACCCTTGTTTCCAGCTGATTTTTAGTCATAGGAAAGCGAGTGATTTTTATAAATTAATCTTTTAACTGGCTACTAACTGAACTAGTTTGTTGCTTCTAATGGCTTTCTAGGTTTTTTTCTTGGATTTTTCCAGGTATTAAATCTTATCATCTATAAATAAAGATACAATTTGCTTTCTCCCTTCCAATATTTATCTCTTATTTCTTTCACTATTACATTGCATTGAGTTAGTACTTCCAAAAGCATATTAAAATGTAATGTCAGTAGCACTATTAGCTGTCCCCCCTCATATTGCTAAAACTGTTTCTGTAAATCCATTAATGATTCTGAATTTTTACTTGAGATATATGTATCAATTTTGTGAAGGAATTTTAAAAGTCAGGATTAGGTAACAAATATTGGTACATTCTTTTTCTGCATCTATTGGAATAATCATAGTGATTTCTTCCTTTAACAATTTTCTTGATTAATTACTGCAACAGATTTCTTAATATTGTCATGTTTACATTACCAAAATGAAACGAACAACTTACTATTTTAATATAATATTGGATACATTTACTGATATTTTATTTGAGATTTTATTTCTAAGAAGACCAAGTTTCCAGTTTTGGAAATGTATTGGAAAAAAATATTTAACTGCTTCTATAATTATTCCTTGCTTTATAAACAAAGGAATAAGGAAACATTTTCTTTCTTTATTCTCTATAATAGTTTAAATAACATGGGAATTATCTGTTTCTTTAATCTGAGAAGTAGCAGGATAAAAAGCTATCCTTGTAATGACTGGCAGAAGATATCAAAGACAGAAAAGCAATCTAAAAGTTATTCTGATATAAGCATGAGACAAATAAGTCCTGATATAAAGAGGAAGCTGTAGGAATGCTGGTATTGGGGGAATCTTTATAGAAGTGAATGACCTTTCAATGGGTAATGAAATGATTAGACATTCATTGGATTAGACAAAGGGGAATGAAGGGACAAGAGAGTGATAGGAATAGGAAAGACAGTGGAATAAATTGCACATGACTTTGCTTTGCTAATATAGGAATACACAACCAGTGTAACTCCACATTATGTTCAACCACAAGAATGGGATCCTAATTGGAATGGGTTGCACTCTGTGTATGAAATATGTCAAAATACACCCTATTGTCATGTATATCTAAAAACAACAAATTAAAAAGAGCAGAGAGAGAATTTGGTAGCTAATAGCATTGCCAGATAGAATATAGGATGCCAAATATTACAAGGGCACAGTTGTACTAAAATTTATTTATTGTTTACATGAAATTCAAATTTAGCTGAATGTCCTGTATCTTTATTTGCTAAATTTGACATCAATAACTGACAGAGAGGGAAGAATGTATGATCCAATACATACTTTGATAGGTAAATGCTCTTTTTCTTAAGCAACTCTTGTGATTGTGTAACTGAAAAATTACCATTTTGAATAATGAGAAAAAGAAGTGGTGGAAAGAATAACTTTCAGTGTTCATGCATGATTTGTTTTATGAGGTTAGAAGTTTATGTCTGTTTTCTTTTAGGACAGGGACAATGCTTAAAACTTTTATGACACTGCTGAGTTTGTTTAAGAAAAAAATGCATCTTCCTTTATTTATTTCTTCCCATTCTGACCCAGTGAGGTAATGAAAGGATGGTAATGTAAAATATATAAAATTATTTCAATAAATTGAGATAATTTCTTCTAAGTGATTTGGGCTACACAAAGGAAGGATTTCTTTAGAGAAAGGATATTTCATACTAAAATATATAAGATTATTTTGAGTCATAGTTTATTTTTATAATGTTGATTGACTTTTTAAAAGTAATTTATTTTACATTATAAGGGGGAAATGCAAAATGCTGTATAGTACAACTGTAAATTATGAAACAAAATTTATGTGTTTTCAAAGAAGTAGTTTATATTTATTAGCAGCAGCATCTCATTGGGAAGTTAGAAATATATACTCACAACATTCAATTGATTTTTATTTATTTGAACTTCTTTGTTATCTCTATCCAAGATAGAAATGTAGATCTAAAGAGACTGCAATGAGTTTCTAATATTCAGTCTAAGTAGGTTGAATATTTACTCATTATTTTATACTTAACTGAGTCACTGAAACCACTGAGCTCAATTTCCATGTACTTTTATTATCTTCTCAAGTTTCCCAGAGAAGGCTTAAATGAGTGCTTCTGTACACTTAATTTGGAAATCAATTAAATTTCAAAAGTATTCAAAACATAAAATTCCACAATAGATGTTTAGAGACCCTAATTTGCTAAGAAAAGAGAGAACAACAGAGCCCAGATGTGACACTGCTCTTCATTAAAATACACAGATCTTGCGCTGAGAGACACAAACTGCCATTCTACATTATCTCTTGTGTCCTATGATCGGTTCTGATTTTTTTTCTGTCCACTAACAGTCAACAGGGCATTCTGAATTAAATCTCCTACCTCCTTCCTAGAAACACTGCCTCTTCTCTTTATTAGCATAGTCAGAAACAAGGGTTTTATAAAGTAAAGAAGTATTTGGAATTTTCTAAGACGCAGTAGTCACCTGTTATATGTGCTGAATCCACCCCTTAACAGCAAGCCCAAACCAAATGTGTTCTCATACTGTGGTGTGTAAAAGGTAGGGCCCATAAGTCACAGTATGGGTCAAATCCAATTTACCACCCGATTTTACTGGTAAGCTAAGAATAATTATTTGAATTTTTAATGGTTGAAAAAAATGTCAATAAATTAATGACATGAAAATTCTATGATTTTCACATTTTGATATCCATTAATGAACATTTATTGTAGCTCAGCCACGTATGGCTGCTTTTGTGTTACAGTAGCAGAGTGGAGTAGAGGCAAGACAGACCTTGTGGTCCACACAAATCATAAACTATTGACTATGTGAACCTCTATAGAAAATATTGGGGGACTCTTGATACATATTACAAATATATGTTCATGCTGTTTCTGTCATTTTAAGTATTCTGGTATAACATATTGTAAGGTTTTTTGCAACTACTTGCAATTTTATGTCAATAACTATATATATTTATATATTTTACTATTAATTTTGATTATCATTATGTATTAGAGATAATTCATTTCTTTTTATTTTCAGTATTTTAAACATTTTGATAAATATTATTTTCTTCTTACAATGAGAAAAAATATGTTTCAATCTTTTCTATCAGGAAATGTATATAACTTTACATCATAGAAAGTTGAGGAGCAAGCAAGAAAATGAAGCAATTCACACTTACAATTGAGAGAGAATTTTGATATACACACAAATATACCCACCTAGTGCCTAGAAAGGAGCAAGCAAATATATGTATAATTTATTAAAAATATGGAATGATAATTTATTTACTGTTTTCTAATCTGGTTTGGGGATTTTAAAAAGTTATTCTTTGTTATGTTTTGTATTTTTATTTTAGAAAATTCAAAATACACAAAGATGATATAATTCATTTGTATGACCATGAAAGATAAGCAATTTTGTAGTTTTAGTTTAATATTTTTCTGTTTATACCATCCATAATTTACCTTTTATTGTACATGCACATTTCCACATATCTGTTTCCAAAACATGCAGGCTAGTGGTATGTGTTACTTAATAACATTTTTTCATTCCGTTATAAGCATCTTTCTATAAAAGAACATAAAAGATTCTTTTTTGTTATTATAATCTTTGCATCTGAATGTGAATTTTTAATCTTGTAAAGCATGAGCATCATTTTATATCTCTAAATATAAATCTAAAAATAATCTTAAAAAAGACAAGGCATAGCACAAATCCCCAATCAGGACAGAGGCTAGTTCTTATTGAGCAGCTATTGCCCAATCTAATAGACTTTTGATAGAGCCCAGAGCCCAGACAATTCCCCTGGGTAAAGTTCTTCATATGCTCAGGAAGGAAGAAACATCCAGTATGCTCACATTGTATTAGGAGAGTGAAGGATGATGGAGAAAACTGTTATTCATTTCCAAGAGCTCTTCCTTGAACCTAGGAAGAAGAAAGTCATTTCCTGTTCTTTTAGAGGATGGAATGTAATTTGTTTGTGAAATGGAAATGCTTATTGCCTTGGAGATAATAAACTCAACTAGCAAAGACTATTCCAGTTGACCCCACTGATATATAACTTATTCACAGCTCTGCCCTTGCATTTCAAGGAACAGAAGTATTAATCCTGTTTTGCTGGAACTGTATTGACAATGAAAATGAGACATGTGACTGCTGAAGTCAAGAGACCAACATTTTTCTTTAACAAACATGAGAACTTAAAATGCAAACAAGTATTGACCTTCAAAGTAGTCACCTTTGAAAGCAGTCATACACTTCTTTTGTCATTGATTTAAAAACACTGGGTATTGCTTTCAGAATGGGCTTTGAAGTCATACAGGCAAGGTAAAGCAAAACAAACAAAAAGTACCATACCTGTATAGATACATATCATGGAATAGCTATGATTCTTTAAAATCTGAATCTTCTATCTTTAAGGGATGTCAAAATAACCTTCATGTTAAAAAAGATCAAAGGGAAAGGATTCTGGAAACAGCTGTGTTGGAGAATACCAGACTCCTACCAACTTGTTAGCCCCTCTGTCTCTACCAAAGTCCATAAGAAATTTGCATAGAACCCAGTTTGAAAGCACTGTTTTGTATATGCCTGTTACTATTATATTAAAAATGTTACTAAGGAGGGAGAAACCTCTACCAAAAAGAGATATTCACAAACTTGGGTGTACAAGTCTGTTACAGACTCAAGTGTGCAAGCATTATTTCTTTTCTTTTAAGAATCTAGTGGGGGGTTTGAGGTATAGCTCAATGGTGGAGCCTTGCCTAGCATGTGTGAGGCACTAGGTTCAATCCTCAGCATCACATTAAATAAATACAAGCAAGGTTAAAAAAATGAATCTAGTGGTCAAGAAATATGACTTCTAAACAATTCAACCTAATTTCTATTTCAAACCTATCACTTGTCTAGGTTAATAAAAATTTAATTCCTATAAATTTTGAGTTGTGTTTAAATACCCATGCAAAAATGCAGGGAGGATGTGTATCTGTCAGTGTATATCTTGTCCTAGATATTGATCACACAGGGTTAGGTTATTGGTCCTTAGAGATGGCTGCTGAAAGTTCTTCATTCCTATCTGGTGGCCCCTTCAGCTCCAAAACCTCTCTTGGCCACTTTCTTTCCAGACCAGCCCACAGGAACTCTCTAAGGTTGTTCAGGGCCTCATCCCCCTCAACATGACCTGCATTTATTTCCTCCCTGGACTGTTGGTTCTCATCACTTCCTCCCCTTCTCTGAATGCTCTTCCGTGATGGGGGAGGACTTTGTATAATCTGGGGGAAGGGAAGTCCTTCTCCTTGTTAGTCTTGTTGTTTGTTCCAGAGGCTTCTAGAATAATAAACCTAGGTTTTATAGAAATACAAAAACCAGGAAACCCTGCTCCAACCCTTAGTGAAGCATGGATATCAGCTTGAATGGCAGGAAGGCAAGAAAGGGAGATACCCAGCAAAACAATAAGAATATAGGCTAGTATCTCAAAAATTTTACTTCACACACAGCCATGGTAGAAGATAGGATACCAAATTATGTATGTGTTGTTAACATCAGTGGGGGGAGGCATCTAACTGGATAACACAGCTGTTGCAACAAGCCTTGCAAATCGCTTCTGCCATCATAAAAGGAAGGGTTTGTTCATTTATGAAACCTTAAGGGCCTTTTTTCCATACATCGCAGCACAAGGAGATGACTAGGACATGTAAATAGGTTACAGAGTAGGACTGAGAAGCCAGCTGAGCTTTGGGCTCATGAATGTGTAAATGAAGCCCCTGAAAACCCTGTCACCAGAATTCTTCCAGTGGCTACAACAGCAATATGAGCAGCAACAGAGGAAGGTAGCCCCTGGAGTAGCAGAGAAAACTGCTAAGGAGCAACAAAAGGATGTGAATTAAAATAATGATGAGAGACTTGGGTTGTGGCTCAGTGGTAGAGTGCTTGCCTAGCACATGTGAGGCACTGGGTTCAATCCTCAGCACCATGTAAAAAGATAAAAATAAAACAAATTAAAAAGTTATAAAAATGATGATGAGTCCAGACAATTGAAGGTATTATAGAAAGGGGCATTATCCATAGGTCCAGACTGAGGCAATAGTGGAGCAAGATAGGAAGTACTTGCCAGTCTAGGAAAATAGTCTTGTTAGTTTAATGGGAAAAATACTGGGGAGAAAGTGTTGAGATTTAAGAGGGAGAGACATTGAAGCATTCTCCTTTAAAGAGTACTTGTGTCTTCTAGAACATTTGGATAATATAAGTTAAGAGATTATTGGCAAGCAAATTTTTTTAGTGTCAGCATAATATCCTTCCATGCTGCAGGAGTGAGATCAACTTACGACCAAACTAAACTGTCTCAAAGAGGACTATCATAAATGTTCTAGTAGGCTTGTTTCCAACAGTTCCACAGCCAGGAATTCTGTGCCCACTAGTGCCACATAAGTAACCAAGTGAGATGAGAATGGGAAGAGGGAACAGAATATTACCAGAAGGCACTACATAATTTAGTTTTTGCTGTAACTCTCATTTACCTCTTTTTTCCCTGAATGTTTGGGGATGAGATTGACTGGTCTTTTTTTGTCCAGTGAATAATTCTTACAGTTTTATATTCCATATAAGCCATGACTATATGGATATTCTTTGGTTTCTTCCACATATAAGTTTCCAAATATTGTTTACATAAGCACTATAATACCTTCCACTTGTATGGGACTGCATGTAAGGCACTTTTCTAAGTACTTTCTATAAATTGACTCATGTAATCACCACAACTCCTTGAGGTACACACTGCCATAATCCTGCACCATCTCACTCATGAAAAAAAACGATGCTCACTGAAGCTGCCTAATTTATTTAACATCATACAGAAAGGAAATGATAGTTCTAGAATTGAAAGGTAGGCAAGCAGAAACTATGGGTCCAGAGGCCACACATGGAACCACTTCCCCTTTGGTACCTGTGTGCCTGACTAACAGGAGAGCTGAAATTAACTCTAAAGCCTGAGGCATGTTTGCATAACAGAAATACTCTACTTTAACTGGGAAGTGAGGGAATAAAAGAATGTCTTATGCAGATGACTGGCCATTCAGTTAGCCAGCACTATAAGCCAGCTAATGGGGGAAGGGCAAAATGAGAGAAATTTTCTTCCTCAAAGTTCACTGCCAAAATCACTTTAGTAGCAATCTTCCACACAACAATATTCTACCTCAAATTCTAAGTCACCAAGTGCTAAGAATATGTTCTTTAACCAAAATGATAAAAATTTACCCAGAAATAGTTTTATGTGGTTAAGTTAGTGTGAAAAGGATTGATTCAGCTAGAAACTATAAGTAGATGTTTGCAGAGGTTGACCATTTTGTTACTGGGCAGGGACATTTGCATGGAAGAGAGTGGGTAGTACTTCAAAGCAATGTGTTGAGTTAGTGGTTACTAGCTAGTGCTTTATGCAAACACAAGTAGCCTTGGTGTTTTTGAGAGACTTAACTTACTTTGAAAATTGTTTATACCTCTTATAGGGAGGGATGAGAGAAAAAGATCAAGGAAATGGAAACATGGGCAAATACAGCACAAAGTTGGAATCTGAAAAGGAATAGAAAAAAGAGAAAAGGCAGTAGAAAGAAGGACAGTAACAGGTCACCTTTTACATTATAGATTTCTGCATTATTAAATTTTATCACACAAATTATTTTGTAATTGGAAATGAAAATAAAAAATCACTCAACAATGTTCTTTTTTAAAGGGGGATTTTTTTTAAAAGCAATAGAGAAGTATTGCCAATGTAAGTTGAGTTTCTCTTGGATCTTCCCCTTTTTTTCCAACTATAATATCAATGCCCAACCAAACACATTTGTTGACAGTGTTGGCAAAAGGAAGGTTTCTTGCAGGAATTTTACATCCCCACATTTGTTTCCCTGCACTACTCTTTCTCCTGGTCCTATGTTTCTAAGTTTCAGGTTGATTGCCTTTTATACACTGCCTGTTTCTCAGTGTGGGCAAGCCCAATCCAAGCAACTATATAAGAAGGGGAAAGTGAAGACCTGAGCCCCTACAGCATCCCAGAAAGACTACCAGCTTTGCCTGTATTCTATGGGTTCTCTCACAAGGCATAGGGTTGTACATTTAAGCTCCTCTAGTTCTGAAGATGAAAATGCCAGACTGAAAGCCCCACTAATTAAAATATCTTAAGTTGGGGAGTGGATGCATAATTACATTGAAATACCCATCGTAATGATTGGACAAATGGATAAAGGGATCTCAGTGACAAGAAAGTTAAATGAAAATCATTAAAAATAATCTGACCTAACTTTCCTATGTACATATATGAATACACCCCAGTGAATCTCACCTTTTTGTGAACCCACAAGGAATTAAACAAAAATAACTATGGGTAAATGGCAGAAAGCTCAGTAGAGGGAAAGTAACAGGGGGTTGGGGAGGGGAGAGAAAGGGGAAGTACTGGGGAATGAATTTGAACAAGATATATGCCTTGCTTTTATATTGAGGTGAAAATGGATTCTACTGTCATGTATACCTAAAAAGAACCAATAAAAAGAAATAAAAATGGGCTGAATCATGCTAATTTTCCCAAGTGGTTTTGTAAGCTGATTCTGTAAAATCTTCAAATAAGAATTTCTACCAATGCCCGTAAATGAGAGAAGAGCAAACACTTTCATTTGATGAACCTAATATAACCCTGATACAAAAACCACTAGAAAGACAGTACAAAAACAACAAGAAAACTACTATGCACTCCATCAATATAAGCCCAAAAGTCCTTAACAATATATTGCTAACAAATGGAATTAAGCAATATATAAAAGAATTATATAAAATGATCATATATGGCTTAATCTAGAGGCACACAACTAATTCAACATTAAAAATTCAATGAATGTAATTCACTACTTCAAGAGTCTAAAAGAGAAAAAACAGTATCACATCAATTGACAGAGATGAGAAATTTGATAAAATCTAATACATATTCATGATGGGAAAAAAACCTCTCATCAGTCTAGAAATATAGGAAGCACATCCTTGACTTGATGAAGAGTATCAACTAAAGTTCTACAACCAATACCATATTAATGGTGAAAGAGTGAATTCTTTTTCCCCTAAAATCAGAAGCAATGCAAGGATTTTTGCATTCCTCACTCATATCCATCTTACTGCTAAAAGTTCTATTCATTGCAATAAAGTAAGAAAAGGAAATATAAAGCATGCAAATCAGAAAGAAAGAAGTAAAACAGTCATTATTTGCAGATGACATGATTGTCTACATAGAAAATTCCAAGGAAATTACATTGTGCTCCTTCACCCTTACACATGTTTACTGAAAAATGTGTTTCAAAAAAGAATATTAGCTGGACACAGTGGTGCATGCCTATAATCCCAGTGATACAGGAGACTGAGGCAGGAGGATCCCAAGTTTGAGGCCAGCCTCAGCAACTCAGCAAGGCTCTAAGCAACTTGCAAGGCCCTGATTCAAAATAAAAAAATAAAAGGGCTGTGGATGTAGCTTAGTAACTAAGCCCCCTTGTTTTTTTTTTAATTTATTTAATTTTGATTCATTGAACACAAATGGAGTACAGCTATTGTTTCTCTGGTAACACAAAGTAGAGTCACACCATCTGTGCATTCTTACATGTACACAGGGCAATGATGTCTGTCACACATTCTGTTATTATTCTTGCCCCCCCAACCCCACCCCTCCCTTCCCTCTATGCTAGCTATCCTTCCTCCATTCTTGCCACCCTTCCACCCTACATTATGCATCATCATTCACTTATCAGAGAGACCATTTGGCCTTTGGATTTTTGGGATTGGCTAATCTCACTTAGCATAACAGTCTCCAATATCATCCATTTACCTGCAAATGCCATAATTTTATTCTTCTTTATGGCAGAGTAATATTCCATTGTGTATATATACCACAGTTTCTTTATCCATTCATGTATTGAAGGACATCTAGGTTGATTCCATAATCTAGCTATTGTGAATTGAGCAGCTATGAACATTGATGTGGCTGCAGCATTGTAGTAATCTGATTTTAAGCAACCCTTGTTTTGATCTCTGGTACCAAAAGAAGAAGGAGAAGGAGAAGTAAAAAAAAAAAAAAAAGATTATGTGCTGACATAAAGAATTTTTCTACTATATGCAAGTGTATCTTTAGGTTACTTACGAAATGTTAAGAGACTTGATTACTTTGACTCTGGTACCAGGCTACAGTCTCAAAGGAGTTTATGTTAAGCTAGCAGAATGTTGAGGTAATAGGGACAAATCATCTTGTCTCACCAAGTTGTACATCCAGGACCACAGAAAACCGTGACATATTCTGCCCACGAACAAACATCTTAAAGGTTATATGTGTGTGTGTGTGTGTGTGTGTGTGTGTGTGTGTGTGAGAGAGAGAGAGAGAGAGAGAGAAAGAGAGAGAGAGAGAGATATGATCTGGGTTTGAATCTCAGTCTTGCTCTTTATAATAAGCTGGTGCAACATACAAACCCCTTCAGGCTCTATTCCCTTTTGGGTAAAAACTGCATAACAGTGGTACCTACATCACAGCCTTGTGGTGGGGATTAAATGATGCAAATAGAGCATTTAAAACAATCCCTGTCATATAGTACAGGGTATTTACATTAGAGGGATTTTTAAATAAAATCTATACAAAATGAGAAACATTTAGGCATGTTAAAAAACAACTAAACATAGACCATTTTTTTGTATCTTTATGTTTTCTGCTCTTATGCCAAATGTCATGGAGATCCATGGTTCTGTGAGGGGATGGCAAGGGAGTACACAATCTTCTCTCTCTGAGTGCATTCTTTTTTCTCATCTTCTGAACATTTCAGAAATCCACTGAGTTCAAGAACCTTTTATTTTAGAAAGACTGCATCTCCAGGAGTTAAGTTGTCAAAGTTGTTTCCAAATTTGAAAGGTCATGCATGGCACTAATGTGATGAAGAATAGAAAAGAGAGGATTAACTGCAACATGAAATGAGAGCTGACCAATAACCCATTGTGATGGATTCATTTTTCTTTGATAGAAAGGCCTCTCTTCACTCTGCTAACAGCAGGGAGTTCTTTAGCTTGAAGCATTGATAAAGGAGGTTTCCCGCAGCCACAATTTCTCTAGTTTGTCATCTCTTTATCAGTAAGTCTAAATTCACAGTGATGGCTGATTTGGGCCAGAGATTTAAATTGAGTCTGACCAGAGGAGTTCAATGTCTGTTGACCTGGTAACAGAGTGGCTTCATTATTATCTACCTCCAAAACCTGCATTATTACCTGAGTGTTCAGAATTGCTCATCAGACTTTTGGCTTCTAGTTCAGCCCTGTGGGGAGAAGCTACCGCTAGTTTTCCTAGAACTCTTATTCATTTGAAATTTATTTAATGTTTCCAATTTTGTAGTGAAAAATGACTTGTGATTTATTCCCGCCAACACATCAGGAGAGATGAGAAATGCTGTAGCATTCATCAGAAGCATACAACCCCTGCTTTGCTACATGTGGTTATTTCCTTCATGGCCTAACCTTAAACCCTAACTGTTGATTTGGGCAGGTTGTGCTAGACATGGAGTTCTTCTTTCCCCAGGCCCTTAAGGAAACACTTCATCCAAGGGCCCTCTTTCTATTCTACTCTCCAATTACTCTCGGGGAGCAGAGATAGTTTCTCAGAAGCCCTTCGCTTGGCCCTCAATAAAGACAGATAACCTCTCTTTGCCCCAAGGCCTTAGTTAATTCTTTTTAAATGATCTACTCCATGTACAACTATATTCTATGGCTAAATATCTCCCTGCCTATAACTGTGGGATCTGAACAGAACCTATGACTTCCAAGCTTCTACCCCAAAATAGTGTTTTCCCAAAGGAGGATCCTGCTACCTTCATGCTCCCCTGAACTGATCCACCAGTCTCAGAAAGATGCTCATTGGAAGCTAGACAGTGCCCAGGAAATATGGGGAACATACATTCACTGTCCGAGTTGAGGCCTTATTCCTTTTCCCTTTCATTCTCAGTATGAAGGCAGAGGCTGAGCAGTACTTTGGTAGAGAAAAAAAGGGACTTGCACTTCCTGAAGAAAGATATGCCTAGAGCCAGGAATCCACCAGGACTTCATCCTGCTAGTAGTATCCTGCTAGGCAGAAGAGTCCAAACTACAACTGCAAATACTTTGAGAGGGCATAATGATCTAGAGAGCCTGTGGCAAAAAGAAGGAAAATACCTGCATGTTTCTCTATTCTCTGTGAGTCAATGTCATTTCTATGTGGTGTAATGAATACCCTAATGGGGCAGAGGAAAGAGAAGGATGCAATTACATGATTTCTGTTCAACTGTACTTACAACTCACCCAAATTCTTCTGTTTTCTGTACTCTTATCTAAACCCTTGTCCTATTTTACATGAGAGAAGCACTTTTTCTTTGAGTTCCCGGAGAGTGAGGTCAAAACTCACATTACAAAATAGCCACTGCAAGAAAGGCAATCAATCCCAAACTTGAAACAAGACCTGGAAGAGGGGGTGGCACATGTAACAAAATCCAAGAATGTAAAATTGTAACAGGACAGCTTCCTCCTATGCTTATCAAGTTCTCCATCATCTCACAAACAGGACAGGCAGTATGCAAGGCACTTCTTGTGTGTCTGGTTTCAAGAAGAATCCTCTCTATCTCTATCCTGTGACATTTTGACGCTTAATGTATATGATGTGAACCAATTAAAATTTGAAGAACTTAATTGAAAGTATAAAGAATAAAAAGGAATTTATTAACTTCAGAGAACAAGATTGGTACTTCAGAGAGATTTGATTTCTTTTAAAAGTATTTGAAATTATTTGTTAGAACAACAGAGAATTTACTGAATTTCTTTTATGCCATTTCTTCATTGTATGACATTTTAAAATCTGCAGTGAAAGGGTATTTCTTGCAGAAAGTGGAAATAGACCTAAAATTACAAAATCAAAGATACATCTTATCAGTAAAATATAGGAAATGTTTAATGCTTTTTAAATTTTATGTTGAATGATTATATTCAATTTTAACAAGATTTCTTTGGTAATTACTTGAAATAGTTTAACACTTTTTGTTTAATTAAAAGCATATTGATTTTTGATGGCACACATTTTTATACAAAGCTATTTGAAGTATTTTAAAAGACATTAAATTATTCTAAACATATCAATAAAAATATGCTCAAATTCACCAAGTCAGAGATGAAAATTAAAACAATGGATTCTACTTCTTGATTTCATAGGAAAAGTGAAAGGCAAAAATAGAACAAGGAAAGTATTTGTAACAAGTGAGAAAAAAGAGTTAATATCAAATCAGAGAAACAGTTAATACCTTTAGTATACCAAATAAACCTTACGGAAAGAAAATGAAAGTAACATCCTGTGGACAATGGGCAAGCAAATTACAGAAGTGGAAATTCACATAGCCAATAAATGCAGGAAAAATGCTCAACTTCATTAATAATTAACAAAGTGATTCTTGTACCTATGATTAGCTAGGATGACAAAGAATATTATTCCATATTGATATGGGAGTAACAAGTTCTCTTATTTTTCTGGTTAGAGTCTTAAAGCACAGAACCTTTCTGGAGGTAATTTGACATGATGTATCAAAACTATGTTATATTATATGATAATATATAATATATGACATGATAGGAGACTGTTATGCTAAGTGAGATTAGCCAATCCCAAAAATCCAAAGGCCAAATGGTCTCTCTGATAAGTGAATGATGATGTATAATGCGGGGTGGAAGGGTGGCAAGAATGGAGGAAGGATAGATAGCATAGAGGGAAGGGAGGGGTGGGGGCAGGGTGGGGGGTAAAAATAATAACGGAATGTGTGACAGACACCATTGCCCTGTGTACATGCATGAACGCACAGATGGTGTGACTCTACTTTGTGTACAACCAGTGAAACAATAGCTGTACTCCATTTGTGTACAATGGATCAAAATTAAATAAATTTTTAAAAAGTAAATTTAAAAACTAACAATAATGACCAGTGCTTTTTAATAGAAAAATATCAGTATTACTAAATACGCACACAAGAAACTTGAAAATTATATACCACACTGTTTTTCTCTGGCTATAGGATTATGGGGCCCTTTTGCTTTATACTAATGTGTTTTAAAAATGCTTTGTATTAACTGAAACAATTTCTAAACAAAAATAGCAAAGCTACTGCCACTGTGAAAAAAAGATTAGGTCAAAGTTAAAGGTTCTTAATTGTAGTGGAATTTAAAATGATAAAAAATCAAAAACACTAACACAAATAGATTGGATTATTTCAAACAAATGTGTAATGTTGACAATATTTTCTACTTTTTAATTTATTTTAATTGACAGTAATTATGCATACCTACAGGGTGCAATACGATGTTTTGATAAATGTATACTATATCAGCCAACTTTGCTTTGATATGCCAAAACTTAAGGGGAGGAAGATTATTTTGGCTCATAATTTCAGAGGTCTCAATCCATGGTTGGCCAGCTTTATTATTTTGGGCCTCAGAAAAGACACAGAAAATCATGGCAAAAGGACATGGTGGAAGAAAATTTCTCAGCTCATGGCAGCAGGGAAGTGAAGAGAGGAAGGGGCCAGGGACAAGAAATATAATTCCAGGGCATATCCACAGTGACCCTTTCCTCCAAGTTGACCCTACCTCCTGCAGTTTCCACTACCTCTCAATAAAGCCATGAGCTGTGAACACACCCATGAATGAAATAATCGATGAGGTGAAAGTCCTCATATCTTCCAATCACTTCATAAGACCCCGCCTCTACTGGGCATGGTAGTGCAATCCTGTAATTCCAGTGGCTTGGGAGGCTGAGGCAGGAGGATTGTGAGTTCAAAACCAGCCTCAGCAACTTAGTAAGACCCTAAGCAATTCAATGAGACCCTGCTTGTAAATAAAATATAAAAAGGGGTTGGGAATGAGTCTTTGGGGGACATTCCAGATCCAAACCATAACATATACATTATAGAAAGACTCAATCAAGCTAACCATTCATCAGTTCGCCAACTTTTCCTTTTATTTGTTGACAATGTTAAAAATCTACACTTTGACGATTTTGAAATATACATTAACTGTGGTAACCATGCTGTGCAATGGATTATGAAAACTTATCCCTCAAGTCTAACTGAAAATGTATGCCCTTTGATGAGCATCTTCCCTTTCCCCATCCCTTTCCCTGATCTCTAAGCCTCTGATAATCACCTTTTTACTCTGTTTCTTCTTTACTGTTTCTTCTTCTTTAGTTTCTATAGATAATTGCGATCAAAGAGTATTTTGTCTTTCTATTCCTGGTTTATTTCACTTATCATAATGTTCTCCAATTCCATCCATGTGGTCTCAAATGATGGAATTTCCTTTTTGAAGGATGAATAGCATTCCATATTGTGTTTGTGTGTGTGTGTGTGTGTGTGTGATATTTTCTTTATTCATTTATCCATCAGTGGGCACAAAGCTGATTCCATATCTTAGCTATTGTGAATACTGTTGCAATACGTGCAGATATCTCTTTGACTTATTCATTTTATTTCCTTTGGATATACACCTAGGAGTGGGAGTGGTTGATCATATTGTAGGTCTTTTAGTTTTTTGAGGAAACTCCATGCTGCTTTCCAAAATGGCTATACTAATTTACATTCCCACCAACAGTGTGCAAGTGTTCTCTTTTCTCCATATCCTCATCCTCATCTGTCTTTTTTATAATAGCCAGTCTAACAAATGTGAAATTATATCTCCTGTGATATTAATTTTCATTTCCTTGATGATGAGAAATGTTGATCATTTTTTCATTTATCTGTTAGCCATTTATATCTCTTATTTTGAGAAATGTCTATACATTTATTTGCCCATTTGTAAATCTACTTGTTTTCCTGAAGTTGAGTTGTTACCCGTTATTACCCGTTATCAGATGTAAGTTTTGGAAATATTTTTCCCAATCTGTTGGTTGTGTCTTTACTCTCTTGATTATTTCTTTTCCTATACAGGAGCTTTTTAGTTTGATGCAATCTCATTTATCTACACAAGAATATTTCTCAGTATATTATTGACAAGGTATTTTGTTTTTAAAAACCAAGCAAACTACTGTATTTTCAATGTGATTTCAATTTGATGAAAACATATGTGGCAGTAGAACGTATTGAAATACAAATTTATTACTTGGTGTTTTGTTCACTATATTTCTTCTCTTTCAACCCCCACTCCCAATTCCAAAAAGATAACCAGGCCCATTGTGCTCCTTTACTCCTAGGGAAGTTGGTGCTATAGGACTGAAAATAGACATAGTCTGCCAACAACCACCCTTCCTGGCTTTTGTTTTCTGAAAGCCTGAGTTCCTAGGGAGGATTGTGCTTCAAGGAAAGGGGTGAGGTGACTGAGAGGCAGGGGGAAAGTAACCATACAGAGAGGGTTTCCCAAGTCTGGGAAAAACTATAGAAATCTGCGGATCCTCTGTTAGTGGAATTTACACTCCCAAGTAGTAACCAAGTTAGATAGCAGGAGCTCAGAAGGGAACATCTCTATGATAGAGTTAAAAGGATGGAACCCCAAACGACAAAACTTCCAGTCTCAGCAAAGAGCCTGGGACAAATCCTGGCACACAATCAGTACAGCTACTTGCTTTCTATGCTTAGAAACAACCGCAGACCACAGTACCTGATTTTCTAGGACATTTTGAATTTGGGTGAGGCCTTACTGAGGGAGAAAGTCACCTCAATTACAAAAAAAGTACTCAACTTATGCTTATACTTTACATTTTATATTTACATTTATTCTCTACATACATGTTTATATTAGTCCTATTTTCTGTATGATTTACAACAGGAAACCAGGCATATTAACCTAAAAGTGACACAACCCTGAGTGTCACACACAACTCCACAATTTACTACCTGTCTCAGATCTCATTTTCTAGAAGCAGACCCTGGATAGATTCATGTATGAATGATTTTTCAAGCCTGGGAAAAAAGATAGAAATCTGCTGATTCCAGTAATGGAGTGGAAAAAACAGGACAGGAAAAGGAAAGAAGCCAACCAACATAAGATTTCAGACAAAGTGGAATCCTCAGCCTGATCCTGAAGGGAACTCATAAGTATAAATTATGACTCAGACTTTGACTTGTCTTGAACCAAGAAAATTGGATTTTTCTATCGCTAAACCAGTTAGTCACTACATATGGTGCCATATTGGGAACATAAATTCCTAGAATTTCTAGCTTTCTGCACAGGCAAGTGAAGCAACTCCAATAGCCCAAGGGCAGAAGAGTGACAGGTGCCAGCCTTTGAAAGTCAAGTGCAAAGAAATTGGGAGATGGATGCACAGAACCATCAGGGGACAAGGAGGTTATAAGATCTGGGTGTAGCAATGACAATGTCCTGTATGCTACCTCAGTCTTTACCCTATGATTTTACCCAGAATTTTTTCTTCATCCAATTATATACATAGCTCAATTCCTCTCTTCCTTTAAGTCTTTGAATAAGTGTTAACCTCTCGATGAAGTTTATTTACTTCTTCCTTTAAATTTGCAATTCTTTTCCTGAGCTTCCAATATAATATGTGGGAAGCCATCTTATTTTGCAGAATCAGAGTAGGTTGAGCAATGGGACCCAGATGCCTGGCTTCTAGGAACTGTCAGGAGCCATGTGGCACTATGTGGGAGTGGTTCCCTGTCTCCTTCTGGAATTTTCCCCCTAAGAGAATGGCTCCCTAATGTCACCCTATCCTGTCCATCACAGAAGAAGCCCATCCTGATCTTGACCCCCTTTACCTGTGTGTCTACAAATAAAAGAGAGTTGGGCAACTCCATGTTGTTAGAGGCCAGAGCTGGTATGGACAGCCCCGTCACGCCCCCTCTCATTTAAATAGAGTATTGGCTCTTGTGTGTTTATTGAGTAGATAAGTTTGTGGGTAATTGAAAAACAGCCAACATCCTCCTCTGGCAGTTAAACCTTTTCTCATCCATGCTAGAAGTGGCTGAGAGACCCTTATTTCATAGTTCTTATTACCTTCTCACAGATTCTGTAATATATTTATTCATTACATTTAGTGTATAATACCTATTTCCCCACTAAAATGTAAAGTCTCTGAGGGCACCAATTTTTTTCTGTTTTGTTTTTTATGCATCCCAGCACCTATACCAGTACCTAGAACAAAGTAGGCACTCGGTATACATTTGTTGAAATAATTAGTAGATGAATATTGATTTTTTTAAAAGAAACAATTAACAATCAAAGAAATCAAAGCACACAATGAATACTGCAAGTCTACCACTGGATGAATGTGGTTTGCTTGATATCTGTCAATATATCTTAACTATCACAGAATACTTATTTCATGCAGAACAGTCAATGAGTGGGGAAAAGTTCATAAAATAAAGAAATGTTCAAGTCTTCTCTGTCTTTACTGATTTTTGTTTTGGTTTGCTTATACTATCCATTTCTAAAAAGTGTATTACAAGCTCAATTATCATGGATTTGTCTACTTTTATTTTACTTATATCGTTTTGTTTAGACTCTTAAAAGTTATGTTATTAGGTGTGGACAAATTTTAAACTGTCATTTAGTCCTAGTGTACCAAATCTGTTGCCATTGTGAATGTCCTTTATCTTCAGTAATGAATTTTCCTTGAAGTCTACTTTGCTGATAGTGACATGAAGGTTTTCAGCTGCTATGTGTTAGATACTTGAGTTGCAAGTTTCATGAGAACACCACTAGAGTCCTCAACATCCTAAAAACTCCCCATCTGTTTGGTGCTAAAGAAACTTTCCCTGGTGTAAAAAAAATACCCTAGTACTTTTAGAATCACAGTTTTATCAGGAGATATCACCTTTAAGACTATTAAAAAGCTCACCAAAAACAGAAATTCTGGAGTTTGTCTTTTGGTCCTCAAACCTCTCATTAACCCATGAAAATTTGGGATCAAGTTCACTAGTTTGGTAAATATTCTCAGGGTACAAAGAGTTTCTGTGCTTTTCTTAACCATTGGGTTTTGCATTTATTTAAATTTTGATATGGCAATTTCTTAAAATCTTGTCAATCCTTTGATACTTTTAAGAAGAACTTTTCAAATATTTTATCCAAAAATTTTCATTGTTTTTGGCATGAGAGATAGTCTGAATAATAAGAAACAGAACTCCACCATTTATCTTCCTTTGACATGAGTTTGACTTTACGGAATAGCAGAGAAACCATGATTAGAATTGCAACAACAAATGCAGAAATGACAGGAACTTGTCTGAGCAGTATTATCTTTTCCTGTCAGTTATAGTACCTTCTCAAGAATGATAATAAAATTTGATGAGGAAGTAAATACAAATGTATGCTAAGTGCTTTGCACTTGGTGTTGAAGTCTTCAAAAAGCTAGGAGATGGTATACACTAACTTAGAGATTAGGAAAGCGAACTTACTAGGGAAATGTAGTAGGATTGCCAGGCAATCTTCAGTGCGAACTTGTCAAAATTCAGAAGAGGGAAGAGCTAGCATAATTGACTGAGGTATGACTGGTCAAAAACTGAAGAATAAGGGGAAAGTTTAGTATAACCAAGGTTCAAATTTTCCTAGATATGCAATGGAATTAAGGCAATGGAATTAAGAATGTATACAAAAGAGTGATTATGGAATCGAATCATAGATATAAGCTACATATGGAAGCTCTATGATTTGACTATGTCCCTCAAAGTTCATGTGTTGGCAACTTAGTCCCCATTGCAACAATTTTGAGAGGTGAGACCTTATAGAAATGTTTACGTCATGAGGGCTTCTTCTCATGAATTGATTAATGATGATTATGAAAGGTGGTTTAGTCAGATTTTTTGCTGCTGTGACCAAAAGACATGACAAGAACTATTTTAAAGGAGGAAAAGTGTATTTGGCACTCATGGTTTTAGAGGTCTCATTGCATGGCTCCATAGCTCTGGGCTGAAAATGTGACAGGACATTATAGTGGAAGAGTGTGCTAGAGAAAAGTAGCTCAGGACATGGCACCAGGAAGCAGAGAGAGAGAGAGCACTATTCAACAAGGACAAAATATATACCCCAAAGGCAAGCCCCCAGGGACCCACCTCCTCTAGCAACAGCCTATGTACCTATAGTTGCCAACCAGTTAATCTCTAACAGGGAATTAATGCACCGATTATATTAAAGTTCTCATAACCCAATCAACATTTTACCTCTATACTCTCTTGCATCGTCTCACACCTGAGCTTTAGGGAAATATCTCACATCTAAATCTTAAAAAAACTAGGCTGCAAGAAGTTCGATATCTCTCTCTCTCTCTCTCTCTCTCTCTCTCTCTCTCTCTCTCTCTCTTGCCTTTCATTAGGTTTTGACTCACCAGATTCAGCCCCTCAATCTTGGACTTCCCAGCCTCTACAACCATGATCTAAATAAGCTTCTATTCATTATAATTTACCCAATATGTGGTATTCCATTATGTCAGTTCAAATGATCTAAGGCAGGAAAGAAGAAAGAACAGAAGGAGGGTCATGAACCATGAAACATGGTAGTAGGGTGAATGGATCAGAGAGCCCAGTGAAGTTGAAGAATTGTTGGGGAAAGTACAGAGGAGAAAGTGACATAAAAAGGTGATTCTTGAAATCTTCATTTCAGAGGTAGTACAATTATTGGTGATGATAAGATCTAGAGTATGACAAAGGGGAGAAGTTAGCTAATATGAGGTGAAGGTAAGACCATGGAGATGAGAAGTGTTTGATGAATACTTTACATGGTGCTGAAGTCACCAAGAATGACAACAAGATTAATATAAAGGAGAAAAATAGACTGTGAACCAGAAGCTAAAGTCTGCAGTGTATAAAGAGGCAAAAACCAGAAGGTCTGCAGATGTCTGCAACAAAGAGGAGTAGCAGTGGTTTGGCCTAATAGCTTAGGGTTGAAAAGAACTAGGGTATGTGAAAGATGAGATAATCTGGAAATGGCATGGAAAAGCACAAAAATAGAAATACCTCACTTCTAGGCCCAGTGATACCATGGGAGTATGAGAAAAACAGTGAGAGAAAAAAAAGGCCATAATTCATTCATTGTTTCCTTTATTTAATTTAACAACGCACTGAGAAACTACTAGTGACAAGCAATTTTCCAGACCATGGTGGGGCTAGTGAGACAAAGACACAGTGATAATTTGCTAGTTACTATGTTTAAAAGAAGATAAAATTGGTTCTCCCTTTGTGAAAAAGTAGTTTGGTGTGGCCCACATGCTCTCATGCCTGGTTGATTTGTGCCTGGTACTAAAATGTTGCTGCCTAAGGATAAAAATTGGAATTGGAACTTTACAAACATAAAAGAAAAAACTAAGTGATGTTCATTAAACACAGATGAACCTGATTTTAAATTTTAACTATACAGTTGTAGTAATCAAAATCATGTGATATTGAAAATAGTCATACATGGTGGTATATGCCTGTAATCCAGGTACTCAAGAGGCTAAGGCAGGAGGATTGCAAGTTTGAGGCCAGCCTCAGCAACTTAGCGAGGCCCTAAGCAATTCAGTGAGACCCTGTCTCTAAATAAAATACAAAATAGGGCTGGAGATGTGGCTCAGTGGCCGAGTGCCCCTGGGTTCAATTCCCAGTACCAAAAAAAAAAAAAAAAAAAAGAAAGCGAGTTTTTTAAAAAGGTCCCAAGGTAACCCACATTGACAAACACTTCTCCATCCAACCTTCTAAGTCATGAATGTTGATGTCCCCCAAAACTCATGTGTTGGAACTCACACTCAGTGCGATAGTAGTAAGAGGTGAGGCCTCTGGAAAGTGACTGAGTGTCAAGGGTTCCACCCACAGGAAGGGATCAGTGAGCTTCCCCTTCCACCATGTGATGACACAGCAACAAGCTGCCATCTATGAAGCAGCCCTCACCAGATGACACATCTGCTGGAGCCTCCAAGCAAATGTCGGCTTCTCATAGATTACCCAGTCTACAGTATTGTGTCAGAGGGGACTGAATGGACTAAGATACCGTCCATCTACCTCCAAAATGCCTCTCCTTAGACCACTCCTCCTGGATGCCACTCTTGCCTCCCTTGCTCTGGCCATCCCTCTCCTGGATGACTGCAGCAGTCACCTCTTGCCAGTGGGTGGGAGTGGGGGCAGAAATGGCTCCAACACACTGTACAATCAGAGAGCTCTTCACGAACTCTGAGTTCTTTCACATCTGACTGAAAACATCTCAATAGTTGGCTTCCCACTGCTCTGGCGATGTAGTCCAAACAACCTGAGTGTGGGAGGCAAGACCTTCCACAGCCCTGTTCCTGCTTACTTCTCCACCTTCACTCTTTGGACCAGACTGAACCTTTCTAAATCCTCTGAATGTACTGTTCTCCCCCCACCACACACACACACACACACACACACACACACACGCCTCCTAGCTTTTACACATGTTGAGCTTCTGCCTGGAACATGCCCTTTCATCCTTTCATCTGCCTGCACCCACTCAATCAAGACTGGCATGTTCAAGTGTGCACATTCTGCTATCATACCTGGACAGCCCTTCCACTGTGCCCTACAGTGTACTCTTGAGTCCATTGTGTCTGGCTTTTACTTGTTTATCTTTCAAAGGGAAACTATTTCCAACCCTCTTTGTGTGTATGTGTGTGTTTGTGTGTGTGTGTGTGTGTGTCTGTGTGTGTGATTACCTCACCAAAGCTCCTACCTGCCGAAGTTATCCCTCTCCTTTCAGTTCTAAAAAATTGACTACAGGTGTATGACACATCCCATCAAACAATAATAGAATGATTTAATAATTTATTGTTAGAAGGAGATTTTAAGTCTTTGTCTTATTACAAGCATTCCTTTAATTATCAAGTGCACTTTCTAATTGATACCCAGGGACATGATATGATTTAATAAATTTGGCCTGCATTATATCAACATTGTCAGTATGGTTGCCACTTTTTCCAGCCAACGTGACTTTATTCAAGACCCTATACTGGCTGTTCTTTTGCAATTTTTACCTCAAAGTAGTTTTTTGCTTTACAATAGGCAGTCAAGAAAGAGTGTCTCCTGTCTTTAATGCCATGCTAAATAGGTGGAATTGGTTATGGATCTGGCTTTTTTATGCTGAGAATGGAACCCAGGGCCTTCTGCAGGCTGTGTCAGCACGCTATCATTGAGTTACAACCCCCAGCTCCAAATTTGATTGTCTAAATGCTATTGGGAGCAAATTCTTCTGTTTCCTGAGTTTTTAACATTGATAAAACAAATGTGACACTATCGTATTCTACCAGTTAAGTTTTACATCGTATGATTTCTTTTAAGTTCAAGTTCCAGGTAATTCATTCTGTCATTGGATAGAGGTCAGAGAAGATCCCCCAGAAGGGAGCAGAGAATTTTGCCTGGGCCCTAGAAGGTCAAAAGAGGCACAAAGATTGATTTAGAAAAGCAGGAAGATTTATTTAGGAGAGCAAGCAATAGAGCAGTATATGCACTTAAAGGAAGAAGTAGTGCTGGAGTTCAAGAGTGAGACATCAGTTTCAGCAACTTAGCAAGACCTTGTCCCAAATTTTTTAAGAAAGGGCTAGGGATGTGGCTCAGTGGTTCAGCACCCCTGGATTCAATCCCCAGTGCCACAAAAAAAAGAGTTAGACGCCTTTGGGGGTTTATGGGCTGTTTTTTTGTTTTGTTTTGTTTTTTTGCAGTGCTGGGGATTGAACCCAGGAACTTGTGCTTGCAAGGCAAGTACTCTACCAACTGAGCTATATCCCCAACCCTGTGGGCTGTTTTTAAATGAGTCTTTATAAACAGTAAACAGAAGTAAAGGGAAGGGGAGGTGACATCATTCTGGTGTGCTGAATGCTCTTAATCATGGAGCACAGGGCAGATCGTGGTGGTCTTGTTCTCTTTAGGATCTGTAGGTTGACATCATCTAGCCAATAGATAATGTTTGGAATAAACCCATATCACAATTGTCTTAAAAAGTTCCCTTGACTTTATTCAGTCTAAAGAAAATATGTTGTGTGAACTAGAAATGCATGTAGACATTAATCAACTGGACTCACAATACTTAAAGATTTGTCAACTTTTAAAGAATTTATGTCTGGAGGAAAAAAGGTTGCAAAATAATAGGGTGTTCATGGCGCTTCTTAGATTCATACATTTTCCTCTTTTTAAACATGCATTTCTTTATTTTTTTTTTTCAAGAAAAGTATACACAGGAGAGCACTTCTGGCATTTAAAGTTACACTTTATTTTCCCCTTCCATGTTAGTCCCCTTTTAACCTATCTTTACTTCTTCTATTGTTTCCTTTTTACTTATCTTTACTTCTGTCTCAATTCCTTTCTGAGTTTATAACCTCTCTTGTTTTAGATTGCACTAAATGAAATATTTTCATTTCACAAGCTAGTAAAATCACATTCTCATTAACACAAAACTCTCTTTTTCTGATTAAGTTGTTTTGTTTCTTTAGTGATTGCTTATTTTGAATCTTTAGTATTTATTTTCCCCATTTTCTGGATTTGTAGATGTGACATTGATTTTTGTGTTGCCTTTTCCATATGGATAAATACCTATCTCTTGTTCCCAAATAAAGGTAAATTTATATACCTCTTATATTTAGAACTGGTGATCTTCCAATTGGGACATACAAGCCCTAACCAATGTATAAGATCCTTTATTCTGTCTCATCTGTTCAAGTGATTCTCTTCTGTTTTACAATGTATATGTCAGCACAATATTATGTGCTTATTATTTATGAAGAGATAAATATCTGTACATTGGTATTCATGCTATTTTTTGACAATAGAGGCCCATAATAAAAATTTTGGAAATCACTGAGCTAGAGTATTAGCAGAAAGATTTGCATATTCTAAGATACAGTAATTTCAAGTATTCTCAGACACGAGAATACTGGCTACAAGATACTGAAGTTTCTCTGCATGAAGTGTGCAGTACCTTCACTGAATATTCTAGTAGACCTTTTGCAAATTCTGGAATTGTCATTGTCCAAAGCATACCTTAGCAAATCTTGCATGATTAACTGCATACGTAATTAATTCAGCAGTGCAAGATTAGTATCACAACCCTACATTATTAATTAAATACATAAAAAAAATTTCATTAACATTGACTTTATAGGTCTAATATTAAAACTTTCAATTAAAATTTTTCATTGCCTGAAGCAAATAATTATTCCAATTTACAAAATAAGACCCTCAGCATATCAAAAATTTCTTACTAATGAGTGAATTTTCAAAACAAAACTAAGAGCAGCTAGGTATAATCAAGATAATGATTATCAGAAATACTCAAACAGAAGTCTTAGCCTATCTGCCTCCAGTTGATCTCACATGGATAGGCTTTTGGTTATTTGCCCTCCAAACAAATTTAGCCAATATTACTACCATTTGTAGATATTAAATTCAAAAGCACATTTCTCTAAACATGAATTCAGATTTCTTGACGTTCCAACTTGAATGGTATATTTCACACACACACACACACACACACACACACACACACACATTGTCATGCAAAAGTATGGATACTTGTCTGCCAGAGCCTGCAAATGAGAACTTCTTGGACATGTATTTTAAGAGGTACCATAATCTAGTTGTGGAGAGTGGATTTTGGAAACAGTTCAAACACACCTTCACTAATTTCTAGCTCTACCCACATTGTCAAAATTGCTTAACTTTTCTCAATCTCTCTTTTCTCATCTCTAAATTAGTACCTAATCCCAGTAAGATTTTGTAAAAATTGAAATAGATAACACTTAGAAAGCTTTCATCATATTCATTATTATTATCACTTTATTTTTATTATTCCTGCCCTAGGACAAACTAGACGCTGCCACCCTAGGGCTCTTAGGCCCGATATCAGGAAGAAAGATGAGTACTTGAGAAGCATACTGTGTCCATGATCAATAATCAATTTTATGATTTCCAGATAAGGAGGCTGGTCTGATACTGACAGGGCAGTTTGGGGTGTTTATTCTAGTGATCAAGGTAAGGATTCCCTTTCTCAAGCTACCATCTGATCTTCTGCAACATATAACATGGGAAGTTCACACATTCCAGGAGATTGATCTGGAGTCCAAAAGTACTTGATGAGATTTTGATTATATGTTCATCCAGTGTACCCGCGCTATTCTCACCCTTTAAAATCAAACTAAAATAGGTGACAGACATTTTTATGGATTTTCAGATCCTTGGGGAGCCCTAGAACTGGATAACAGAAAAGCACTCCTCCACTTAGTAGTCGGGATTGTCATGGTTACCTAATGTTTCACATGACTCACTAGTACACCCTGCTCTCCCATGAAGTAGTATTTGCATCTCAAAGAAACTCTGTATTTAACAATTCCCTGGCAAAAACTCTTGTTTCAATGATGAAAATGAAATTAAGGTCTAGAAAAATTGAGACTTGCAATAGCAGTTATATTTGCTGCAGGACTTTCATTAATAAAGGTTTATTGGAGGTATAAGTGCACACCTATACAACAGACTTCAGTGAAGAAATTCAGGGTTTGATTATATAAAACATTTGCTCAGGAGTAATGGCTTTTCTTTTCCTTATCACAACCAGCTCTATCATTAGCACAAAGTTTCTTACACCTTCTTATCAATTTTTATCACTTTTATCACCCACTGTTAGGACAAACAAAGCTTAAAGGCATCCCAACTCTCTGGTTTGCACTTACGGGTTTTCTTTTTTAATGCAGTTGATAGTGGCTTCTGAATTTGATGGCATTATTACCAAACATATAATGCAAGTTAGGTTTGCTAATTGATCAATCATATTACATCCAATTTGAATTGTGAAAACATTTTGAGAGAAATACTAATACTAAATAAAAATAGGCTATTAGCTAGGGCATGGGAATCCTTGTTTTAAAGGCTGTCACGTTGTATCATATAATGTGCTATACTATCATCTCACAATATTAGAAAGTATAATTTTTAATTATAAATGAAACTGATTGGGGACAGGAGAAATATTTAATGGAATTACAGTACAATTTCTCAACATTTAATTATTTTAACTATATGCATGCTTTAAAAATGAGAAAAGACTTATCAGGTAAACCATCACTTTCTGTAGGGTTTTGCTCAATTTTACTAATCTTCTTCCTACCTCATCTGTGAAGCTCAGAAAGATAACCTATGTTTAAAGTGACAGGTATTACTAGTACCCAGTCAAAAACTTCTTCTGTGCTGGAAAAAGGTCAGTTAAGATGAAGAAATGGGGCTAGTGAACAAGGACACACTTGCCAACAAAGATACAGCAAGTCCCAGACAGGACACCCATGAACTGTACCAGAGAGACTGAATCTTAAGTCCAGCAACTATAGTTCTGTCAAAGATTGTTGTTCCCCTAACCTACAGCAGAAGCACCACAGCCATTGAGCCTGAAACGCATTTGCAATCTGGAACAATAAGGGTCTCAGCAATAACCCATATGGAAGGGCCTGCCTTTCTGATATCCTGGCTCCTAAATTTTAACAACATTCATTAAGTGAGGGAACCACAGAAAGAAATGAAGCTGATTTTTCTCCCATATTAGCAATATAGGGGCTCAAAGTTTAATTTCCTCTCAAGATACCATATTTCCCCAAGAGAGCAGGGGTACCACATGGATGCTGGATTATCGCACAGTCCATTTGTCAGTGTAGCAGAGTCCGTCTCTGCTTGGCTTACCTTGGATTTTATAAGTGAGCAACACCCGCCCTTCCTTTAGCAACTTCTCCACTAGTTTCAAAAAATTCAAAGTAGAGTTCTGTAGCAGTTTTTACGCCTGCCATAACCCATCCAAAATGGATCAAAGTCACATACCCTGTGTCTAAATTTCTGTCAACCTTTGTAATAGCCAGTAATCTCATTATACACAGATCACACTTTCACTAGATGCTAAATTGAGGGTACAGTGACCCTCTAAAATTCACACATTGGAGATTTGACTCTAGTTTATAAATAAGAAAACTAGCCTCTGAAAAGGAGCATTTCTGAGACAACTACTAGGAAATTAGTGAAGCACAAATCCCCTTCATTTGCCTTTTGTTTATGGAGAAGCTGGCCATTTCCTGGTAAAATGCACACATGAAGAGCCTCCAAAGCTACTAATGCTGAAATTAAGCCTTCCTGATAGGGTATGAAGCATACGGATAGGAAGCACATTTTTTATTGCAAGAGTACAGTTTGTCCTGTTATAATCGATGTAGTAGACATTTTTGATACCCAGTCCAGATTCCATTTTCCAAGCCAGTGCATCAGTAGTTGCTGTGAGTGTTGACTACAGCATTCATATTTGACCCTTGTCAGAACTACTTTGTCTAAGATACCTGGGGAGTCAAAACCTCTCTCCCTTCACCCCACCTAAACCAGGCATCCTGGCTTGAAATCAATGGATGCAAAATCCTGCCTCCCTTGTCTCAAAGTGGGTCAATTCCTTGGTGCCCCTCATGGTTCAGAGTTCCTCAGGCTGAGGTTAGACTTCAGCTGAACTATGTTTATGCCTGGTTTCTTTCCCTATTCTTTGCTATTCCTCTCACTTCCATAAATGTTTCATGTAAGAACACTACCTCAGTAAACCATTTTCACAAGAATCCCCATCTCAGGTTCTTCTTCTGTGGAACCCCACTTATGAAACCAGTATACTAATATACATTTCATCTCTGTGTCTGTGTTCTCCATTTTCCTTTCCTTAGTCAAGCCAACTCTATACTTCCTTTCCTCATAAAGTTTGTGACAGGATTTCCCAGAATTTGCTTCCCCTAAACCCCAAGTCCATTGTGAAAAGCAGGATTTGAAGAGTGAGGGGTTTCCATCACACTAAAAAAAATACCCTCCCTGTATATACACACACACATACACACACACAACCCCCCCCCACACACACACACACATACACGAGGGGGAAAAGAGAAATATCTGAAACCCCTGAGCAGATAGGACCTCTAACCTGCTTCCCAACAGTCCAAAGAGTAGGAACTCAATGCTGATGGCCATGATGCACCTGAGAGGCTGGATCTTACCCAAAGAATGCAGCCTCTCCAATTTTTGTCCTCTCTATACCATTCATAGCACAGAAACTGCCTAACTGATTCTTCGAAAGGTTTATGGAAACTTGGGTGATGGGCATCACAGGTATAACAAATGTGAAAAAATATCCTCCCATATTTTGGTAATGTGTATCTCAGAACCTTGGCTGTACCCCAAAAGCACTGTGACAGGATGTCCTGCCATCCTAGTAGGATGGGACTTACATTCTACATAGAGTTATTTGTTTTGCAAGCAGGTGTCTAATATTTTTTTCACACCATGAGTCCTGAGAACTAGGTTTCATATATGCTACATAACAAGACATCAAAAAGGGAAGGTTATAATGATTATATTTTGTTTTTATAAAATATTCTATTAATTGAATGTTTATGAAGCATTTTCATTAATTAATAAGTGTGATACCCTGCAATATCACCTGAAAAAAATAATTACAGGACAACATAAATGGTATGACCACAGTAAAGTTAAACACACATAATCACATTTTAACACCGAGAGAAAGACAAGAAATAGCAGCCATTACTGGTAGCTTATTTTTATTTTCTTTCTTACAACTTTCTGTATTTTCTAACCTTTTTGTGGATAGGATTAATGTTTTTCCAATCAGCTGCTCTCTTGTTCAACTCTCCAAACAAGTCAATCAGTAGATGTAATACCAGGCACCAGCACCCACCACCAGTTTCACTACCACCAAACCCAGATTCTGAGCACTAACCATGTTGCTGCACTGATGAGAAAATCTGAAAGAGCTGCCTTAGGCTAGTGAGCGTGCTGTGTGGGTGGGCAGGAGTTTGAAGCTGCAGTCAAGCTGGATATAGGGGAAGGAAAGGAAAGTTTGTGGGAGGGAAGGGAGGAAGGAAATGAGGGTTTGGATTCCTCTTCTTACAGCATCGCTAACCCAATCACTGGTAGACAGACTTGCAGACCCAGATCAAAGCTAGAACCAGACAGAAACAGATAGTAGACAATGAGTGGTCCAACTTCTCAATGTGGGTCCAAACCCTGACTTTTCCCTGTTCAGCATTCAGGTCGACAAGCCTCTGCCACTTCACAGTTCCCCATTGTTCAGCTCCCTGACACTGCTGACTCCCCTCCTCCTTCTCAAGTCACCAGTGCCAACTATTTCTGCTGCTAGCGCTTTCCTGCCTTTTAGAAGACAAGAAATGAAAAAGAGTCTAGGTTTCGGTATCCCCTTAGAGAATCAGAAAAGCACTGCCAAACTTGAGAACTGTGTTTCTGCCTTCACAGGGATCTACAGAGATCAGGACAGGTTTCCTCCTCATCCTCTTCCTTTCATGGTCACAGTCTCATTGCCTCCAAGAAAATAGGGAGCTGGTACCTGAAGAAGAACTGCTGTGTGGACCAAGACTTCAGCACCTCAGTTTCTGATGATGTGAGGCCATGTCATCCATGAATTCAGCTACAGTTTTCCTCCCATTATTAGTAAAGCAGAGGACAACTTGCCTCCCCTGCCTTTCCTCCTTCTCTGCCTCCACTAACATGCAGGCTGCTTTACTTCTTGTTCTTTTTAGTCTTTCCTCACTCGTACAAGAGTGTCTTCCTTCTCCGATTACTAGAAAAGACATCATCTCCTCCTGGGTTATAATCTTTCTATTTCTTCTCTGGGGAACAGACTCATCCTTCTCTTTGCTCTCTCCACCTCTTCTTTGAAATCACCAGTGTTCACCTCTGCAATCCTGAAAATACCTGAAATGGGGATGGAGGATGAGTGTCAAAAAAAAAAGGCAGAGAGTAAGAATGGATTTTCTTATTTGTTAATGTTTGTTTCTATATTTTTATACAAATGTGCATGCCTTGTATTATTGGAAAATGATAGAACTATTTTTTAAAAGGCATGCACCATATACAATAATTCTCAAGGCATAATTGTTATGCATGTCACTCAAAGTAGTCTTAATATCTTCTATTTCTTTTTTTTTTTTTTTTGGGAACTGGGGATTGAACTTGGGGGCACTCGGCCACTGAGCCACATCCCTGGCCCTATTTTGTATTTTATTTAGAGACAGGGTCTCACTGAGTTGCTTAGAGCCTCACTAAGTTGCTGAGGCTGGCTTTGAACTTGCAATCCTCCTGCCTCAGCCTCTGGAGTCACTGGGTCTTCTATTTCTTGTTACTTGAAAACACAAGGACTGCTAATATGTTATAACCAACTATGCTTTATTGCTGGGGTGCAAAGATAATTCACTGTCCAGAAGCCATTCATTCATTCATTCATTTTTCCACACATTTACAGAGCACTTACTATATTCCATGCACTGTTTTTGATGCTGTGCAATGAATAAATTAGCCCTAAATCTCTAATCCCTAGCCCTTAATTCTGGTGAAAAAGACAAGAAATTAACAAAATAAACAAAATATATAGCATTTTGTTTGAGGTAAATACAAAAGAAAAAAAAAGACAGGAAAAAAGAGCATGAAGTCAAAATGGGCTGAACTTTTAGAAAAAATGATCAGGGAAAGACTCACTAAAAAGGTCACCTATGATAAAAACCTAGTCAGTGAGGGATGTATGGTGATGTCTAGAAGAACATCTCAGGCAGGGGGATAAGCGAACCAAAGTTTCTGTAAAAGGAACATGCACAGGATGTTCCAGGAACATCAAGGAAGACAGGATGACTAGAAAAAGAGAGACACCAATAGATGAGGAGACAGAAATGTAACAATATTCAATAGGGTAGGACCCTATTAGTTGTAGTAAGTGCTTTTCTGTTTACTAAACAATACAGGGAAGGGGTGGAGAGTTTGAAGAAGGGGCATTGTCTCTGGATGTGTTGAGAATAGAGTATAGGAAGACAAGGATGATTGGAAAAGTGGTCTATCTACATCTTTCATTACAACAGCAAACTGATGAAGAACAGAAATCTTACACTCAAAGCATCTGATAAAATGTCAGCCACTCTTAACTTTTAAAAATACTATTAGTAAAATTGGAATACAGAAACATCATTTATGTAGTAAAAATCATATGTAATTTAATGATTCATTATTGGTTAGATTAAATTAGATTAAATAATCCTTCCCCAATAAAGAATACATTGGAAGCTCTCTGACCTGGAAAGTTCATCACTCCCTGTTAGCTACCAACACCACATAACTTATAACTTGCCTCCATTCCCTGGTATTATTTCTATATACTACACTTTTGTGATACTGGTGAATATAAGTGAAAATAACTTTGAAAAACAGAAAATATCAGAAATAGCAAAAGTTTCACTAAATGATAGAACAAAATATGCATTCTCATTGACTTCTAGGAACAAGATCAAGAGGCTTGCAGGAAAGTCCTGGCCAAATACAGAAAAGGAAAAAGATGCATAAACATTGGAAAGAAGGAAGTGAAAAATCATTTTTGGAGAATTACATATAGTATATACCTAAACAAATCAAAAGTATTACCTAAACAATCGGTAAGACAGATCACAAAAATTGGCAAATACAAAATAAATATACAATAGAACATTTTCTCTTAAATAGAACATTTTCTATCAGAAATTCTACTTAAGAAAAGAAATAGAATTTCAGCCTCAAAGACTGCATTAAATACCTAAGAAAAACCTAGCAAATAATATGAATTACTTAGCTAAATAAATTCATGAATTTTGATTTTACTTAGTGAAGCAAAATGAAGTTAACATACCTAGAAAGACTCCATTTTAAGACAGCAATGTTCAAATTAATCTGCTGATTTATTGTAATTACAATAAAAATTCCAATGCTTTTCTGTTTACTATTGTTGCTCAATTTGGAACTTGGTTAATAAGTGTAAATTCATCTGCTAATATGTGCATAAAAGACAACTGGAAATTGTTAGTAGTGGCAAGGAATGGAAAAGATAGAACAAGTTTCTTTCCAAGTATATTTTATTTCCTTAATTTTTGTGGTGCTGGGGATTGGACCAAGGGCCTTGACAATGCCTTATAAGTGTTCTACCACTGAGCTACATCCCTAGCCTGTTTTGAATATTACTACCAAAACAAAAAACCAAGATTCCTAATCTGGACTATTATATGTAACACAGACCATTGAGGACATTGTCTTGGCTCTTAATATTTGGGGGAGGAGTCACTGACCCCTTGAGAAGCCCATGAGGTCAAGGACCTCTAATCCCACCTCCCAAAGTATACTTAATCACACATACAATCATAAAACAAACCTTGCTGGTGAATACAATTTCAGGTGGTCCACTGAGTTGGCCAGGTAAGAATGCATATTGTAGGCTAATCAGTGGGGTCAGTGGGGATTGTTGCTTGGGTCTGGGCATACATTTGACTGAGAGGACCCCAAGGTGGATGTGGACTAGCAAGCAGTGACCTTGCAGCAAGGCTAGTCTCCTCCTGGTTGTCCTGGAGTTAAGGAAGACAGAGGAGAGAAGTCCTATATGCTGCACCTCTCAGGCCATGCAGTGGTAATACCACAGAGTGTTAAAAGCAGTATTCATGAGAGCACTATAAATAAAAAACAGACAGCAGGCAGGCCTGGGAGTTAGCCCCAGCAATCAGGTGTTCAGGCTGCATGGAAATTTTCAGTTGCAGGGGCAGGGGGGAACAGCGATCTTTTCTATGCACAGCTAAGTTACCTCTAGAGGAATTTCAGGGATGGAGAGTAGGGGCCAAATACATTTATGCTGGTCACCATCTTGGCTACATATCCATGTCTATTTTTGGAAAAAGTAACAGAGGAAGGTATCTGAATTCAGTGGATGAGAGGCTCTGAAATATGGGAGGAAGTAGTAGAACAGCACCTTCCACCCCTCTTGTCAGGGCAAGGAGGATTTGACTACCATACACCCTTCACACCCTTAATTTTCTTCTCTCCCCAGCTCTTCCTTTTACCCTGAATTGAATCACTAAAGTGGAATATAATCCAAAGACAGGTGTTCAAAACTGTCATAGTTATAACCATCAAGATTACAGAAGATTCACATAGCAGCCAGCAATAGTTTGGTAATATTAAATAAATGTGTTTCTCTAACAGAACAAGACAGGGTCACTTATTTATCCAACTTAAATCTATTCCAGAAGGAGGAAAAGTAGCATATTATTTGTCCAAAATAAATAAGACTGGACAATTGAACACTTCTCCATGGATAAATTTGCAGATCATATGGAAATATGCTTATCTTGTTAAGAAAAAAATCCATTTTTAGATGTTCAAATATCTTAGCATGTTCTAAAAAATTTTCCATGTGGCCAAAGGAATTCATTTTCTAGTGGTAAAAATCAACTAAAATTAATGGTTCCTTCCAATGAAGTGGGGAATCTTGTATTGCTTTGTTTATTTAACAACACATGCTGTGCCTTTTTTGTTGCTGTTTCCCACACTGAATTCTTGTTTTGTTGTAATTTTTGGTATAAAAATAAATTTAGTATAAAAATAAAAATTTTAGTATAAAAATTTTTAGTATAAAGAATATTCTGAAGTACAGACCCCATTCCCATGTCTTGTCTCCTTTCTGACACCCTGTTCTTTATCTATAGGGGAGCAGGGAACTGCAAGGGAAATGGTGGGGACTAGGTAAGGAATGGGAGATTGGAGATAGAGGGACAGAATCCATGGCCCAGAAAAGAATGAAAAAATTCCCCAACAAAAAACCCAAAAACAAACAAACAAACAAACAAACAACCTCAATTGCTGTCCCAGAAGATGCAGCCCTTCCT
>JAJEJO010046917.1:0-41761 GCA_020662805.1 Glaucomys volans
GCGGCCCCGGAGCCCGCGGGGCCGAGCCTGCGAGGGGCGAGCGCGGAGCGGCGCCGGCCGAGCGCGGGGCCGAGGGCCGGGCGGTCGCAGCGCGGCGGAGGCCGGAGCAGCCGAGCCGGAGCCAGAGCCGGAGCCGGAGCGCGACCGCCGCCTGCCGGGCCTCCCCTCGCCGCGGCCGGCCGCCGCGCTCCCGCCCGGGAGCCCAGCTATGTACTCCCCGTACTGCCTCACCCAGGTACCGGCCTCCGCCCCCGCGCGACCGGGGGAGGGAGCAGGCGCGGGAGGCCGGCGGCGGGCGGCGCGGGCGGGCGGAGGGGCGTGCGGCGGCCAGGGGAGTGAGCCCGCGGGCGCTGAGGGGTGCAAGTCGTGCCGCCGGGAGTCCGGGCACGCGTGCGGGAGGCACCGCGCGCGTGCGACCCTGGCCACCCGGAGGACTCCTGTTGGGGACTCCGCTGGTGACCCGTTGCGTGCGTGGCGCTGCCCCTGGGGCACAGGGCGGGAGTGCGTGAGAGTGAGTGCGCGCGCGCTCGACTGGGGTGCGGTGGGCAGCGGGACTCCAGCCGACCTGTGGGGCGACTGTGGCGCGCACCGGGGCAGCGTGGCCGCAGCAGTGTTTGCAAGGGTGACAGAGTGGCCGGAGGGTGGTCCCGAGGGCACAGAGGGGACCTTGGGTTTGCCGGCTCTCCCTGGGGCGGGCGCAGCGGTTCCCAACGGTGGCAGTGGCTGGGGTGTTTGGCGGCCGCCTCTGCGTGCGGCTGGGGTGCCCCGGGCCGGCCGAACTGCCCGGGCGTCTCCCCAAAGTCTTTGTTCAGGCCTCACATGGGAGCGGGGCTAAGAAAATGGCGGGGCTCCCAAATTTCGGAGGGGCAGAAGAGGGGAGGGAGGGACGGGCGCACTGCCAGCTGGGGCCGCGCCTCTCCACCGACCCTGGACGTCGCAGCCGCGCCCCCCCAAAAAAAACTTTCCTTGGTGCAAACTTTCCGGTACCAGCGACCCGGGCTGCTGCGGAGTGGACCTGGCGGCACCCTGGGAATCCCGACCCGCCACTCAGAGGCAGGAGGGGCGGGAGGCAGCAGTGGACACAGCCCGCTGTGTTGCGACCACGCCGTCGGGTCAGCCGCGGGCACAACAGCGCCGACCTTGGCGCGCTGGGAGAGCGAGTCCCGCCTCCAGCGAAGTTCTTTGCGCGGCTGAGGCAGAGACTGAGGCCTGAAGCGTGCCTATCCTGCCATCCCACTCTCCCTGGGCCGCAGCATGAGGCTCCGAGAGGGCCCAGAATACCACAGTGGCTCCCACAGCACTGCCTGCAGGGCAGGCCATTGGCAGGTAACACAGTTGCGGCAGAGGGGACACCTGGGGCTGCCCAGACCTGCTTATGGCCAGGCCTATCTATGAGAGTTCTCTAGGCCAGGCCTGGGATTCCAGCTGTCCCCTCTGCCTAGCGGGAGCCCTGCCAACGTGCCCACAGCTTATAGCGGATGTCCAGGTGGATATGACCAGTGACGTGTGCCTGGGGTGTGCCAGGAGGTTTTGAGGGGCAGGAGGGTATGTTCAAGTGGGTTGAAGCGAGGCCTGCTTGTGTCTTGTATGCACAGGTGCAAGTCTGTGTGTGTGAGAGTTAATCTGGAGTCTGTGTGTGGCCCCTGTGGCTGGCTGAGGTCAGGCCTGCGTGGCATAAACATGTATGACCCAGAGAGTGGGTTTTCCTATACAAAGCGGGTCTGAGTCTGAGTCTGTGTGGGCAGGGGTGCACACGCGCGCTCATGTCTCACTCTGTATGTGCAGGTGTGAGCAGGCCCTCTGACTGCCACGGTCGTGTGGGAGACCCCCACGTCTGTGCCTCTAACTCTCCAGCCACACGCTATGTTGAATCACCCACAGGAGGCCTTTGCCTAGCCCACGGCTGAACTGTGGCTGCGTTTCCGTTGACACTTCACTGGCCTGTGTGACTTGAGTTTGAGGCCTGGTGGGACCACGACCCCATGCTCAAGCAGCCCCTTGTCCACCAGACTGCTAGCCCTGCTCCCAGTCCAAGCATGCCAGACATCTGGGCCTGCTCCCCACCCCCACACGTGGCCTGGCTGAGACACCCACCCCTCAGATTTCACAGCACCTCAGGAGAGAAAATGCCAGCTGATACACTGGTGACAAGGCTAGGAAGGGACTGGGTGGCCCCAGACTCAGGGTGATGGCCGGCACTTGGCTCTATGATACTCCAGAAGGGAGTAGGGGCTTAGTTCTGTGTGAACTGCAGCCCGAGTATGCCAGGCTGGCTGGGAGGGGAGTGGGCATGGTATCACCAGCCTGCCAGCCCTGCATGGTGGGCAGGGAAACCCCTCAGCTCTGGGCAGGCTGTCCGCTGGTCAGCAGGGTCTGGCTGCCCCTCCCCGGCAGCCACAACTCTGTTTTTACAAATCTTTCTGCTTCCATAGTTTGCCCTGCCTGTCTGCCTTTCTGACAGTCTTTTTCGTTGGCTGTCTTTTTCTCTGTCTCTGCTCCTTTTCCATCTCTCTTTCTCCATCTCTGTCCTCCTGTACTTCTGACTGTCCTTGTCTCTGGTCTGGACCCATCTCTGCATACCTGCCCACCCCCGCCCCCCCAGTCTCGGACTCTTCTGTCTCTCCCTAGCCTCTCTCTGGCCTCTCTCTCTCTCCCTTTTCTTTTTTTCAAACCAGAATTGGCTTCGATTTTAAAGTCAATAAATGATTGAGCAGGAACGAGCTTGGAGCAGCGGGGCCCTGGCGGGGAAAGGCACTGTGGGTGAGGGGGAAGGGCGGCGGGGGTGGGGGGTGGAAATCTCCTTCTAGAAAAAGCATCAAAATCCAGGGCGGCCAGGCAGGGCAGTTGCTGGAGATGCTCGAGCCCACTGCAGACACAGGCCAAGTCCCAGGCAGAGAAAGGGGATGGAAGTGGACACAGGGGACCCCACAACAAACAGAGAGACATGTGCCGAGATGTAGACACACACATACACACGCCACTCCACCACCAAGATGGGGATGTAAGCGTCTTGGTCACACTGGCATGCAGATGCAGGACCATCGACAGACATACGGACACAGGAAAATATGGACTCGTGTTCAGCACATATGCGTAAACACACGTGAACCCCTTGAGATAGGACACGTGTATCGATGTCGGCTCAGAAATGTGGAATACCTCCCAGACCCATGGCCGTGGAGGCACGTATGGATTCCGAAAACTAAGGACCTGTGCTCACAAGCACCCTCAGCACACTCGTGATGCACACACACGCGCACACACACCCCTCAACATGAACATCGATATTGTTTCGCGGAGACAGTGATACCTCCCTGACTGGCTGGGCCCTCGGCACACACTCACAGACCCCAGGATGGAGTCTTGACGGGTATGCACCCTTCACACGGAGAGGAGAGGCTGTTGGTTCACCCTGGTGTGCGCGCACATACCTTCTCAAACATTCACCGACACACGTATGCGCCAATGCACGCTTCCCCCTCCTGGCCATGGGGATGCACACACAAACATGCAGACACTTGCGAACACAAAGGCGTACACGGGCGTGCGCAGATACACTCGCCCTCAGACACACCTACGCCACCAATATTCCCTGCCATGCGAGCAGCAGAATGTCCCTGCACCTTTGTTTCTGCGCAGGGACACACACACTCACACTCAGGGGAAGGGATGGGCTGTGCCCCCCAACCCCTTGCTCTTTCTCTGGAGCACTGTGGCCATGTCTCGGTCCTTGCAAAGCTTTGCTGTTGGTCCCTGTACTAACCTGGTGCTTACTTTTCTTCTTCTTATTTTTTTAATTTTATACCCCAGTTGGTACCAGGATTGAACCCAGGGGTAGTCTGCCACTGAGCTACTCCCAACCCTTTTTACTTTTTAATTTTGAGTTGCCCAGGCTGGCCTTGAGCTTGTGCTCCTCCTGCTCCAGCCCACGGAACTGGGGAAACAGACGTGTGCTACCACACCTGGCTCCGGGGCTTGCTTTTAATGGCGTATTCTCTCTGGCTCTGGTCTGGCACACACCTCCTACCCCAGGAGTGGGCATGCAGGAGGCATGGGGCAGGTCACTGCTGGGGCTGGACAGGGCCGTAGGACATGTTCTAGTGCAGGGCCAGGCCAGGTTCAGAGCCGAGGCTGGACTGGGTTAATGTGGCAGTAGGAGTATGGTGCTCCACTCACTCTGGGAACTGCAGCCAGGGGTCCTGGCCCAGCGTGAAAGTTTTGTGTAAGCCCAAGAGCCTCCAGACAGGCTGTGGGAAGAGGGGTCAAGGGCTTGGCTCTGCCAGAATTCAGCACCCAGCTTAAGCTTTGCCTCTGCATCACTTAATCCTGTGACTTGAAGTTCAGGATTTTCCTGGTCTATAAAGTGGGCACGACAGTGTGCACCTCTCTGGTGCAGTAATGAGGCTCAGCACGGTGATTGGCATGTGGCAGATATTCCAGAAATGCTCCTGTTATGGTTTGGGTGGTCATCCTCTGGAACCCTCCTGTCTGAGAGAAGAATGCTTCTGAGGGGTGGAAGACAGGGTCAGGCACTCCCACTGTGGAAATCTAGCAGGCTGCCTGGAGGAGGGAGCAAGAGAAGAATTTGGGGGCTAGCTCTTGGTCCAGCTTTTTCCTCTTGCATGGAGTCCTGGGGGCCAAGCAGAGGGTGACAGCGCTTCAAGGTAGGAAACCATGATGACGAGGGTGAGGTGGGGGGACGGCCTGCACTGTCTTATGGGTACCTGGTACCCTCTTGGGGAGCCAGGAAGGGGAAATGTGTACTAATGCATATCCCAAGGGAGTGAGGCAAAGAGCCCGGAGACTCGGTGCATTTGACGGCCACTTCAGGGATGTCCCCACCGCTCCAGAGCCATTTCTACATCTGCGCCTGGATGTCATCACTTGGACCCAACTGTGGGGCAGGATTTGGCTAGATCAGGTGGGCACTGCAAGTGGGTGGCAAATTGACGCCATAACTGCTGGCAAAATCTCCCTGTGGTCACCGTCCGACCACCGGGCTGTGCATGTATGCGGCTGGGAGCCCAACCTTTTGATCTGCTTGGGTCTTGTCCCCAGATCTTGAAGCTGGAATTTGGGGTCTAGTAGCTTTCTTCCTCCAGCTGGACCAAGAGAGGCAGGGGAGGCCGATACCTGACAATTTCTCCAACATAGTACTGCGGATGGGCTTCCGTTTCCCCGGAGCCTTGGATGTGGGGACTAGGGAGTCGAGAATGGCTCTCATAGGCGGCTGGGGTTCTCCTCACTTTGTGGCAGTTGATCAATGTGTTGGGCCTCAGGGCCACCATTTTCCCGTGGATGGCTGTATGACCAAGTGTCGTGGGGTCCTTTCCATGCATCTGTCTGTCTCTGGGTGCTACCTGCATGTGACTTGGAGGATCGTCACACATTCCCTCTCTTGTGTGTTTGGTGACAGTGCCGTCGGTATGTGTGGGGGTGAGGTCAGGCACATCCATGTGCTTGACATGGTCCTTGTGTTATGGTGCTCTGGGCAGTCCACGGGTATTGGTGTACCTGTCTGTCTCCGTCTTTGATGATCTACTTCACAATGGAATGGCCACCTCATGGCGCAGGGTGTCCCGCGTACAGCAGTGAGGCAGCGCGTGTCTCCCTGGCCGACCGGAGGTTACGACTCCATGCACACGCGAGCCTGTGTACACGTCAACCCAAATACACACACACTGTCCACCCGGTCTCTGGGTGTCACCCTCGCTGTGTCATTGTGCCTCCTGGGCTTGTCCCTGCCACTATCACTGTGTGCCTTGCCACATGGTCCCTTTTCCCTGGCATCCCTGTCCTCTCAACAGGGTGCACGATGCCCACTATGGCGGCTGGGTGAGTGGCTGCCAGCAGGCTGGCCGCTTGGTCCCTTCCCATGAGGCTGCTCGGCAGTGGTGGCCTGCTGTGGGCCCCGCCCGTAGCCCTGGCCCAGTGTGGACAGAAGCCTGTTGTGCGGCGAGGTGCGGTGTGTGTTCGGGCCGCCCACAGGCCTCCCTCTGTCTGCCCAGCGCACATTGATCTTGGCTTCTGCCTGTGGCCGCCCTGGCATGGCCAGCTGGGTGTCCGGCTGTCTCTGTGGGCCTGAGCCCGCTGTCCCTGCAGATCCCGCCACCCCCACAGCCAGGCCTGCCCCAGGTCCCTGCCCTGGAGCCACTCGCAGGCCCTCTGAGGCTCTGAGGGCTCGGATTTGGAAACTGAGGCCCCCCTCCTTCCCCCTTCCTCTCCCTCTCCTCCCTCTCTCCTCCCTCCCCCCTCCGGCTCCCTCTCTCCCTCTCTCTCCTCCTGCCAAACGCGTCTTGGCTCTGTCTGAATATCTCTCCTCCTCGATTTTTGGCTCCAGCTCTGGGCGCGCTCACTAAAGGAAGAAGGGCTAGCTCCCCGCCCCCACCCTTCTTCACCGCCTCCCCCTTCCCGAGGAGCCCCTCTGAGGGCGGGAGTGGCCTCATATAGTGGCCTGAGCCCCCTGATGGGCTTGGCCTGGGGGGGCACAGGCCTGGCAGGGGAGGGGCAGGGTGGATTGGCCTGGCAGCCCGAGGGGGGCTGCGGGCAGGGTGACTGTGCTGCCCGGCTGGGCGGGCAGGCGGGAGGGGTCGGGGCATGGAGCTGGGGTGTCTGGCTTCTGGTGGGGCTGGCAGGCCTCTGTGAGGCGCAGCTGTGCCCAGAACTCCGAGTTGCGTTTGCCACCACTACCAATGTGGCTGCGCCAGCCAGCGAGGGGAGGCGAGTCGCGGGCACTGCGGCGCTCCACAGCCAATCAGAAGCCGGGGTTGCACTGGGGAGCTCTCCCCCTACTGGGCCCCACCCTGAGGGGAGCCGGGGGTGGTGGCCAGCAGCAGGCAGGGGGCAGCGCCCACCGCCACCACAGAGGACCCTGCCCCCTCTGCTAAAACTCAGTGCCAGCCTTCCTGGCACAGATCGGGCAAGAGCGGGGGTCTCTCCGTCCCCACCTGAATTTGCGTGAGCCAAGCTGGAGGAAGGGACTGCTCAGAGGTGCACCCGATGCCCCCCCCCGCCAGGCCTTAGGGGGTGACTTTTAGTCTGAGGCAGGCAGGGGCTGGGGGTGGGGCCAAATCATCCAGGTGGTCCCGAGCAAACACAGGCTTCAGTCGTGGAGTCATCTGGTGTGTTGGGGGTTATTCTGAGTCCATTTCACACAAAGTCACACACTCTCACTGGCACATGTGGGCACAAAGAATCCTGCTGCCACACACTGGCATCCTGTGCCTCCCTCCTCTGGGCACACACAGATACAGGCGTCCACACACAAAGAGGCCGCCTGCACTCAGACACCTGCAGACACCTCACCACACCAAACACCAGTGCAACACGACACGCCAGGGAGGTCCTCAAGGGGGCAGGTGCATGGGACACACGGTGACATGGCCACAGGTTACGAAGCACAGTATAGACACACACCCACCACTGACCACCCAGGAGTACACACCAGGACAGTGAGAACATGGCACCAGCACACAGGAATAGACACGAGCACACCCGTGACATCCAGACAGGTACACCTCCCTGTCCCACCAGGAGCGCGGTTGTCCATTGGGAAACGTCTGGAGATATTTTGGGTTGTCACACTTGGAGAGGGGCCTGGTGTTGGCATCTGAGGGGTGGAGGCCGGGGATGTTGCTCAGCACCCCACGATGCACAGGGCGCCTCCACCGCGAGGCGCGATCTGGCCCCAGAGGCAGTAGTGCTGAGGTTGGAAGGCCGGTCTCAAACACACACACACAGGGACACATGGGTGTGGCTGACCCTCAACACCCGCGGTGTGCGCACACATGCAAGGCTGTCTGGCAACGTGGCGTCACCTGGGGCTGCTCACCCTCCCAGAGGCGGGCATTGTCCTTTATGCAGCTATCTGCACACAAACCCAGGCACAAAGCCTGCGGCGTGCGCATAGCTCTGTTAACCAAGCACACAGCAGCAAGACTCGCACCCACACGTGAGTTTGCACCTGATCACAACTGGCCCTGGTTGGAAATGGCGGTGAGACGTGGGACCTGCCCTCCTGGAGCCGCCCTCTGCCTGCCGTCCTCCTGGCTGGCTTGGAGCAGCAGCCTGACCTCTCTGCCTAGAATTTGGAGCCTGCATCTCTGCCCTGGTTTGTAGAAGCCTGGCATCGGGGCGAGTCTGGGACTCCATATGCCCACCCTGACCAGGATATCACTGGCTTCCTGGACCCAGCAGCTGAGGGCCCCACCCTCACTGCCCTGTGGCCACAGAGAGAAGGCAGAGGGACAAAGCTAAGGCTTGTCTTCCATGGCCTGTTTCACTAAAGCTTTGACTTTAAAAAAATACTTTTATTTTGATTTATTTATGTGTGGTGCTGAGGATGGAACCCAGTGCCTCACACATGCTAGGCAAGTGCTCCACCACTGAGCCCCAGCCCCTGTCCCAAACCTTTGACTTTTTACTTATTTATTTTTGTGGTGCTGGGGACAGGACCCAGGACCTTCTGTGTGCTAGGCGAGCGCTCTGCCACCGATCCACACCTCTAACCCAATCCTTTAGCCTTTGATTCCCCATTTCCCACCCTGGGGAGAGAGAAGAAAGACAGGTGGCAGAGTAGTAGCAGGAGGAAGCCTTTTGTAGGATCATAGCAAAATGAACGGTTTGTCCTGAAAATCACAGCGATAGCTACCATGGACCATGGCTCACCATGTCTTGCATCGTGCTAAGGGCTTCTCAGCTTATCTCCTCCAATCCCGGGTGAGGAGGGTACTGTTAAATAGGAGAGCGGAGTTCCGGATTCAGCTTCCTGGGTTTGAATCCTGGATCTGCTACTCACTAGCTGCATGACTTTGGGCAAATCACTCAACCTCTCTGGGCCTCATTTCGTCATTTAGAAACCAGGGCTTGTAGTAGGATCTAAGGAGGTGATTTGAAGAAAATGCTTCAAAACTGTGCTTGATGTGAAGCAAATGTTTGATTTGATAGATGACAAGTCAAGGCTCAGAGAAGGGAAATCCAGTGTTAACAGTCAAGGGTAGGAGGTTGTGGAACCTTTACCACTATCCTAAATCCTGCCGATGGAGCAGAATTGCAGCAGTTTCTCTGGCCTTTACCTGCACGCTCTCATACCTCCATTGGAAGCATGCCCCAGCTGTCAGTCCTCATACTCTCCTTACCACTCTGACCTTCAGATCGTCTTCCAACCAGGGCTTAAAGTAAAGGTGTACGATGGTCTCATCGCTTCTGCACCTACACTGGCCAGGCTTGCCCTCCTCCCAGCAGGACCGGACAACCTCTCCCACACCTTGCTGGGCACCCAGCCGGAGCCCGCGTGCTGAGGGTGCAGCCGGGGGCCTGTGCATTCCTTTGACAAATATTTACCAAGCACATCCTGGGTGCCAGGCCCTGTTCTAGGCCCTAGGGGCTCGGCAGGGAGCAACACTGGCAAAGGTGCCAGCCTTGGTGGGAGGGCAGACAGTGAATCTGATAAACAAGGGAGTGCCCTGTCCTTGAGACGGTGCTAGGTGCAGGGGAAAAGAGCTCAGGACAGACCCGAGGGAGGACAGGGCAGCTGTGGGTTTAGCAGAGGGGGTCAAGGAGGCTGATTTCCAGCATCGTCCTGCCAGTCACGCGTGGCCTGGTGGGCCCCTTTCCCTTGCAGACAGGCCGCCTGGAGGTCAAGTCTGTGTTGGTTGAGCATGGCTGTCTCCATCTGCCCAGGACCTACTGTTGCCTCCTCAGCCATCCTTGTGGGTACACCCTGCAGTGTCCAAAGGACCTGGGGACAAGATGGCTGGGGCCTTTCCTGTACAGAATCCAGGCCTCAATGGGCACTGGGTATTCTCAAGCGTGCCACTCTGAGCCAGGGGGTGGGGCGGGGGCAGCTGGTGGCCCAAAGTGGCACTTCCACCTGGGTCCCTTGATTTAGCTCCCCCAGGGCGGGCCCAGTTTATTTTTACCCCAGCCTGTCACCCTGGCAGTACCAGGCTGCGCCATCTTTGCAGGGTCTTGGGTACTTGCCCATAGTTTGGGGGTACCTGGCTTTGCCTGCTGGGCCCCCAGCTCCCACTGGGCTCCAGACTCCCTCTACCTGCAGAGCTCTGGATTGAGGGCCCTGAACTGGGCTCTGGTGGGGTCCGCACTGCAGACTGACAACCACCGTGCCCAGCCTGGTGGCATTTGGTTTGGCCCCCTGCCTGCCCGCCACCCCCACCCTGCGCCCGGGCAGAGCTGAGCGGCTGCCGCTGCCAGTCTCCATTTCGAAGCTTGGGGTGGGGGTGGGGGAGTGCTGTGCGCCTGCGGGTCCCCTGCCTATCCTGTGCCACCTAGGGCTCATCCCCGTGTGTGCTCCCTGGGAGGCCTGGGATGCCTCACCCGCTGCCCCTTTGCAGCCTGGAGCTCGGCGAGGATGCCCGCCTGGCTTCCATCTTCCCGCTCCTTCTCTCCCTCTCTGCTCTCCTGTAATGGCTCACCATTTTTGGCATCTCTTCCCCTTCCCCCTCCCATAGACGCCAACCTCACTTCCAAACCCGCCATTGCTGGCTCTGGGGCCTTCTTTGCTGCTGAGGGCTGGGACCTGGAAATGAGGGTTTGGGGGACCAGCGTGAGGGCATTGGGCTTTCTGGGTGCTGTGTGTGTCTGGAGGGCACGTGCTCCAAAGCCAGCTGGCTCCACCCATGTCTTCTTTTAGCCTCAAGGTTGGCAGAGCCAGATGCAATGAAAAGTGGGGACCCTTCCATGTTGCACAGCCCCCCTGGGCCCCATATCCCTCTCTGGGCCACCAGGAGACCCGTGTGGGCATCTGTGCCCAAGCTCATGGCCTAGATTGGCGAAAGCCAAGTTTCATGCATAGGGTGCCCCTGTGTTCCTCCCCAAGTCCCCCCCACCAGATCCTCAAGATTCTTGCTCCCCTTCTCCAGAGTTAGGGTGTGGGGGAACCAAGTCCTGCATTGGGCCCTTGTACCCCCAGAGGGGCATGGGACTTCGGAGGAACCGGTTTACTGCCCTCCCCCCCCCAGCCCGCTGCCCGCGCCTCTCTCGGCACTAAACAAAGTTTGCTAAGTAACTTCAAATGTTATTTGAGGACGGCCTGGCCTCAACCCAAGGCGGCCCTGTGGAAACTTGTTTTTCGCTGCCGAGGCTGCAAGTATCAAAGACACACTTTCGGGGGGGGTGCTTCAATGCCTCTTCCCCCTCCGTGGCAGGGGCTGGCCCTGAATGGACACTCAGACACACACAGGCCAGTGCCGACAGAGGGACCTTCACAGGACCCTCGGGCCTGTGCATCAGAAACGGCCGGGGGACAGCTATGGAACCCAGCACTCGTGATGCACACACAGCACACCCGCACCGACATGCCAGGGAGGCCTGGAGCATGTGTGTGTGTCCCAGATGCTGCCCCCAGCCCAGTCCCCTGCATTCTCCCAGCGGGTGAGGTTTTGCCACATTGAGGACAGTGTGGCTCTGAGCTTGCACTCCTATTTTCACGACTTGGGGACCCAAGGAGTACATGGACAGAGGCCTCCTAGCCTCAACCATAAAGAGAAGCTGTGGGTCTGGATGGCATGGGAAGCGGAACTCCCAGATCAGGACAGCACCTGGGTTGGAATTTTGGTCCGGCTGCTTTTCAGCGGTGCCTGGGTTTCCTCATCCCCCTGGCGGACTGAGTCCCTAACAGTGGCCTTTGAGCATGGTGTCCACTGCTGTTCTTGCCCATACTGATGGCCTGAGCTTGGTGCGTGTCCCCCCTCCCTGCAGGGCACCCCACCAGCGCAGGGCTCTCCAGGAGCTGGGCAAGAGCCCTGCCAACCCTGCTCACTCTCCCTCCTCCCTCCAGCACACCCTTCTCCCTGGTTGTCTTTCTCTCATCCATCTTTCTCCAAATCCACCTTCTTCCTTCTCCAGGTGTCCCTCAGCCCTGCACTGGCCTGGAGCTCAGGGAACGTGTGTGAAATGGGCACAAGGCATGTGTCCCTCACTGAAGCCAGCCAGGGCTAGGGTCCTTTGTGCCCTTGTGTCCCTGACCACCCTCCTGGGGGTACTCCAGGCCTCAGCAAGAAGCTGAGGGCTGGGCACTGGGGCTCACACAGTGGGTCAGGAGGGACACTTTGTTACAGTGTCCCTCCATCTCTCACCTCTGAGGTTTACAAACAGGTGGGCCCCACGGAAGGCAACCGAAGAGCCAAGGCCCAGAGAGGACACTGGGCTGCCACTCTCTCCTAGTCCCCAAGAGCCTCCCACCCTCCGTGTCAGCCTGATCCTCGCTGAGGTAGGTTTGTGGGGTCCCCCAGTCCCAGCCCCCCACACTGCCTCATCTCCACTCACAGTCAACGCCCGCAACACCCCGCCACCCGCAGTCTGTCGCGCGGTGACAGCCTGTCACAGGCACTGCCGCACACCGGCACAATCTGTCGTCCACGCACAGTCTCACACACAACCTGTCACACACACGCACGCACGCACACACACACAGCGGCACAGTCGCACACACAGCCAGCCTCACGCGATCACACCAAGCGTCACAGCTTGTCACAGCCATAGATTCCTCACAATAAAAATAACAGCTACCATCTCCAGAGCAATTACTCTGGGCAGGCGGTTGGTGGGCAGGCAGGCGGGCATCCATGACCTCCTGTGACCTGACCCTCCCAATGGGAGGCAGGTGTGAGTAACCTGTTTTACGGATGAGGAAACAGAGGCCACAAGGTCAAGTACCAAGGTCTTGGGGCTAGAAGTGGGGTGGCAGGAATTAGCCAGGTCCCCAGGGGCATGCAGGACTAGAACAGGTCACCCCACCTTTTCAACCTCTTCTTGTCCACCACAGGGCTCCCCTCCTGGTTCAACTCTCCTCTCCTCCCTTCCCATTGCCTGGGCGGGGAAAACTGAGGTTTTAAGCATCCCAGGTCAAAGAACAGGGGAAGGGGCTTAGGAGAGCCCTGCTTAAGGGTTCTTAAATTGTCCTTGGCTGGGGAAAATTAGGCTGCCCTCCACTCAGATGCTAGTTGGTTTCAAATGGGGCACTGATGGGCAGTATGGGGTTATCTGAGGGGCTCCTACATGTGTTGTGGGCACCAAGGGTGAGGTCTGGTGTGGGGGTGCCCTTGGTGAGGCACCCTCCGTGGCCCGAGGTGATGTCAGTCTAAGGTCCTGTAGAGATTCCTGGGTAGGCTGGGGCTGGAGTCCTAAAAAGCAGAAGTCTCTGGACTTCAAGCAGTCCCCGTCCACACGGGTGGAGTGACCTTCCCGGGTTCCTGGGTCTCCCAAGCCCCTGAGCCCAGGGATCTGCACCCTTATCCACCCCCGCCCCCACCCTTGGCGTTCCAGGGCGCTTCCTCCTCCACCACCCCCTCTGCAACCCGCCTTCCCTAGCTTTCGCCTTCTTTGTTCCACCCCGCCTGCTCCCCGGGGCTTCCCCCATTAGAGTTGCCTCGGCCAAAACCAACACGGCTCCAACGACATCCCGCCGAGGCCCGCCGAGGCCCGCCGGGCTGCCGGCCCTGCCCCTTGGCCTGCTCGGGGGGCCAGATCCCGGCTCCGCTGAGGCCCGACGGCGGCCGCCGCGCACGTGGCCACTCCTATCCGGCGCTGGGAAGCACCGGCGCACATTTCTGCGCAGCGGTTCAGAAGAGAGACCCGGGCGCACGCGGACCCTTTTCGGGAACCCCAGTAGGACATTTGGGCGCGCGCACGCACATAAGCATGCTCCCGCACTTCTCTCCAACCGGTCTCAGGAGCACGCCCTTGTCCCGAGCCTCCCATCCGGAACCCAGGTTTATCCGCACACGCAGGCCTGACACCCCAACGAGGCTGCAGGGCGCACACATGCTCATAAACACGCCAAGCCTGGTACCTGATCAGGGTCCGGAATACAATCCTGCGCTCCCCTGCTCGAGTCGGGATAGACTTTGCGAGCACAAATAATGCCCCGCGCCTTCACGGGGTTCCTGGCTCAGGTGGGTTGGTGAGATCACAAGAGCCGTTGGTGCCCACGCATGTGGCTCCAGGCTCACGCGTGCACACAGCTCCTTGGCCTGCACATGTGTGTGTTTCACAAACCACACACCCGCCCTGTTCGACCGCCCAGGGCACCTGACTCCAAAGCATTCAGGTTGTTGGGGGAGGGAGCTGGGGGGGATTAATTCCCACCTTCTCCTTTTCTCTCTGAACACTTGCCTCCCCAATGTCCCTGGGGGCACAGATGAGACGCCCCAGACCGCGGCTGCCCAGTGATGCCCCAGCATGCACTATATTTATATCTGAAATTTGTAACTTCATATATATATGTATATATATATACATACATATATATAAAACATTATATATGTATATGTACATATGTATTAAACACACACATACTGCCCCCTCGCCCTTCCCGCTCCACTGTCATACGTAGATTTTACCACCCCCACTAGGTTTCCTACCAAACCTTCGAAACCCATTTTGCTAGGCAGGGAGGTGGGACGAGGCAGAAGTTCCTCCTTCCCACCGCGGACGCCCTACGTTTGTAAAGGTCGAGACCCCTTCTCCTGAAGGGCGGGACTGCACAGCCAAATCCCGCAGCCCTTCCCGAAACACAATCGCGGGGGTGGGTGCTGGCGGCGAGACGTTGCGTTTTGGTGTGTTTGCTGTTGCTGCTTAAATTAATCCTGAGTGACAGCCCGCAGTTCTCCACAAAGAGGCTATTTAACGCCCCCCCACCCCGGGCGAAATTTCCACTTGCCCCCCTGGGTCCGGCTTGGCCGCTCGGGAGTTTGCTACCAGCGCTCCTGGCCTTCCCCTGAGGTGCGCTGCAGGCGTGGAGGCGGGTTCCTTGAGCGTGCGCCATGGACTTCGGGAGCGAGTGTGGGTGGGTTTTGGAGGGGTGGGAGACGTCTTAAAATAGAAGCGCTTGGCGAGTGAAGGTGGGGAGGGGTGTCCCAGGACTTCCCAGAGCGTCCCAATGCCCAACCATAGAGCTTCAATGTCCTAACCCTGCTGGAGAAAGTCAGACTGTCCTGTGTCTCAGTCTCTCGAGGGGAGATGGTTTGCCCTGCACTGTGACCTGAAGCCCCCACCCCTCTCCGGATGGGCACCACTTCGCGGGCCTGTGCATACCCGGGCAAAGACGTGCCTCCAGGGAAGTGTGCTAGCCCCAGCTTGTGCCCCTCGACAGGTGCCCGCCGCCCACGGGCTTCTTTCATTATAGCCTCCCGGGTGTTCTCTAGCGTGTGGCATTTCCTGGACTCGTTGCTACAACTGGCTCAAGACTAGGGAGTGCACGTGGTGGTGAGGAGGCTTGGGCCCAGGGCGGAAGCGGACCCTTGGGCTTTCCACTCCACAGAACGTGGTTGCAGACTGCCGCTGCCGCTTGCACCGCGCCCGGCGGGAAGGAGGGAACAGCATAGCCCCGAATGGTGCAGAAGTCCTGGCCCATGGGGCCCCTGGGAACCGCCCGGCCATAAGGGGACGGTGCGCGTGCGCGGCGGCAAAAAGGCGGGAAGCAGTGCTTCGAGGTCCCGGATGTGGGAAGCGCCTGTGGCGCACGCCGGGGCCCCTCAGGCGGTACCGCTCCGGGAGTTGAGTGGGCAGTGCCAGACCACAGACCTGGCAGGCAGGTGAGGGGAAATGGAGAACGAGTGTGAAGGGGCAGCGGTGATAAGCGAGGCCTTCGACGTTTGTCCTGGTCAGAGGCCCCAGAATGCGCCCTCCTCCTGCCCTGGGGCTCCATTTGCTCCTCAGGCCTCGCTGCGCCCCCGGCTCCGTGCTGCCCGGGGGCGGCCCAACCCCTCACCGCAATCCCCCCACGCACCCGAAAACCCACGCCCGCGGCGGGGAGGGCCCGCGCGCGGTTGGCAACGCCAAAGGCCACTTCGGGGACCCAGCTCAGGGCGCACCGGGTGGGGTCCAGGCCGCCGCCGCCCGTCTCCCTCCTGCGGGTGCGTGGGGTGGGCCCGCGGCGGCGGCGACTGCCGCTGTTCTGTGGCCCTCGAGGTGTCCGAGCCTGGCCGTTCAGAACCGAGGCAGCCCGCTCTGCGGTGGGCGCGACCGTCGGTCCCCGGGCGCGCCGCTCCCGTGCCCTCGCCGGCCCAGGCCCGCCATCCCTTGCCGCCTCGTTTTGGGGAGTAATGGCGGGGAAGGTTGCGAGGGGAGAGTTACGTTTGTTTGCAGGGTTGGCTGGGTTTGGGGGCGTTGGGCCTCCAGCGAGCACCCGGAAGAAATGTGACTAAGTGGCAGAAAGCGCACTTCCCTCTGTCCTGCCTTCAGGACGCCGGAGACGCGAAGCCTTAAGAACACTGAAAAATGTCCCCGCTAGTCCCCCAGCGCCCAACGCCGCCCAGCTTTTCGGAGATAACTGGCTGGATTTGGGGCGCCGAGGCCTCCCTGTCCTGCCAGCCCTGCCAGCCCTGCCAGCCCTGCGGTGGGACTCCCCGGGAAGGCAGGGAAGGCCGGGCGGGCGGGGGAGGAAAAGGGGGCAGGAAAAAGGCAAGGCGGCCTGTGCCGCCAGCGGGCCCATTTAACCTGTCCGAGGAGGAAGCTGGGGTCCTGGTGGCCCGGGAGCCAGAGTCGCCCCGGGGCATTCAGAGAAAGTGCCCTGGGGCCTCGGGTCCCCTCGGAAGCCGGTCCTAAGCCGTCTTCTCATCACCCCAATCACTTAAGTGCGCTTTGGTGCCGTTCGGCCCATTCGCTTTTCCACGTGCACAAGACTCAGCCGGCCGCAGCTGCACCCGCGGAGGTGACCCGGGGCTCTGCGCCCTGGACCCACAGCGGCCCATGCAGGGTCAGACGTTCCCAGCTCCCAGACGGCGCTCAGCCCCTTCCCGGTCCCCGCCGGTTCTTTGGGTCCTGCTCCCCGCTTCTTAAAAACGTTTTTTTTTTTTTTAAATTTAAAGGAGTTTTATTACTTTTTTTTTTTTTTAAAGCATTCGAGACAGAGACTGACTGGTAGGAACAGGCTGTTTAAAAGGGGGGTGTAAGGTGCGTGCGGGTGGCGCTCGGGGACGGCAACCTCGCCTCCCGGACTCCGCTTGCCGAGGCTGAGTGCCTGGGAGAAGCCGGCCTGAGGCACCCGATCGCCGCCGCTGCAAGGGCGCTATAGAAATGCGAGGAATTATTATGATTTTAATAAATTGTGTCTGATTTGGGAGCGCGCTTCTGCGCTGCCTCTATCGTCGGAGCCTGGGTTTGCCACTGCAAAGTCTGTAATCAGAGAAAAATACCAGCTTTGTTGAGGGCTAGAATATATCATTGGCTAATGTGTGTGGGTTTTTTTTTCAATAATGCTAAGCATTGGAATAATTAAAGAGTGAGAAATAACTCGTCTCTCGTCTTTCCTTTCCATTCGGCATTGTCTTATTTAAAGGCGGAAAGAGCGCTTTTCGGCGGAGCTGGTTAGTTTTAATGCCGGCTTTTTCCCTCACCCGCCTTTCCCTTCGCTCCGGTCTGATTCGCAAATCCCCAAACTGGCACAAGCCGGGAAACTTGCGGCCGGTTGTTCTTCTCCCCGAGTTGGAGACAACCCTCCAACCCTCCCCCGCTCCTGGGCCCTGACCCACTGCCTGGCTTGTACTAGAACGATTTTAAAAAGAAAGAAAGGAAGAAAGGAGCCGGGCTCTGGTACCTCGATGCCAGCCGAGGGCGCGTTTCCCAGGCGGCCGGCTGGTGGGAGAGTCAAACCCGAGTGTGGGGAAGCCGCCTCACGCTCACCCACACCCCCATCCAAAAAAAAAAAAAGGATAAAGTATTTCTAAAGATCAACCAGTCTGAGGGCTTCGATCCCTTGTCTTATTTTATTTTACATTTTGGTCCTGGGGATTGAATTCAGGGGTGCTTTACCACTGAGCTACATCCTCGATCCATTTTATTTTATTTTATTTTATTTTATTTTGAGTCAGGATCCCTCTAAGTTGTCCATGCTAGCCTCAAACTCTCAGCCTCCTGGGTTGCTGGGATTACAGGAGTGCCCACTGTGCCCGGTCCCTTATCGTATTTTAAATTAAGCCAGTAGTTCTTTTTTCTTAGACCCCATATACATTAGGAGAAGAAGATGTGGTCCTGGAGAACCCCCCTTGGCAGCCCTGTGCCCTTGATGGGGGAGAAAGCTGCCCACTTGGGCTGGGCCTGGCATCCAGCCCTCCACCCCCACCCTGCAGTGTCCACAGGGCCTAGATCTGAGAGGAAGAGCAGGGTCCAGGGGCAGTGGCTGGGCACTGCTTGGAGAGATGTGGGAATTGGGAAAGGGGCTTTTTAATAGGGCTGCAGAGGGCTGCTCCTGGTGGGTGAGGTGGATCAGTGTCTTGGGCTTCCCCCAGGTAAGGGGTGCACTGCTTGGAAGGAAAAGAGGCCTCCAAAGTGCTTGGGAAAGAGGAGGCTCCTTGGGAGAAAGGAAAGGGGAAAGTAGGCAAGAAGTGGGGGCAGGGGCTTGTGCCCACAGGCGCCAGGGGCTGTGCAGTGCCTGCAAGTTGCAGAGGGAGTTATTTATTTATTTGCTTCAGGTGTTTTTAATTAAATGTGTTTCTCTCGTATTTTCCTTGTTATTCGGTGCTTAGACTTTTCAGTGATCCCTTGCATTTGTCGTTTTACATAAGCAGAAACTTTTTTTCCCCTTCCTTGGAGAGATATTGTGGGAGGTATTTTGCCTTTAGTGCTTTCTCTTTCCTGCTTTTTTTAAAATTTAATTTTAAAATTATAAAGTAAATTTAGTGCTAGTGAAAGTGAGGGGGGAGCCAGCTGGGGCTTGAGCCAGGGAAAGGGTAGGCGGACCCAGGGTTCAGCCTCCTTTGAGAGGCAGCCGCCGGGCCCCAGGACCCCGGGGCCTAGCCTTCTGCTGCCCACCTCTTCCTCTACCCCCTTCTTTCTAAGCGCCCCAGTCCCCTTCATCACCTTGCAGGGGTCTTGTGGACCTGGACCAGGGCAGCCAGCTCTGTTGGTTCTTACTCTTAAGTCCAAAACCTCTGGCTCTGCAGTCACTTTCCCTCCTGACCTACATACTGAGCCCCCCCTCAGTCCCTGCCTGCAGGCAGGGAGAGGAGGGGGGCCTTGCTCCCCACAGTCACTAGGCTGTTTGGCTTTCAGCTCCATGGGTCCTGATTGTCCCCCACACATGCCCTGCTAGTCTGCTAAACCGGCTGCACAGTTGGTTGCCCTGTTGATGGGATCAGAGTTGGGCAGGCACTGAGAAAGAGACACTGGACCCCTCCTGCAGCAGGGAGGATGAGCGGGGCTTCTCCCGCCTCCCCATATCCATGGTTCACGTGAGTAGCAATTGCTGCTCCATAACACAGCTTGGCGCATAGGTGTTCACATTTGATGCTACTTGTATTCAGCAGAGCTATTTCTAAGGTATATAAATTAGGGGAACTATAGCTTAAAATTTTAAGGCCTGTCCAACGGTGCTGAAAATGTTTATTTCTTAATCTGGGTGGAGTTGCATGGGTGTGTTCTCTTTGTGGAAATGTATCAAGAGGCACACTTACAATGTGTGCACTCTTCTTTTTATATTCTCCACACTTCTGTTAGAAAGTTTATTTTAAAAAGCAGAAACCCTGGCCTCAAAGGTAGAGAAAAGGCCTTGCATTACAAAATAATAATAAAAATCAAAATTAAAATGTCCTCCAGCCTGGTTTGCTAAATCCTCCCTGTTCCAAATAGTGGGAGGGCTTGTAAAAATTAGTGGTCTGATAAAAAAAGCTGTGCAAGCGTGTGGTCCTGAGGCTTCCTGACCTGTCCGCGTGTGCGGAATGCCTAGAAACCACTTGCAGACGTAGGTATAAATGTAGGATTTTAACATCTCAGGACTAAAGGATAAGAAGTGGTAAGGAAGAACTTACTTGCCAATTACATTTTGCTGTCAACATCTGGAAAGCAAAATTGCAGCTGTTCTTCCTGCCCTGCTGATTGCCACCTCTTTTTTTTCTGTACACTTTAATTTTTTGTACGCTTGCCATCCATACTTCAGTTTTCTGCACTGTTGAAACATTTTCACGGCTCTATTCAAATTGAGTTGTTGGGTTTAGACTTTTTTTTTTTTTTTTAGAAAGTATGCATCTTATAGTCTGACAGCATGATTTTTGGAGCGGTTTATTTGAACAGGCCCAAGAGCCATCGATAATCCCCTCCCTCTCCCTCAGCTCCTCCGTATTCCCAGAACTGCTGAGGCCAAAAGTGCCCAGAGAAGACGCGAGGCTGCCCTCGCCCAGCTCCCTCTCTTTGCCTCTGTTCCTCCGGGCAGGTACTGACAGCATCAGCCCTCCACGGCCCTTCTGTGGTGTTTTTGTTTTCTCTTCGCCCCCCAAAAATATTTGAACCAAAAAGCCTCTTTTTTTTTTCCTCCACCCACAGCACACTGAAAGGGCTAGTGAACCGTGATTCAACAGAGCGAGGGCGCTGCTTTTCTTCCTCAGCATTAATTAACTCAAGTTCGTTAGGACGTTGGGTCTGTCGCCCACAGTTTTCTCTTGTGTGTGCTGAATCGGGTCATAGAGGGAGACTTCCCGTGCAAACAGTTTGTGTTGGAGCTGGAGGACGCAGAGGGGGAGAGAGGGTGAGAAAGAAAGGGAGCTGGGAGGGACAGAGAGCGGCTGAGGGGTGGGCGCGTCCATCCAGCTCCTCCAGGCGCCCAGTGCCAGCCTCCACAGGGGCCAGACACCAGCGAAATGAGGATTCTCGAATTTCCTTGGCCCTGATCCTGATAATAAAATAATTGGGGGAGCAGTACATTTTGAGGGATTGAAAAATATCCTTTTGACTCCTGAAATTGTACATTTTGGGGAAGTTGCTTGCACAGATGGGGTGACCCACCTTCCTCAGAACCTTGAGCAATGAAAATCCCAGAGCTCTGGGCTCCGCTTGTTGCTGCAGTAACTGCAGAAAGAGGCTCCCTCAGGGCTGAGGGTGCTGGCAGTTCAGAGTGGGCAGAGCACAGGGGGGCTCAGAGAAACCCTTCCTCTCTTCTGGCCTCTCTGTCTTGTGGCACAGAAGACGTGACAGGCAAAAGCAGGCAGTGTGGGGATGGACCCTGACCTCCTGAAGAGGGACTGGGAAGGCCATGCCCTTTAGATTTTGTCACCATTGTGATGCCACCCTGAGCCATATAAGAGCCCCCTGAAGAAGAGGGTTTGTTGCTAGGCCTAGCTGGTTTCAACACCTTGCCATTTGCTCAGGCCTTCATTCTTACCCTCCAATATTTTTACAGTGTGCTGGGCACAGACCTCATTGTCACCTGCTGGTCTTTCGTTTGTCAGTTTTTCAGTTCTTCTTTAGAGAAAGTTGTGGGATTCCTCCCTCTTCCAAGGCCCTGGGCCACTGTGGGGTGACACTTCCCAAGCCAACTAAGTTGGTGAGGCTCAACACTGCCCTTGCCCCTTGAAACCCTTGGCTGTCATCTGTCCTACATGCTCTGCAGAGGGTTCCTCCCCATGCAGCCCATCAGCTAGAGGAGAGGGCCCTGGCTTTCCTGGCTTTTACTTGTATTTGGTGACACAAGGAAGTTGCAAGCTAAATAATGAATTAAAGACTAGGGTTTTTGTTTCCCATTCCCCATAGAGAACCAGATGAAAGTAAACAATTTCCAGTCGAACTAGAGAGAATAGATTGTCTCCCCCAGCACCCCCATTCCTACCCTAGCTTGTTCTGTGCCAAGAGGGTGAGGGGAGATGTGCCTGGAGCAGGGCAGCATTTGGAGCCAGAATGAGACTGCCTGTTGGCCCAGTCCCAGGCCACCGCTCTGGTTTGTAGTCATGAGGAGAAAAGGCAGGGAAAGAGGGGACAGCTTATAGAAGAGAAGTGTGTAGCCTGGTTCTGAGACAGACCCTGAACTAGTGCTAGACCCAGCACAACAGAGCAGATCCATTCAGCCAGCCTGAGGACGCTCTCCAAAGGAACTGTGTGGCCGCCTTTCCTGGGTGGAGGAAAACAGGCCCAACTGAGCCAAAAACCCGCTTTGTCCAAATTATCTGAGTCTCCTCAAAAAGTACATTTTCCGGTTCCCATTACTGATGTTTCCAGACTGTAGGGTGGTTTTGCTGTGGCTGCAGAGCCCCTTCCCGTGCCTTCCCCGCAAGAGTCCCAGAGGGGAGGCCCCACCCACCTCTCGAATAAGCAGCCAGGTCTCTTCCCTTTACTGCCCTGAGCTGAGCTGCCCTGTCCTGTCTCCAGTTCCCTCCCTTCTCTGCCCATGAGTCTGGTCACTGCCTTCTTGCGACCTTCTATGAAGCAGCGATCAGGAGACAAGAAGGGAGATTTCCGGGATATGAAGTTGGTCTCTTTGGTTCAGACCAAGGCTAAATCGTAAAATGCCAGGAACTGGGCAAACTATTGGATCCCTATTTGTGGCCTTTAAATTCTTTCTGCATCTTTTCTCACCCAGTCTGCAGACAATGCAGTAGTAAATTAGATATCCGGTTATTTTCTATGTAAGTTTTGTCAGTTATTTGTACTCATTGTATAGTTATCCAAATCAGTTGGGCCTACATGTCCAGGATCTGAGAGAATAAATCCGGGTCCCCAAGTCAGCATGTTGTGGACAAATGGGATTTTTAAATTATTTATCTCCTTCCTAGCGTGGCCCCATCTTTAGAAATACAGCTTCTTGTGCTTCTAAATGTTTCGCTATTGGCAGGCACTGACCATTTGTAGAACCTGTCTCAGGCTGAGAAAATTATTTTGTTTTCTTGAAGGATTTTTAACACTTATATGTGAGTGAGGTCCTGTGTGTGTTTTCCAATTTTCCCTGTCCACGGGGCCTCAGTGGACAGGACCGTGTTTTGTGGTGTTTCAAAAGCCACACATTTTTCTTTTTCACCTTTGGAGTTAGTCGTTTTTCTTGCCAGTTTTCTTTTTCACCCCTGTCCCAGCACCTTTTCCTGTCTCTTCTCTTTTCTTGTTTTTCCTTCTCTGCTGTCTCTTTTCCCTCCATTCTAGTCCTTTCTGTTCCTCTCTCTCGTAGCTTTGGGCCCCGCTTGGCACTCTCTCCAGGTTTGCCTTTGCCTCTCTTTCTCTCTCTCCATGCTTCTGTAACTCCGTGGCTTGCTTAGTCTTCTTTTTGGGGAGGGGCACATTTCTGTTAGTGATGGCTGAAGCCAGAAGTGGTATTTGAGACATGTTTCCTGAAAACTGTGGATGTTTATCGCCAAATTCTATATTCTCAACAATAAAAGTGGGAGGCCTTTCTTTCACGAAGGCAGAAAAATTCCTTTTGGAGAACTAAAAGCCCAAGTGAATTTCAAAAGTAGTATTTCTGGCTTCTCAATTTTTCTTTCAAATGAGGAAAGTACCCTTTCCCCAGAATTTTTCTGCTTTTCCTTTTATTTCTTGCCCCTGTTGTCTTGGATTTTCCTTTTTGCTCACTCTAGCATCCCTGGCTTCTTTTGCTGTTGGTTGTTTTTCTCTTTCTATTTCCCTCCTTCCTCCCTCCTTTCCCTCAGTGGCCTGCCAGTCCCCTCACTTCCACCACCTCCTGAGCCCTTGCTCTTGCCCGTGACTCAGACCTGGAGAAACCCTGATTCATCTGAGGGTTTTTCTGTCTTGGCTCTGGTCCTGTGTGCTGGGTGCAGAGCGGTCTGATCTGAAGGGGGGTGGAGGGGAGAAAGGAAGGAGCCTGGGACAGGGACAGGTAATCTTCCAAAGGGAACCTTGACTCTCTCCTAACAAAAGGGGGACTGTCCCCTTTTGTCTGGGGCTCTTGGGGCGTGTCTGGACTGGCGGCCACCACTAGTGACCTGGAAGCAGCAGGAGGAGTTGTGGGGGGCTGTGCTTAAAGTGTTTCTAATGGAACCTGAGCAACTCTCTAAGGGGAGACTCATATTCTCCCCTACCCAAGCATTCTGAGTACCCCAGTGGTTCTTCCAGAACAGCTGCCCTGTGGGGAGTAGGATAAGAGAGGCTGCTGCCTAAGGATCTTCTGCCTACTTTCAAGGTTATGGCCACTAGCTACAGAACGGTTGACAATTGTTTTTCCTTTGGTTCCCCACCCAAAAAGGGAGGGGGCCTGTTGCTCCTGGGCAGGGCTTAGCATGGGTCCTTAGGATCCTTGGAGATTTAGCTCCTCAGCCACTGCTCCGTCAGATCTCATTGTCAGTCCATGAACCTTTGATCCCTTCCTTTCTGCCTCCCTCCACATGAATCCTGCACCCATCCCTAATTTCCACAGACCCTTCCATGGGCATCTCCCGGCTGTGGGAATGTTGTCTCTGCCTCACCCTCCCAACCTGATCTGACTACCTCCAGATTCTGATTGAACCCATGTGGAGCAATCTCTTCCACCCAGCACCGTGGTCTGTGGAAAGCAGCATGCCAGGATTCACCAGGAGACTCATGATGGCCATTTTCTGTTCGGTGTTTGATATTTAGCATAATCGGAATACCAGAAAAACACCCCCTGTGCCAAATACAAACTCACTGGCAGTTTTTATGGCCTCATCTCGACTTTTAGGCAGGGTTCGGTACCTTAGGTTGCTAAGCTAATGTGTTTAGCTGATTGGACCAAAGCTGGTTGTTAACAGGACATGAATTATTGAACACCACCCTAAGAGGCCTGTTCATGAGGGCACCTGCCTCTTTCACTGTCACCTCTGTTTATCTTGGGGTCAGTGGTGAGCTCACTTCATTTGAGTCCGCCATTCAGAATGAGGGGTCCCAGGTGCCAGTGGCACCTCGCCTGTTGTCAGGGTTCAGTGCCAGCCCAGTGCTGGATGTTTTGTTCTGGAACACCCCAGGCGCTCTTCCGGGAACCTTTCCGATGAACATAAAGGCCACTGAGTGCAGGGTTTCAGATGGGGAAGAAAGGGGCACGAGTGAGCAGTGACCTTTTTTCCTTTGCCAGCTGAGGGTTGAGCCTGGGGAGAGGGAAGCTATAGGGACGGCTGGAGCAGGTCAGATCACTCCCTGTCTGTGTTGACTCCTTCTCATCTGCTTTCCCTTCCTTCATGACAGTCTCCTTACTGCCTTTCCAAGGCCAAAGGCATGGCTGCCCCGTAGCTCTTACAGGAGAGATGCCCAAGGAGGGGGGCTCCACCTCCCACCACTGCTCACCCTCCCAGCCTGATGGGAAGAAGGCCCTGACTTGGGGACCAGGAGCACGGGCTTGTTTGGTGGGTCTCTTCTCTGCGACTTGATTTCCCCAGCTGCCCCACTTTTCCTGATGGAGCCCTGTGCTTCTGTCTCCTCACATCCTTTCTTAGCTCCCTCCCTTTCATTCGGGTTTCCCATTTTCCACTTTTGCATCTTACACTTTATTTTGGGCCCTTTGGTCTGAATCAATATGGGGACAGCTAAGAAAACTAACGTTCTACTAAGTGGAAATCTGGAGAAAGCAAAGAATTCAACATTGGTTGGGGGCGGGCATTGGTAAGACTGGTGCCTCTGTTCAGAGGTAACGTCCATCTTCCTGCCTTTGTCGCTTTCTCTCTGGGGCTGGCGGTTGTGTTTGTGGCTGAGTGTAGTGCTTGTCAGCGAAGTGCTGTGACAGGAGGCTATTTTAATAAACTGTTGCAGTTCCGCGAGCCGAGCTGCACTGCGTTGGCATCCCTCGTCACCACTAATGGAGCGTGCGTGGCTGGGTGTGGGCTGGGGAAGGGGGGAGGCGCAGGGTGCTGCCCCCTCGTCTGGGAGTGCTCCTGCCTCCGGGAGCAGTCAGACCTGGGGACTGAGGGGTGGCTGTGCGTGGGCACAGAGTCCCTGCCCCGGTGGTGCTGCTGGCACGGACGCTTTCTGAGCGGTTTCTTTTTCTGTTCATAGCACTGCAGGCTCGTGTGTGTGTGCGTGTGTGTGCGTGTGTGTGTGTGTGTGTGTGTCCGGGGAGAAAAACTTCCAGTCGCCCCTGTGTGCGCCATAAATTTAAAAAAAGGAAAGAAAAAGAACAGACCTAGAACCAGAAAAAGAGAGTGTGCGGGCCTGAGAGAAAGACTGAAACCAAAACAGAGAGAAGGCGCAGCTGCTTTCCCCAAGGCCTTCTGGGGCTCCCGCCCGCCAGCCCGCCCGGAATCAGGCCTTTATTTATTTATTTTTCTGGCTTAAAAAAAAATTCCGCGTCTTCTTCAATCCCATTCCCCCCACCCTGCCACCTCCAAATTTGCTGGGTGGCTACTGCCAAATGGACCCGAGTGGGAGCCTGGAATGAAAAATTCATAACTGCTGGACTTTGCCTGTGCATTAGACGTGAACTTGTCGATTGGGCAAATTGTTTTTGGTCTCCAACTGCCGGGGGCTCTCCCCACCCTCCTGGTTCGCCCAGCTCCCTCCTCCCCTTGGACGCAGCCATTGGCTGTGCGCGGAGGTCTCTTTGCCAAATAGGTGGATCCTTTCTCTCTCTCTCTCTCTCTCTCTCTCTCTCTCTCTCTCTCTCTCTCTTTCTCGCTCTCTCTCCCTCTCTCTCCCTCTCTCGCTCTCTCCTCTCCCTCTCTCCCTCTCTCCCTCTCCCTCTTCCTCTCCCTCTCTCCCTCTCGTTCTCTCCCTCTCCCTCTCTTCTCCCCCCTTTCCTGGCTTGGCACGAGCAAATGGATGGGGATTGAGCATGAAAGGGGAGAGAGAGAGGGAGTTTGAGAGAGAGAAAAGGAGCAACAAAACCCCCCAAACCCAGCCAGCGCTCGTGTGTACACACACACACATACACACACATATATGCACACTCACACACGCACACTCACACCCCATCCCATCCAGTCCTCCCTGGATCCTCGGTCTCTCCCCTCCCTCCCCCTCACTCCCTCTCTCCCTCTTGCACGCGTCTGCCAGCCACAGTCTGCAGCCGGTCAGAACTCGTCCTCCTCCCCGGGAATCTGCGAGCTCCCCCTTCTCCTCCGTTCGGGTGGAGGAGGCAGCTCGAAGTTTACACCCCTGTGCTGGTGCCAGAGCCGAAAGCCTTTTTCTTCAGCTGCCGCTTTTTCCTCCCTCCTTGTTTTTGTTTTTGTTTTTGTTTTGCACGGGGGTGGGTAGAGTGCGTTGTTGTGTGTGTGTGTGGGGGGGGAGATGGAGGTTGGTTTTGATTTTTAAATTTTGCATATTTTTTCTTTTCTTTTTTTAAGGGAAAGAGTATGCACAGGGGGAGAAATTGAAAAACAATTTTTTTGTTGGCTTTTGTTTACCTGGAGTGTGTGGCAACCAGCTCACTCCCTCTCTCTGCTTGCTATCCCTGACCTTTCTTTCTTTTTGCTCCTTTTCAAAAAAATATTAATTTCCCCCTTCTGTGCAATGGAGTGTGGGGGGGCAGAGGGGGAAGGGTTTGAGAATCCACCCAAGCCCGGCCCCTATTCCCCAGAACACCAATAATAACCCCCTTTAAAACATTTACCTTCCTCCCCTGCTCCTCCCCCTCCCCCCTCCCCCCACCCGCCCCCAACTCACAACTCTGTTGAGTCCAGAATCTCAGAATCGGGCGTTGGGCTTTGCCGGGTGCTTCAGATCAATGGTAATTATTTAATTTTCTCCAGTTTTATTTTTGTAAGCAGAAATCAGTTATTATTTAAACTTCAAGCAAAAAAAAAAAAAAAGAAAGAAAAAAGAAAAAGAAAAAGCTGAGAGCCCGGCCCTCTGTCACCTGACTGAGTGGAAAGAGGGTGAAGGGGTCGTGGGAGGCTGGGGAAGGGGCTGCAAGAGGACCCATGCAGCTTTTAACCCTGATGTGGCCAAGACAAGCACCTTATTTGTGCTAACAGGAAGTGTTTTGTTCATTATGACTGTGATTAACATTGGTATTGGTGGCGATAACAAAGCTGAAATCACATATTTAGGATTTAGGTTTGATTCAAAAAATGCTGGGGTGGATGTTCCAACTGGATTAGGAGAAAAGAAAATGAAAACAGCCTGAGGAGAGGGAATCCAGAGCTGTTTCCTCGATCGCTAGTGGATGTCATTTTCTGTCTTCTTTGGGGACAGCCAAAAATCAGCCGGTGTTGGGACAGGCGGCGGCCCTGTGTGCCCTGCGTGCATCCACGGTCATCTGTGCAGACGGACACGGCACTGGGGCGAGCTGACACGAGTTCCCGGCTGCCATAGAACATGGAATGTCATGGGCGCGACAGAGCTTGGCGGGGATACCAGCAGCGTGTGTGTGTGGACGGCAACGTTGTCTGTGCGCGTGTGAGGAGAGAGAGAGAGAGAGAGAGAGAGAGAGAGAGAGAGAGAGAGAGAGAGAGAGAATAGGTGTGTGGACAGGCTCCCGGTGCTGCCGTCTGGCTGCTGAGGCTGAGATGGGAGCAAGTGGCTGGCGAAGCTGGTGGTGGCTTCAAACCACACTTTTGTAGAACAATCGGAGGAGAAAATTGTTGGGGGGGAGGGAGGAGGAGGAGAAGGAGGCTTTCCTTGTACCCCCCTTCTAACGCTGCTTTTCTCCTTCTCTTTCCCCCTCATCCCGTCTTCCCCTCCTCCCGTCCTCCCGCGCCCCGCATGCTCCCGGCTTGCCGCCTGCAGGATGAGTTCCACCCGTTCATCGAGGCGCTGCTGCCTCACGTCCGAGCCTTCTCCTACACCTGGTTCAACCTGCAGGCTCGGAAGCGCAAGTACTTCAAGAAGCATGAGAAGCGGATGTCAAAGGACGAGGAGCGGGCGGTGAAGGACGAGCTGTTGGGCGAGAAGCCCGAGATCAAGCAGAAGTGGGCATCCCGGCTGCTGGCCAAGCTGCGCAAAGACATCCGGCCTGAGTTCCGTGAGGACTTTGTGCTGACCATCACCGGCAAGAAACCCCCCTGCTGCGTGCTCTCCAACCCCGACCAGAAGGGCAAGATCCGGCGGATTGACTGCCTGCGCCAGGCCGACAAGGTGTGGCGGCTGGACCTGGTCATGGTGATTTTGTTTAAGGGGATCCCCCTGGAAAGTACTGATGGGGAGCGGCTCTACAAGTCGCCCCAGTGCTCTAACCCCGGCCTGTGCGTCCAGCCACATCATATTGGAGTCACAATCAAAGAACTGGATCTTTATCTGGCTTACTTTGTCCACACTCCGGGTAGGTGGCTCTTAACCTTTCTACCCCCATTTTATTTGCTAGCATTTATTCTGTTTATTGTTCCTCTCATTTCTAACCAGTACCAGGCCATGGGCCTAACTGTGCACCTGTCCTGCAGGGCCTTGTCCTGTCTGATGTACCTTTCCCCTTCTCCTTCTCCTGTCTCCCTCTCTGTCCTCCTCCCCTGCTTGCTTGCCCTGGCGCCCACTGTGTGCATCTCCATCTTTGGAGGACTCGTCTGATCAGAAGGATGCTGTGGGTCTTAGGTCAGGCCAGGCTGCCCCAGAATTATCCGTGATGGCGAGTTTGAGACAACAGCGGAGACAGCAACATTCAGTATTTACTCTTATTTAAAATAAGTCAGAAGTGTTGGAGGTTAGGTGCTGGCTTTCCTGCCGCTTTACCTCAAGTTGCAGGAAAGCTAGATTTGGCACAAGCGGGGTGGGCAGTTCGGTGGAGAGAGGAGCATATGAAATCCCTGTACATGAGACTGAACAAATAGAGAACAGGAGAGAAGGCAGCAGCAGGCAGGTTCTGGGGCTCAGATGCCCAAGCGGGAGCTGTTTGGGCTGGGATTTGGTTGTCAGAGAGCATGAGAGTAATTTGATTTTATAGAGAGAATGGAAATAAGCAGGAGATTCCTTGAGCTCTGCCCCTCACCTGGTCTCTCTGCAGAAGTGGGGAGGCCCCAGGGTGCACTGCCCAGCTGGCCCAGGCTCCTCTGCTGGGGGCAGAGAGGCTTTCCTGAGGAGCAGGCCTGGCAGGGAGCTTCGTTGCTGTGGAAAAGGTCTTAAACAAACAAACAAACAAAACCTGTAAAATTTCCTTTCTTTTTGTGTTCCAAGTAGTTCCACTTCTCTTGGCTTTTCCAGTCTCACCCTGCATTTTGGGTTGGGCTGGTTTAGTTCTCCTCTTCTGATCCTTTTCATTTTTTCCCCCTTACCCTTTCCCTTTTTATAATTTCTTTCCGCTTTTGTTTTCTTACAAATTGAAACAGAGATGGCTGGTTAATTTTTAGCCTCCACTCAGCTACGCCCAATTTACTGCCGCCTTTGAAACCTAAACGGGCGGCACTCTGTGATTAAGCAAGGCAGAAGTGTGTTTACATTATGCCCAACCAACTTGTAATGAGAGGGCTACCGAGCCTCTCTCTGTATGCGTGTGTTTCTTTCCTCTCCACCATTCCAGTGTTCTTTCCCTCTCATTTCCCTTTTTCCTCTCTTATGCGAGTGTGAGAATATGACTTCACTTCAACTCTCCAAAACGTTCTTTCCTGTGAGTATGCATCTTTGTGTTTTCCTTCCTGTTCATTCACAAAAAAGAAAAAGCCACTCACAACTGCTGTGGTCACCCCCTTGCCTCTTTGGGAAGTTGGGAGGATTGATATGACTGGATCCCGAAATAAAATGGGGGGGGTTGCTTTTGGAACATAATCTCTCTCTTGCTGAGAATGAGTGCTGAGCGTGTGTTGGAGAACTCTGGGTAGGAAAAGATAGCATTGGAGGTTTCTCTTCTTGCTCATTCTCTTGTTCTGAGAGGTGGCTTTGGTGACTGGCTGGAGGCTGTGGACGCTACCCTTAACCCTGCCTGCTTCTGTGGATCTTTCTGGACCTGCACCTGGCACTGTATGACCGTCAGGACCCCTCATACTGAAGGACCAGTTGCTAGTTTTTTCCTCTCTTCAGCTTGGATTTTTTTCTTTCATCTTTTTCTTTTTGGAAAAGAAGCTACATGGGGAGGGTGTCTCATTCTCTGTCAGCACAGCAAGCCAGAGTGGGGAGGGTGTGTGCTTGGTGATGTTGGAGGGGATGGGGGTGGGGGGGTGCGACTGGCAGCGGCTGCTTGGAATCTGGAGCTTGCTGGTGTGTCCGTCAGATAGCTCTTCCTGAAGAGGATTCTGCACCTTCCGGTTTTAGAACTTGGATCCCAAGAGCATCTACAAGGAAAATCAACACTCCACTTCCTCTTAGGCTGGCTCTCTCCTCTCCCCTCTATCTGGACCCTTGTAGCTGAGTTGTTTCCCCGGCCTGTTTTATTTTAGGCCAAATATTGACTGCTGCCAGCATGGGGCTGAGGTAGGATGAAGTGTGTGTGAAGGAGCCTATTTCCTGGCCAGCCTCCTGGCTCTGGACTGACCAGGCAGGTGTCAGAGGAAGTAAGTCTCCCCACCCCCCAGCCAGTGAGATCATTTGTCCAGGAATGAGTGAATTCCTATTCCATCGAGTGTAGCCAAGGCCACCTCTGTCTGGGCCGAGACTGATTCTCCTCAGCAAATGCCGAATAGAGAATTGAGGACTTATTTTCTCTAATTCAGTCCACAGACTTCAGAGAGTCTCAGTGAATAGGGTTTTTCTTGGAGCAATTGCTGGATCTGAGTGTATCTTTGTGAAGAAAGTTTGGGAGAACTGCTATTGCTGAGGCCACCAGTGGGCCTCACTGCTCACTCCCCCTTGGAGTTGGGTTGGTAGTCTTGAGATGGCACAGAGCAGGTAGGCTTCCTCCCTGAGCCACCTGGGCTTGCTAGAAAATGTATTCTCCCTGGTTGAGCCACCAGATGGTGTTGGTCCCTGGCACCACCTTGTCTAAGCCTATGCCCACCAGATAGACTCAGCAGAGCTGTCCCTTCTTTCTTCTTCCCAGTATTATAAACTGGGGTCAGGGTCTGAAGCGACTAGGGTGCAGACAAGACTTGCTTCTCAGACACGAGTTACTTTGGACTCTGAAAGAAGTGTTTTTTCTTCCCTTAAAACTGGGTCTGGGAGCTGGATCTGGGCTGAGCTGGTGGTGTCGGTTGATGACAGTGTTAAGCGTTGGGATGTAGCATTGCTCTCAGGTGCTGTCATCACCCATGGCCCTCCTGGACCCATGTTATGCCTTGGAAGAAGCTTCAAGAGGCGATACGTTGGGAAGGAGTAAAGGATGTTTGTGTGTGGCGTGGAGAGCCCCACTCCCTGAGCACAGCATCTGAAGGCTCCATGAGCCGGCCTTCCTGCTGGAAAGAGAGTCTAACCTTGCGTTTCTGTGTTTTATGAGGGGAGGTTGAGGCAGGGTAGGATCAGAAAGCCTTGCCATGGGGAGGAGGACGTCCATTTCTTGGTGATGTCCTACCATCCAGAAGAGGTGTTCCAGAGCAGGAGGCCCAGCGGAGAGCGCACAGTGGGAGGGGAGAGACCTCTGCTTGTGTGAGGCAGTGTGGCCAAGCAGACCTGCAAGCAGACTAGACTAACTCCAAAGCTTCTTTGGTGCTCCTAGGCCTTAGTCCTAGGAAACAACAACAAAAAAATCCAGTAAAATGCTTGACCAAAGGGAACTGTCTGCTTCCCCCTGTCAGCTCCCTCCTGTGGGCCCATAGCAGAAGCCCACAGAATCCAGGTGTTCTGGTGATGACTTTTTTCTTTATCCAAGCTCCTTCATGATGGAGGCTTTCACACTTCAGGGACCACCCACCTACCCCCGGCTGTCACCAGTGCCAACAGTAATCAATTCAGGGCCAGTATCGATTCATCCAGCCCCCATTGCCTGCCAGCGCTGGGTCATCTAGAAGAAAATCTAAGCATCCTAGTCTTTTTGTCAATAAACATTTCTGTGCACATCTCTAAAGATAAGGGCTCTTGAAAAATGGAACCAAATACCACTGTCACACCTGTGAAAAAATCAGCAGTTCGTTGTCTCATCAGATACCTGGTTAATGTTCCCATTTCCCAAATTATCCTCTAGTTTTTGTTTATAGTTTGTCTGAATTAGGATCCAGATAAAGTTGTTCTTGGACTCAATTGTGACAGTTGGTTCATCTGTAGGTGGTGGATTGTCATTGTCCTTGTGGCCGTGATCCCCTTCCTTGGTCTTGTTTTCTTTTCTGGCAGTTTTGTAGTTGAAGGGACCACCTCCTTTGTCCGGTAGGGTTTCCCTGTCTAGGCTCTGCAGGCTGTGCTGCCTTGAGTGGTTCAGTGTTCATTCCGCCTCCCTCTGGGCCTCCGGGTCCTGGGACTGCTGGGCTCGGCCTTACCTGTCGCAAGAAATGGGTCAGCATCTGTGAATTTGTCTAAGTGAACTTTTTCAAGTGTGAGTTCACTCTCCTGGTATTAGCTCTCTCCTCTAGGACTGGGCAATTTTCAGTGAGCACTAGTTTTCAGGTCCAGCGGGGGGCTTCTCATCTGCGTCCTTCCCCAGTGGTGGGGGGCATTGCCTGGCAATGTCCACCTTGCCAAGACAGTGCCAGTGATGCTCCCCAAGCCTTTGGTGGACTCTCAGCCTCTGGGGGCCCTGTGTGAGTGTGCAGAAGGGGCTGCAGGCGTGTAGGTGCCTTCTCAGGGTCCACGGACACTATCACCTCCTTTTTCAAGGCCCCAAAATGCTGCTGGTCTTTCTTTGAGGCAGCGCCATCTGGTGCCAGGGTTGGCAAAAACCACAGGGCCTAGGAACTTGATTAGTGAAATTAGCAAAATCTGTGGATGATCTTTTAGCCCAATGTAGGGTCTGCCTTAGAACATCCTGTAAGCAGCGTCTCTGTTGTTCAAAGGTTAGCTTTGGTGATTGTAAAATTCTCCTGTTCATCAAGCTCAGAGGATGGCACCAGAATTAAACCAGCTCACAGGTATGGATCCTGTCGCCTAGCAGGCAAGCAGGGATAGCAGCTGCTTTGAGTCCAGCGTCCTTCCCTGTCACCTTCACTTGTTGATCTTATTTATGTCTTAGGGGACACCCCAGGTAAAAGCCAATTTTACTGTAACACACCAACTTTTTGATTGAAGGCAGCTCTCACATCTCCCTTCCACGGCTTCCCCTAGGAAACTGTCTTCTCTTCAAGCTAATGTCCCTGACCCCTCTTGCCTCATGAATTCGATATAGTTCCTAGTGCCCTTGCCATCTTTGGTCACCATCCCCTGGAGGCCCTCTGGTTTGTCTGGTCCCCTTTAACTGGAGTGTTCAGAATTGAACACAGAAATTCCAAATATGATCAGGTCTCAGCTAAACATGGTAACTCCATAATTTTCAGGGCCTTTCAGCTACATAATATGCAGGACCCAGAGTAATATGAAAATGCAGAGCTCCTTCTTCAAAACTATTTGGAATTGCATCTTGACAACAGACAGAGCATGCAACCAAGTGCAGGGTCTGCGACCACATAGGTCACATGCCCACGAAGCCAGACCAGGCGGCCTTTGCTCTGAACCTTCTGTGTCTGTTAATGAAACTTGAAGTTCCTGGCTCTGGGTGGTGTGGAAGGATGATGTGGCTCAGGCCAGCCTCTCTTGGGGTCAGCTATGACCCCAGAGAGGACAGCAGAACTGCCCCTTGGGCTTGAGCTTATTTCTCAGACTCCTTCGACCACCTGCCCTGGTCCCCTTTGTTCATAGTGATGTCCGCCCAACCAGTCAGAGCCCCAGCTGCCTAAGTTCATGGGTAAAAGAGCTTGATCTGCTGGCTGATTTGGAGGCTGTAGTACAAGGGAAAATAAGAATTGCCCAACCCAGGCACGGTGGTGCATACCTGTCATCCCAGTGACTCGGGAGGCTGAGGCAGGAGGATTGAAAGTTGGAGGCCAACATCAGCAACTTAGCAAGACCCTAAGCAACTTAGACCTTGTCTCAAAAAAATGAAAAGGGCTGGGGTGGTAAAGCCCTGCTGAGTTCAATCCCCAGTACCAAAAAAAGAATAAAAAATAAAAAAAACGGATCACCCTTTTCTGAGCTTGAGCCACAGAGTATGGACTGTGAAAAAGCCAGAGTGGGCTGGATGGCCAAGCCCATAATTACAGGCCTGGTGACCAGCTGTGTTCCATCCCCGACCCAGAGGAAACAGGCCACTCTGCAGCAGGAGGGCTGGGGTCCAGACATGCAGGAGAACTTCCTGAGGCACTGCCAAAGGATGGAAGAATTTCTAAGAAATGCACACTTAGCCTACTGTGAGCAAGGTGTTTCCTAGGGGCTCAGAGACCTCTGAGAATGAGAAAATCCTTCATGTGTCCATCAGCCTCTGGGTGAAGCCTGGTGATGACTACTAGAAAGCTATATCCTGTTGGCCTGAATCAGCAGCCATCCATGCTAGAGGGAGGGCAAAGCCACAGGGCTTCCAGTAGGGAGAAGTTCAGCCCACACTGGCTGTGAAACTAGGAGGCCCGACCCTCCTTGCCCAGTCTCTAGTGCTGTGGAGACCCGGGGTCCAGATTCAGAGCAGATCAAGAAGGGAGAGCAAGGTCAGCACCACATTCTCCCTCTGTTCTGGTGTCCTGCAGCAGCTGGGCAGAGAGGGAATGGCAGTGTCCCCCCTTCTGCCCAGAGAAGGTGGCTGCCGCCCCACCCTTTTCTCTTTGCCCCGTCCAGCCCCCTGTCTCAGGAGCTGCCACGCTTCAGTTATTTTATCCTTCAGTGTCCGATTCAGAAGTCTTTCAAAGGCCCCAGCCGTGTCAGCGCAGTGCTCACACAAAAGGCCTCTTTGATTTCTTGTTTGTTTTCATTTGCCAGCAGAGGGGGAGGGGGGCAGGAGAGAAAGAGCTTCTGGGTTTTAAAATTTTTATTTGGGTTGCTTCATTCTCAGAGGAGTTGGCTCCCTGGAACTCCTTTCTGAGTTGGGAGCTCAAGGCAGCAATGGCCTTCTGGGGAGCAGGGTGGGGTGGGGTCTGGGAGGCAGGGGTGCCCCCGCAGCACAGCAGGAGGGGTAGAGTTTAGGATATAGTTGTTGATTCTCCCTGCAAACATTGATCTGGCAATTCTTCTGAGCTGGGCCCGAGGGTGGGAAGGCTAGGGTTGGAGCCTGCTGCTGGGTGGAGAAAGGTCTGAAGTGCCTGACACCAAACAGCTCTCCCTGTTCTGTCCCTGGTGTCCACAGAAGACTTGTCACAGTTGTGAATCTGAGTGGTTGTGAATCTTGACTTTGCCATTTTCCGTTTTTCATCCCCAACTCCACCCCTGCTATCTTGGTTGGAGGGGCAGAGGGGGTCCTTCTAGCGTTCACAATTTTAAATATTTTAGGTGCCTCTGAATATAGGCTGGGGCTTCCTACTCTGCGTCAGGGAATAAAGTGGAAGGGATGAGAGGTCTCCTAGTGGCCAGGTGTCTTCCCAGAAACGGTGCCCAAAGGCCCCAGGGCCCCCATGTTTGTAGGACTCAGGCAGAACAGCACTACCATGGCCCCGGTGAGCAGGGGGTCCAGGCTGAAAGGAGACAGAAGGCTACCTTTGCCTGGGGTTTGGGACGAGAGTTGCCCAAACCAGCGCCTATAGAATGCATACCTGGAGCACACATGGGTGTCTCTGACACACCAGTGACACACCAGGATGCTGCCGGCTGGCTCACACACACCGAGGCCTGATACTCGGGGCTCAGAAAGAGAGTGGCGGAGACCGAGGCTTGGGCAGGTGGTCACGGGCATCAGCAACAGGGACGTGTGCCCACTGGGTGAGGGGGGGCTCTGCAGGGCCTGGTTGGCAGACGGGAGGAGGAGGCTGGGGGGCTGAGAGATAGATAAATATAGCTGATGGCATTTCTGATGATAGGTTTTTCTTGGCACTGAGGGCACCATGGAAAACAGCATGACAAACGCCCGGCCCTGCAGGCCGCCGTCGCCATTTTAAGCGTGTTTGAGCCGAAGGGTTGTTGGCGTTAGAACAGGGTCCCAGAAGGCAGAGGGGCTGGGGCGGGGAGCTTTGGCTGGCCTGGGCTTCACACCCCTGGGTGCCTGGGTTCTTTACTTTGCCTGTGTGGATACTTATACCTGATTTTCTGGTCCCTTGGGGATTAAATAAATTTTTTGGCGGTGCCCTTTGTGACCAGTTTCCCTGTCCCCGCAATAGCTGCCATGGCCTATTAGTAGGGGGTATTCTAGGTTTTCAACACATTTTTGATGTCTTGGTTTTGACAAGGTGTGCCACTGCCACCCTAGAGTCAGGGCCTCCATTGGTGTTATTTGGGGGACATCCAGTAACTTAAAGGTCAGCTGTCTGTCCAGGTCTCCCAAAACTTCTTGTGTTTATTGACAGAGGAAGGGGACTGTTCCCTGCTTTAATTCTACTTTTCCATTGAAGACTCTGTGTGGCCTCAGCCCTGGGCTAAGCCTACTCCATGTATTAACTCCCCAAATTTTCAGCGAATTCTAGTTTTACACTTGTATTCCTGACTGTGTGTGCATGTGATCCATGTAGACGTCTCTGTATAGAGGGAGGAACCAGCAAGCCAGACTTGGAAACCAAGGCTTCCTGGAAGATGACTTTCCTGCCCTGAATCTTAACCTGTGCAAGGTAGTGTGTACAGACTCTTGGAAGACAGTGAAGAATTAGCTTGTTTTTGTCAGTTGGCTGAGCCTTTTCAGCCCACTGGGAGCCGATTTCCTCCTCACAATGGTTAAGTGATGTAGACAGGGCAGGTATTATTTTATCCACCATACAGAGGAGGGAACCAAAGTGCGGAGATGTCAAGGGACTCAGGTCACACGATGAGTTTCTTGCAGAACGGGCCCAGACCCCAGATTTTGGGTCAGTGAACACCTCAGCCTGAGGGCCTCACAGCTCCTTGAACTTCACTGAGATTACTGGCCTTGGTAGAATCTTAGAGAAGAAAGTCGTGGATCCTGGTGGTAGGGAGTTCCATCCTTGTGGTCTCCATCATTCTCCAGAGGAGGGGCTAGAGCCCAGCTTGTGCCTCCACTCAAGGACTTTCCCAGTCTTTGAGCACGTGGGGTAGAGACAGAGCAGGCACCTGGCCTTGTCCTGAACACTGGCCTCACTGCCTCCTGGTGGCTGCTGCAGCTTCCTACCTTTGACCTGGAGAGGTGGCACATGGCACACTAGCAAAGACAGGATCTGGATGCTGCCACCTTGCTGTGGCCAGCTCAGCTTCTTTTCATTTTTATTTATTTGTTTTTTTCCAGCTCAGCTTCTTATCACCCCTCCCTGGAGCTCTGGGAGAGGCCGCTGTGCAGGTGAACTGTGCCCAGGGCCAGGCAGCTCTGCTGGATTTGGGGATCCCTGATCCTTGCTGTGTCACACCCTTTTCCTGGGAGTCTGTCTGGAATTATAGTTTGAAATAAAAATGAATGTGGTTATCCATATTTCCCGACCATGACACTGTTAACATTTGGACTGGATCACCCTGTCATGAAGGACCCTCCTGGGCATTGTAGTTGTTTATCAGGACCTCTGGACAGAATCACTCCTAGCTGAGAACATCTTGCCTGGAAGAAATGGGATTCAGACAGACTGCCACTTGCATTTATTTCCTCTTGCCTCTCTTCCAGTTTAGGGCTACATATACCTTTTTTTGCATGGCGACTAAACGTCTGAACCCCAGCTGTTCTCCTGTGTGTCCTGCCATTTCCACCCATCTGAACAATAGGACCCTGGGTTGAAGCAGGCTGGGGACTCAGGATACAACCTGTATTCCATTTGCCCCTGCAGGGTCATGAGCCTGCCTCCTACACCTCTGCTGAACACTGCTCTTGCACTCTGGTCTCTCTAAGTGCTGCTGTTCTGGGGCCTGGAGCGAGCGATCTGCTGCCGGGGTGACCCAGGCCCTTGTGATGAGCCCATTCCAGACTCCAAAGAACAGTGGGATTTTTTTCCTGCAGCATGGGATGCAGAGACCCGAACTGTCATAGCAGAGTCTTAGCAGTATTCTTTTTATTTTTTATTTTATTTCTTTATGTATTTGTAGTACTGGGGCACTCTACCACTGAGTTACATCCCCAGCCCTTTTAAAATTATTATTATTTTTTATTTTGAGACAGGGTCTCACTAAGTTGCCCACATAAGTGGCCTTGAACTGTGATCCTCCTGCCTCAGCCCCCCAAGTCCTGGGATTATGGCACCCACTCAGCAGTATCCTTTTTAAACAATGTATTTGATTTTTAAAAATTCCAATAATAAAACACACTGTGAAAATTTAAACAGCAGAGAAGAGGCAAGACATCCTTCCCAATTCACTACCCCGTGCCTTTGAGAACTTCACTTTACAGATTCATGTTGGCTTTTCTGATTTTTTTCATCAATTCACATATCAAGTAACTTTTAAATATAGAGATCTATTTTAGGAGCAGACAGTATGTTTGGGCTAATTGAGCTGGCTCTGTAGAATGCCTTTGTGGTCTTCATTTTTCCCACCCCCTTCCTTTATACTTGCATCTGGTCATCCCAGGTGCAGAGCCATTGTCCCTGTCTTCTTTTCCCTTGAGGTGACAACTTCAGCTTGTCCTTCCTGGAAGAAGGGTGAATAGCAGAGTGTGTGTTGGTATCTGAGTGACCAGGATCCTGCCCAGGGCATTCTTGGGGCAGTATAGCCTGACCACCATGGAAATCAGGGCTGTAGCCTCAGCCTACCTCTGCACCTCACTGCCTGCCAGAGGGCTGAGGCGGGCAGGAGAGGAGAGGTCTGCTTGGCTGCCTGGCTTATCCCTTGAACCTCGCCTCTGGGGTGGGCTTCCCAAGTCTTTCCCGTATGGTTAGGGTACATTCCTGTATGGGTCAGACCCTCCTCCAGCTGTCCTGGCATCTGGGAGTCTTCCTGTCCTAAAATGGTGGTGGTGGGGGGGGGAGGTAAAGCATCAGTCACTTCCAGGATTTATTTCATCATATCTATCATATCTTTGTTTCAAGATTAAAGATATGGCAGAGAGAGAGAGAGAGAGAGCGAGAGCGCGTGAGCACACACGAGCTCAGCCTGAGAAAGCATCCTCTCCAGACCAGGCGTGGGGCTGGGGAAATAAGAAACCAGACAAGACCTGGAGAATGAGTCTGGAGAGGGCTTTGCGGCTGGGTCTGTTGGTCTAGGAAAGGCTGCTGGCTAGAGAACCTGGAGTAGGGTGACACCTGGTGACTTTCCTGGACTGGGCGGAGCCGGGTGGAGAGGAGAGATCAGGAGATCCCCAGAGGCGGTTTGCAGGAGGCTGGCCGATCACAGCCCTTAGGGAGTGTGTCCTTATTATGCCTGCAGATTATATCCCCATTAGTGCATAATTATTATATAATGGGCGTTATTGCATAATGGCAGTTATATAACAGGTGGCCCAGAATACAGACAGGGGGTGTAATAAGTGTATATCCTCTGGCTATAAATAACTACCAGCCCCACACTGAATATGTGGTCACACCAGAGCCACCTTATAAATACCCTTGCTGGGCTATAAATTTCTAAGCAGTGACGTCAGTGGGCATGGTACCTAGTTAGGGGGTGGTAGGAGGAACCTGCAGCCCCACCCGGCCACATGACATCATTGTTTCCTTAGTAACAGGAACGCTCTCCAGGGGATCAAGTAAAGAGAGGCCTTTGAAAGGAGGAGGCAAATGGGTAGAATGCTTGGGTAGGGGGTGGTGCTGAGCCTGGGGCTGACCAGGGTGGGGTCCCCTGGATGGAGTCCTGGGGCAGTGAGACAGGCCACAAAGTGACAGGGCAGCAGACTCCATTTCCTCTCATCTGCCCTCTAGAGGGTCTGGGGTCCCCTTCCCTGTGTGTAGCATATCATTCCAGCCTTGACTTTGCGTCAGGGAGAAGAGGAGAGCTAAATGGTCTCCCCTGTCTTTCTCTGTTCCAGGTGGCCTCTCCATAGTTCTGGGTCACTGGCTGAAGGGGAGTTGAATGTGGACAGACCCTCGCTCCATGCCCTGGTCATGTCCTCCCCAGGGTGTGGCTGCTTCCCCAACCAGAGGTTTTAGGCCAGTATCAGCCTTAGTAACAGAAGAAATATGCGAGCAATTTGGCGTAGGTCTCAGAGAGCCTCGTGGCAATAATGGCGGAGGGAGATGGCGCCTGGGAAGTAAGAGGGAGATGGGACAGTGTGCAGTGGGCTGTAGTATTTTGGGTGTATGAGAGATAGTTTCCTATGGATTGGTGAAGAGCTAGTTCTCATATCCCTGAGCACAGGGAGGATATTCTCTTTGTTGGCAGGTAGGGTTTTGAAGTTAATTTGGAGGAGATATGGGGACCATCTAGACCCAGATTGCCTGGGAGGTTTTCAGTTTTAGCACTGAGTCCCTTGTGCTGTCCCAGGAAACTCCTAGGTCCATAGACGGCCAGGATGATTGCTCATCCTTGAATCAGTTGGGGTGATTTTGCCTTTCAGGAAACTTTTGACAATATTTGTTACTAGTAGGAAGAGTCAAGTGCACAGGACAGTAACCCAGGAACAAAGAATCATCTGGCCACACATGTCACAGCATGGAGACCTAGAAATCTTGCCTTGGATGGAGGGTTGGCAGACCTTGCTGTGCATGTTCCTCAGGATGTCCCTTGCCACTGCTGGCCAAGTGGACTGCCCAGCTGCCTCTGTGAACTTCTTACAGCCTTGTTTTCTGTTCTTTGGTTGTGTAGGGGTCTGGGGCTGGGAGACCTTACTAGAAAATTATGGGGCTTCTACGAGGGTCTTTCCTCTCACAAAACTCAGAAGCCTTTTGCAGATCAGACTGCTGAGCACAATCCCTGCTAGACCCTGTGCCTGTTATTTAAAAAACACTGGGGGCTGGGGTGCACACCTGTTCCCTGTGACTCCCGAGACCGAGGCAGGAAAACCAAGAGTTCAAGGCCAATCTCAGAAACTTGGCAAGACCTTGCCTCAACATAAGAAATACAGGTCGGGCATGGTGGCGCACGCCTGTAATCCCAGCAGCTCGGGAGGAGGTCCTCCTGAGGCAGGAGAATCGTGGGTTCAAAGCCAGCCCCAGTAGGGGCAAGGCGCTAAGCAACTCAGTGAGACCCTGTCTCTAAATAAAATACAAAATAGGGCTGGGGATGTGGCACAGTGGCTGAGTGCCCCTGAGTTCAATCCCCGGTTCAAAAAAATATATAAATAATAAATAAATAAATAAAGGGCTGTGAGTGTAGCCCAATGGTAGAGTGCTTGCCTACCGTGAGTTAGGCCCTGGGTTTTGTTCCCATTATGGCAAAAAAAAAAAAAAAAAAAAAA
>JAJEJO010046921.1:0-15527 GCA_020662805.1 Glaucomys volans
TTTTTTTTCTTGAGGTTTGGGAAATTTTCTGATATTATTTCATTGAATAGGTTGTTCATTCCTTCAGTTTTTATTTCTGTGCCTTCCTCAATCCCGATAATTCTTAAGTTTGGTCTTTTCATGATATCCCATAGTTCTTGTAGGTTCTGTTCATGATTTCTTACCATCTTCTCTGTTTGGTCACCTTTGTTTTCAAGATTCAATATTTTGTCTTCATTGTCTAAGGTTCTGTCTTCCAAGTGATCTAGTCTGTTGGTGATGCTTTCCATTGAGTTTTTTATTTGGTTTATTGTTTCCTTCATTTCAAGGATTTCTGTTTGTTTTTTTTCCTGTCTCTTTATTGAAATGATCTTTTGCTTCCTTCAGTTGTTCTTTTAACTGTTTATTGGAGTGATTGTTCATTGTCTGCATTTGCTCTCTTATCTCATCCTTTGCTTTGTGGATCATTTTAATTATGTATATTCTGAACCCCTTTTATGAACCCCTTTTCTACCATGCTGTCATTGGATTCTATTAATATGGAATCTTAGTTTGTTTGGAACACTTTCTTCCCTTGTTTTTTCATGTTGTTCATGTATCTTCCCCTCTAGCAGTGCGGATCTCTGGTGTTATAGTTTCTCCCCTGTAGTCTTCTAGTGACCCTGCAGGTTTCCAAAACCTCTCCTTTAAGGGGGATATCAATATTAGCAGCACCCAGTACAGACAATATGCAGCGCTAAACCAAATAGCCTCTATGAAGATGTTGACAGTATTGTCACAGTAAACAGAGAAGATGAGTTTAATTACTATCTACTGTATAACCAATAGATTTTCAATGAGGTTTACAGTTTCTCATGGTGGACAAAGAGGATGGGGAGACATGTAGGATGCAACTGTTAATGGGATAAGAAAAGAGTATACAGAAGTACTAGATTATAGGAAGAGTGAAAGTGAAATCAAAAGAAGTTGTTTGTTAGCATGAGAAAAGGGAGAAAGAGACTCTGAAGAAACAGGCAAACAAAAGGAAAATAGAGCAAGAAAAATAAATAAATAAAAACAAAAAATTTTCAAAAAGGAGAAAAAAATATCTACACTATAACAGTCATATGCTATTCAAACCTCCCAATCTTCAATAGCCTGATGCATGAGAGGTACCTGACAAGGAGCTTCCAGTCTCCAGCAGATGTCTCAGGATGGGATTTGCCCCACCTAAAGATGCTGGCTTCTGTTTCCGGGATAATTCAAGATGGCTGCACTGGCTTCCAAACATATTGGCAAGTGGGGAGCCACAGCATGGGGCATGGGTGGGGCACAGGCAGGCTGGGGGTCTGGAAGACAGAGTGTGGTTGGTCAGGCCAGGGGTCCTGCGGATCCTGGCTATTGTCCCAAAATGGCAGCAGCCATGTGTAATCAAACCTGTAAGTACTGTAACAATGGACTTCCAGGCAACAGCAGGCAGTAGGTGATCCGCTGGCCATCTGTGGGCTGCCTGCAGGCTAATGGTGGACGATCTGCAGGTGGACCTTGGGCGATGGATGATGGGTAGGTTAAAGGAGGTGGTGGTCAGGCAAGAGGCAGGCAAATGGGCAAATGGTGGATGATAGGCGGCAGTCAGTGAGCGATCTGCACTCAAAAAGTAGTTGATATGCTGTCAGATGGCGGGTGATCACAATAGACAAATGGGGTAAACAGCAGGGGATCAGTGAGCAGCTGACTTGCCTCACAGAGAAACAGATTTTCCTCTGCTTGAAACCCGAGTTTCAGAGTGACAAGGAAAGCAGCCTCCCTCTAGTCTGCCATCTTGAATTCCTCCCATCATACTTTAATAAGGATATATTTTTAGAATTAGTTTTTTACAACATAGTATCAAAATTTATTATGTCCCTAAGGCCAGATATAGTTAAATGCTCCAACTTTGGTTATAGAATTGGGCAAAGGAACTAAACAGACACTTCTCAGAAGAGGAAATATGAATGGTCAACAAATATGTGAAGAAGTATTCAACATCTCTAGCCATTAGAGAAATGCAAATTAAAATACACTGAGATTTCACCTCACCCTAGTCAGAATGGCAATTATCAAGAATACAAGTAACAATAAATATTGTTGAGGATGTGGGGGAAAGGGTACGTTTGTACAGTGCTGGTGGGACTGCAGGTAGGTGCAACTGCTTGGGAAGGTGATATGGAGATTCCTCAAAAAACTAGGAATGGAACCACCATATGACCCAGCTATCCCACTCCTCAGTATATATCCAACAGACACATCAGTGTTTATGGCGGCTCAATTCACAATAGCTAAGCTATGGAACCAACCTAAGTGCCCTTGAATAGATGAACGAACTAAGAAAATATATATTCCATATATACACAATGGAATATTACTCAGCCTTAAAGAAGAATGAAATTATGGCATTTGCTAGTAAATGGACACATATGGAGACTATTATTCTAAGTGACATTAGCCAGTCCCCAAAAGCCAAAAGTCAAATATTTTTTCCGATATGCAGAAGCTAATCCAAAATAGGTTAGTGGGGGGGGGGGGGGGGGGGAGGAGGGGAAAAAAAAAGAATAGAATGATCAGTGTAGTAGAGAAAGGGGAATGAAGGCAAACAAAGAGGAATGGGATAGGGAAAGATAGTGGAATGAATCTGACATAACATTCTTATGTACATATATGAATATACTATAGCAATTTTCACCATCATGTACATTCATAAAACACTAATTTAAAAAAACCCCAACTATAAGTAAATAACAGAAATATCAGTAGAGTAAAGGGTAGGGAACAGGGGGTGAGAGGAAGGGAGGGGAAGGGGAAGTAGTGAGGTCTGAATTAGAACAAAATTATATTCCATGTTTTTCTAATTATGTCAAAATAAATTCTATTGTCATGGATAACTAAAAAGAAACAACAACAACTACAAAAAGAATTATACATTTGCCTTTTAGTTATTTTCTTTTGCTTTGCGTGTTTTGAAACTTTGTTCTTAGACACATTATTTTATATTTCTTTTATTACTATAAACTGTCCTTCTCTATTTCCAGATTAAATCTGTGTCATCAATTTGATCGGTCTGCAAATAATCTGTTCAGGTGTCTTGACAGCTAAGCCTCAAGTTCACTAAATCTTTCTTCCTCCTCCTCATGGAGGAGCCTGCTTAATGCTGTTTCTTAGCATCATCCCTTTGGCAGCTCTTTCACGAACCCTTGAGGATTTTTGGAGATGGAGCTTCTCCAGGCAATCAGGAAAGCAAAAAATTCTTAAAGATAGAAACAAAGTCAAGTGACCATGAGTTTATGGTATATAAAAGTGGTGGCTGATCAGCAAGATGTCCTGATCACTGATCCCATCCTGGAAAGACTCAGGGATTTATTGGATAACTAGATCAAAATTAATGAAAAGAATTGCTCTAAGAGGGGAAGTATGTTGTTGGATGTAGTCCTGTCCTTGCTTGCTAATTTTCCTTGCTTAATTAATTAATTCAGGAACCGTCTGATTGACTAATTGTATATCCTTAATTTTATAGTTGGCATTGCTGATGAGATGATGTATGTTGAATTACTGTAAGCAAAAAGTTGCTTTGCTTTTGATTCTGATTCATCCTAATGATACATGTTCATGTTTTACTGGGCTTGAGCTAAATCATTACATTAGTGGAACTGCCATCGGAGATTGCTGTAAACATTTCCGTTACACTAATTGCCATGATTGAGTCCAATTCTGTGAAAAAACTAAAGAGCAAAATGACCCTCTTAAAGACATTAGTTTTTTTGTTTTTGTTTTCTTAGAACACAAAAATGTACCCATAATTGCCTGATAGACACAGTGTTTAATCTACAAAAATGAAATTTTAAAATAAAATAATGACAGTAGTTTGACATGAAGGAGGCTTCTTTGATTTGAAGGACGCTATCGTTTATGTTCATATGGTCATGAATTGCTGTATTTGCTTGTTGCTGCTGCTCTTGAACCTGTGGGACTGTACTGAGGCTTAAATAAGATCCAAACCCAAATTGTATTGGGATGTGCACACATGCCTCAGGAATTCCTCCAGAGAGAGAATTGTTTGTTTTTGTTTTTTATTTTTGTGGACAAACAGGGGCCCATCAGAGAGTGTAAAAAGATCATTTCCAATGCTTTCAGCAGTATCCCAGAAATTGGTGGAATATAAGTTTTAGTTAATTATCTATAAACCCCGGTAGAGTTAGCTCAAGTATCAGGAATTGATAAAATATCAATTGGTTAGGATTTTGCAGCCTTCAGGGATTATCTACACGTTGAATAAGTGGGACTGGATGTGTGCCAGTGATATTAGCAAAGGACTTCCTTGCTGAGGTAGAGAAGGGAAAGAAGACCATTCTGTGATCTTTAGAAGCTTTTTTTTTTTTTTTGGTGATGCTGGGAATTGAACCAGATATTGCTCTACTCCTGAACTACATCTACAGCCCATTTTATTTTTTCATCTTGAGACAGGGTCTTGCTAAATTGCCTAGGCTGGATTTAATTGTAATTCTCCTGCCTCAGTTTCTAGTGTAGCTGGGATTATAAGTTTGCTCCACTGCGCCTGCCTGGAACTCATCTTAATAACAAAGTCATTTCCTACCACTTCCTAATTTAACTTGTTTCAGTTGTGAAGAGAATATGAATTAAATTGGAATAAAAAAACCTAATGGCTGTACTGGTAAGTCAATAGATACTTATAAATCACTCTATAAAGCAAGATAACAGTTCAGATTTGGCAAATAGCTATAGAGCATCTGCCATCTACAGGCATATTTTAAAACATTGATTGGTAAAGCATATTTCTTTTTTATGACTGAATAATATACATGTACATATATACACATGTGTGTAGGTATGTGTGGGTATATGTGAAGGGTTATGGAAAATAATATTCCTAAAAGATAGCTCCCCAAGGAAAATGGAGGGACAATCTGGCTCGGGAGGAGGAAGGGGAAATTGGCCAAACATTAAACCTCTCCAAGCACACCCTTTCCTAATAAAAATACGCCCCAAACTTAGACCTTTCCCCATTGCAAAGAAGCCCTAAATGAAGGCATAGCAAATATTGAAACTCTGGGAAACAATGGATCCCGGAATAAGAACAATGAGTTTCAATCTTTTTACAACCAGCCTCCTAAGTTAAAGTTTTAAACTGTACAATTAGCCCTTGACTGTCGAAACTGCATGTACACGGCTTCCAATGATTGCATCATTGTACCCTATAAAACCAAATACCCTCTGTAACTGAGGACCATTTTCCCCACCTGGAAAATGGATCCCCAGGGTGCCAGAGTCTGTGAAGGAATAAAAGCCTCTCTGAATCCGTCAAGGTCTGCTTCCCAACCTTTTGTGTGTACAGTATGTATGCATCACATTTTCTTCCTCTGCTCCTTTTCCCTATGCCCTTTTCTTTCTTCTTTGCTTCATTTCCTGAAGTGTTCTTCCCCTGAAGAGTCTGTTTTTTTTCCTGATACTTTTTTTTCCATTTCGTGCAGGGGTTTTGTTTTCTTATCTCTGTATTTCACATTAGGTACTTTCCTCAGATGTGGGATATGTTCAGTTATGTACAGTTAAGACAGGAAGAAAAACCTGATTGGATACCCTGCCCCGTGGGATGGGTACACCAACTGGCAACTTCGAGTTAGGGCAGAGGTTCCCAAACTTCCTTATTCATGGCTCCCCTAGAGTCTCAGTCATTCTTTCATGGCACCTGTAAACCCAGAGAAATGCTTAATATTTCTGTTTTTTAGGTCCAAAGAACTAAATAGTAATAGTTTGCATGGTAACCAATAGAAATTGCTGTTTCCCTTGAAAATTCAAAGTATCTCACAGCATCATGGTACCTCAGAGTGTCTTAGTATATAATTTGGGAAGTGCAACTGTAGGATTACTTGGCTGGGAGGGGCTTATCAATTGAGAACTTTCATATCACGTTATTTTTGGGGGGACTTTGCTTGAATTTTGGAAGCCTCAGACCTTTATGTGTTCCATTGGCTTTATGTAATAATGTGGAAATCAACCAGAGATCGCTTTTTGAAAATATCATCTAGTATGGAATTACTAATCTGTCTATCCCAAACCTTCTCTGCTGTATACCAAAATACCACACATGCTTCCTTGGTTAGAGTAGAAGGTCACGTACCTTAACCTCTTGATGGTGTCTGCGATGGCTCATTAGTCACAGAAACTTATGTTCCATTTTCCCAGCAGCTGCCTAAGCTGTCACTGCCTGGGTGTGGTATGAAGGGTCTCATCCAGGTGAGGTCAGGTTTGGTCAGTTTCAGCTTTCCAGGGATAGGAGGATGCAGAGATAGCATGGACTCCTGCACTGGGGACAAACTCATGAAGGGACAGTATGTGTGCCTGCTCTGGGAGCATCAAAAAGCTACAAAAGGTTGGAGGTTATAGTGTGTTGGTCTAGATATAATTGGTGCACATGTGCCCTGATCCCACTATATTTCTGGCGATAGGTCTAAGGTCTATGCAAATTAGACAACACTAGTACAATCTGAGACCATGTGGAAACTTCCCTGGACATAGGTAGCTCTGTGGACTAGTGCGAGGAGGTGCTGTGGCCAGAACTGGGACTGAGCATCAGGATTCCTGCACCAACACCACACAGCCTTTCTTTGTAGGACTTTATCTTGCCTGTCAGATTCCCAGAGAAGAGTCTTTCCTCTTGCTGCAGAGAGTGTATACCTACAAAGTGCCAGCAGCCTGGAAACAGAGGGGGGAAGCACGCTGAGGTGTCTGCATTGGCCATTCCCTTCCTTCATTGGGCCTGTAGTTTCCAAGTCTAGAGACTTCAGAGACTAACCTCCAGAGATGACAGGACTGGTGCCCATGGGTCTGTAGAAAAGAAGGGACACAAAGGTAGAATGGTTCTCCAGCAGGTCCTCACCAATTCAGCCCCACCACCTCCACTCCAGGATATCCTGTGCTGTTAGTTGAGAGTCTTGTGAATATTCTACGGTGTAGATCAGATTAGTTTCATCAGTGCTGACTTAGGAGTCAGTTTTCCTATTTGCTACATTACATACCACTTTTCCATTTGTTTTCCAGCCCTGGAAATGTTGTTTTTGTTGTCTCCCTCTTGTTTTCCTTATCTTTGTAGATTTATGTTTTAAAGAAAAATCTTGTTCTTTGCTGCATCTACTGTGAGAATGAAGACCATTCTCAGAAATCAGACTGTCGATGTTCCAGAAAATGTCCACATCACTCTGAAGGGACTCACAGTTATAGTGAAGGGACAAAAAGGAAACCTCCAGAGGGATTTCAATCATATCAAAAACTCAGCCTCCTTGGAAAGAAAAAGAAGAGGCTACGGGTTGACAAATGGTGGGGAAATAGAAAGACACTGGCCACTGTTTGCATGACTGTGGTCATGTACAGAACAGGATCAAGGCTGTTAAACTGGGCTTCCATTATAAGTGAGGTCTGTGTACACTTACTTCCCCATCAATGTTGTTATTCAGGAGAATGGGTCTCTTGTTGAAATCCGAAATTTCTTGGGTGAAAAATATATCTCAGGGTTCGAATGAGGACAGGGTTGCTTGCTCAGTGTCTCAAGCTCAGAAAGACCAATTAATTCTTGAAGGAAATGATATTGAACTTGCTTCAAATTCAGCTGCTTTAATTCAGCAAGCCACAACAGTGAAAAACAAGGATATCAGAAAATTTTTGGATGGTATTTGTTTCTGAAAAAGGCTGATGAATAAGATCTAAGAGTTTTTCAGCCACAGAAACACAGTCCTGGAGAGTCGATTTGATATTTCAGTGATGTAATAGAAGATCTCTATTGAAGGGGCTGGGGATATAGCTCAGTTGGTAGAGTGCTTGCCCTGCAAGCACTAAGGCCCTGGGTTCAATTCTCAGCACCACAAAAAAAAAAAAAAAAAAAAAAAAAAAAGAAAAAACATCTCTATTGAAAAAAAGATCTCTTTGTTGTGATTTTAGTGAGACTCAGGAAGATAGTTAAATTAGATATGCTTGTGCCATCTTTCACCTTTCCAGCCATTAATTTATTCTTGAGGATCTTTGTATGCCAGGGACTTGACTGAGTGGCTGGGGTTTAAAAATGAGAAGATGATGTTCTTGGCACCAGTAGTTTGATGGAGTAGAGGGTGGGACAAGGAGAGAACTGACTATGTTAATAAATAATTAAATATACAGGGATAATAACATATAAGAAGTCTGCCTCAGGGTCATATGGGATCCACCAACAGAGTTAGATACTGTTTGATGTGAGTCCTTGGATACACAAGTAGGAAAGAACATTTGAAACAGGGAACAGCATGCCTTTGCTAAGTCTGGCTTACACTGAGGTATCTGACGCCACCAGAATCCTGCTGCCCTGCAACATCCCAGGACCGTGCCCCTGTATGTGTCCTCAAACCTGATTTCCTCCAGCTCCGGGCTTCCCAACTTCCGACCTTGCTACCTGTCTCTTCTTGTCCTTTGGTCTTGATGCTTGGACTTTTCATGGTCTCAGGAATCTCTTGGCTCCTCTTTGTTGAAATCCTTGATATCCACCTGACCACACTGCTTCTGTTCACCTCTGATAAATTCCTCTCCCAAGTGGGGAAGGCAAGAACCTCCCCAGCCTCAACCTTCCAGAACCCCCTGCTCCCCACACTCTGTAGAGAGAAGTCAGGGTTAGTGTATCAACAAGGCTGCAGTGGTCAGGGAGGGTGGTTAGGATCCTAACAGCAATTCCCGGGAGAGGTGCAGAGCACATCAAGGAAGGGCTGAGAGACAGCTGTGGCTGGAAGCCAGGCATGGAGCTTTAGGTCAGAGGCAAAGCATCTCTGAATTTTGGAGAGTGACTTCTTTTTTAGTCAGGATTAACTTACAGACTGGATATGGTTGAGCCTATAGTTGAAAAAACCAAGGAAAATGAAGAAACTCACAAATGTTATCCCAATTATTTTAGGTATGACAGGGTCCTCTGTCCCCTCTTTTTGTTTATCCCTGCCCTTGGCAAGAAAGGATGGCAGCTCTATTCCAGGATGCTATGTATCTCCCTCCCTCCCCTATGTGGGGAGTGTCTTTGAGCAAAATAGTCTCTCAAGTTATGCCACACAGGGTGGTCAGTGTGAATAAGAGAGAAGTTTGTTGGGTAGGTGCCCCAGTCTCAAGAATTTGGTGCTTTCTCCAGGTCAAAAAACACTTGCAAATAAACCCCTAGGAGACCTTGGTCCCAGAGGTCAGAAGGATAGGAAAAGAGGGAGGATGGGAGACTGAGGGAGAGGGATTCTTGGCTTCTGTGTAAGGAGGACTTAGAGCTCTACTGAACGTCTTGGAGCTATGAAGAAATGCATGTGAAAATGAAAACAAAAGAAAGGAAGAAAAAAGAAAAGAAATGTGCATGTGCTGTCCTATGGACACTGGATCCTTCTGGGGTTCATCAGAATTCTGCAGCCAGTGAAACTGGCCAATATGGTCCTAATTCCAGATAAGAAAGTGGATGAGTCATCAAGAGCACTTGGAGTTTGTAAATACTTAATGATTTTGTCCAGATTTAACCTAGAAGTCTTGGCATTACCAACTGGTAAGGACAATTTAGTTCAGTCTCATCAATACTAATTTGCCTACCTGGACTCAGAGAGTCTGGTATTGGGTGAAGCTGCCTGTGTGTAAGAAGATCTGAGAACCCACGAATTATTGTAGCTGCTTCTTAGAGTTTTGCTTTAGTGCCAGTCTTGGGGCCATGGAGAGTCTCAAGAGTGTTCAGCACTGCCAGTCTTCACCAGCCTCAGGCCATTGGCAGGTCTTATCAGGTAGACACTATCTTTGCTGAGGATGAATTATTTTACATTGACGCTGTTCTCCTTGCGCATAACTCCTCTACCTTCTATCCCTGGGTCAGGTCCCTGGTGCCATAGGCCATGAGAGCTTCTGTATTTGCCTGAACTCCTGCTAACCCTTCAGTCCATATGCAAATTACTGGATGCATAAATCTGTGGTAGCAGGGACCCAGGATGCTCTGACTCCTTCTTCAAGAAGCAGGCAACTGAGACCAACCCATAGACATTTGCATTTTAAGTTTGGGTTTCTATTGTAAAAGCCATTTCCTTCCTTAGTAGGGGAATTTAAGGTATCAAAGAACATGTGGGAGACTACTTTTGTGGCCAGAGTTAAAATCACGTTTCAATCTCATGGAGAATTTATTAGTGTGACTCTTTCCCCTTTGCTTCCTTTCCCTTTCAGATTCCAGCATGCCAGACCACAGAGGGCAGGTCAGGTTCAACTTCCTTGTTTTCTCTACTTCAAGTCCAGCTGAGAGAAAAGGATCTTGCGTACTGAGTGACATATTCCATTTTCCCACTCAGAAGCTCTCTGGAAGCAGAGCCAAAACCTAGCAGCAGAAGTCAGTCGATTTATTCCAACATATGCTTCATGTAACTTGAGATGTTGAAAAGTCCTGCATAGTTGCACAGAATTGAACACAATCAGCAAATCCCATGGTCACCTGACATGTGTTATTTAGACGAGTGGATTAGTCAACCTGGCAGTAGGCACCTTCACGCATGAATATGGGCGTGGGTTGCCAAGATACCCTCAAGAATGTCCTATGTGCCTATTGAAGCAGGAATCCAAAATTAGAAAAATGCAAATGACTGTCGTACATGCACACAGTGAAAGGATGGGCCTTTGCCAATTCAGCTGGCTCCCCTCTAAAGCCCAAGTCTGTGCATCTTCTATGAGGTAAGGAAGTTGTGGAGCCTAATATTGATTAGAAGAGGAAAATGGATTCTAATTGTACAAAGCTATTATAAGTTCTTTGGAAGAAACTGGCATACCAGTCTAAATAGATAAAAAATGGATGAAGGGATGTGTGTGATGGACAGGAAAGGGCAATCCCAATATTACTCAGGCCCTCCCAAGGTTAAGAGTCATTACAAAAGCAAATTTTTCTTTTTTTCTGTTTTGGTACTGGAAATTGAATCTGGGGGTGCTTAACCACTGAGCCACATCTCCAGCTCTTTTTATTTTTTATTTTGAGACAGGGTGTCACTGAGTAGGACCTGGCTAGGTTGCTGAAGCTGGTTTTGAACTTGTGGTTCTCCTGTCTTAGCTTCTTGAGCCACTGGGATTACTGGCATGTGCCACTGTGCCCAGCTAGAAATGCAAATATTTCATTGGTTTGAACCTTCTCCAAATAATACCATTTCCATTCTTTCTCCCTAACTCATAGGACATGACATCCACTGGAAGCAGTTATTCTCAGATTTCCAAGGGAACATAAAACTTCTTATCAGTCCTTCCCTAAATATACATATAGGCCAGGAAGGAATTGGGATTCTACCTGTTTTTCTTTATTCCTGCTGGAGCTTTTAAAATATATGCAGTAGGATCTGCTGCACCCTAGCTAGCTCCAGGGGCAGACTTGTAGACCTCTTCCAAGAAATACTTTGGTTTCCTTTAAGTCATAGAATAGCTTTGATGTAAAAAAAAATCATCAAAATTCTGTGTTGTTTTCATTTTGGGGGAGAATTCTATATCACTATTATGAACCCTGGCTGTCAGCAGGCATTTTGCTCTCCTTCATTCCACATCCCTGAATAGAAAATGTCTATAGGGACCATGGAGTCGTGTGGATGAATTCCTCTGCTCCTTTGTGGAGGCGCTTCCTGTGGAGGGCAGTTAACACTGTCACACAGGACGCTCTTCTGAACAACTCAGAGGAATGAAGGAGATAAAAGAGAAATGATTCAAGTCAGAAACCTCTCTTCAAAAGATGATCTTCTAGGGAAGGAGGATGGCCTTGTGGCAAACTCTGTTCTGGAGGCGATCAGAATTTCAGAGTTCGTCTGACTCCATGTGGAGGCCACATCGAGAGACCATGGGGAAAGACCTTGATGATTCTTTTGCTTGCTGTGACTGCCTTACAAATGGCAGCTGTAATCAGTATCAGCAAATTCCCTGCAGAAATAAGCGACTGATCAATTATTTTATAAATTAGAAGGCCCACACATGGAGTTATTCACTAAAACAATTTGTTTACTGAGTTACTTGCTTGGTCGTGCTGTTTTCTCTTTTCCTATTCAATATAGCACCAAGATTGGCTGATAACATAAAGTACCTCGGATGCTATTATTGAGACTGATTCAATAAACTCTTAGTGGCATGCAACTACCAGCAGATATTGCTAGGATCTAGAAAATCAAAGATTCTAAAGGTCATGGTCCCTGCTTACTAAGAGATGACAGTTTGGGGGAAGGTAGACACGCATGCTAATGATGTGCACTGTGGCAGATACAGCTCCAAATGTACAGCAGGGTCCACGGGGCGCTGAGCTGGCCAGATGGGGCAGATGAGACTTCTTACTGAGCAGGGTCCATGTGGAAAATATTTTTGTGTGTACACTTATTGGGGACTTTTTTAAGCCACCAAATTAATCTATGTCTGGTTAAACAGTGCAGAAACTTGTAAATGGTACAGTGAAATGTGGTGAATCTGAGAGTGAATGGCCATGGGCGTGTCCCAATCCAGGGTGGACCTTGAGAGGGAGAGAGCTAAGTGTGTTTTATAGGCTGAGGGCAATAAGTCCAGAGAGGGGCCTGGAAGAGAAACAGGAATAAGAACACCAAAGATACCAGAGGATAAAAAATGCCCAAGGCCAAGGGACGTAGGGGACTGGGGTTAACAGGACTGGCAATGGATTGACCTTGGACAGATACAGGATCAACTCTTCCTCTGAAATCAAAGGGAAGGGTGGCTGTGGTTGTCAATGAGGTATGTGTGTGCATGAGAAGGGGAGAGGGAGAGCGCAAGCCCACACACAGGGTGGGAAGTTAAGGTTACATCTGATTGACGTATTATCCAACATTCATTGAACAAACACCTATCAATCATTTACTCTATGCCAAGCACTGTTTCAGGCCCTGGAGATACAGCAATGAAATGGTCAGCTCAAGTCCCTGCTTCCTGAGGGCACAGGGGGAAGGGAGACATGTGGAGGTGTGTGGGGCGGGGGGACCTGGTAATGGCTCCAGCACAGTTCTATTGATGTTGTGGAACTGCCTCCATAAGGTTCATTATCTCCTGATCGCTAATATCCATTAATCCAACTTCATCCTTGATTGTCTGGATAGGAGTGAAATCAATTATGGCAAATGCTATTTGGGAGACCTCTGTAAGCCAGGACCTCTTTTTCTAAGAATTGCCTTCACTCACCAGATGAGGATGGACCCACAGATATGTTTGTATCATGTTGACCTTGACCATTTCCCTGATAGTCAGTTGGATTAGTGATGGACCTCTGGCCTAAGCCAAATTACTCAGATGTTTTTCCTTGGGATTTTGGAATTGGTCCTGAGAGAGCTACTTGGTTTCTGCGATCTAATTAAAGATGTAAATTCAGAAACGGTGGTGGTGGCCATTTTGGCTCTGAGTATATAGAAATATTGAAGGGCAATAGAAGGAGAAAGAGCAAATTCAGAAAGATAGCAGTGGAGAGAGAGAGGCAGGGACAGAGGTCATCTAGCCTGAGAGAGAGAAAGAGAGAGAGAGGGAGGGAGGGAAGGGCAGCGACAAGGGGAAGAGAGAACCCAAATTACTTATCCAACAGTGACTTGAGTGCATATTCTGTCAGACACTGTTAAGATGTGGGGGACTCATATAATTCATGTCCCCAGAAATTCCCATTCTGGAGGGAAGGGGTTACCTTAGTTCTGGACAGTTTTTGAGTCTTGGTCTTGCTCTGTTGTGTAGCTGGCTCCATTTTCTGCACTGGGTTTTTATCCAGCTTGTTTCTTATGATAACCCCCTGCCCCAGCCCCTACCACTGGGCCTTAGTTTATCGGAGTGGGTCTTCATTACTTGTGCCAAAGAAATCATGATCAAGTAGAAATTTTCAAGTTTTGTGTTTTTCCCCTTTGATAACCCCATATCAAATCTTTCCAGATGATCTCAAGGCTCTGCTCTGCTTTTGGTACCTGATTCCTTCCTTGTGAAGGTGATAAGTCTGTACAGCCAGGCTCAATAGCCACAGTGACAGGTCTGTAGCAAAGTAGGCTAATTATATTTACTTTACTAAGTACCACAGACTGCATGGATTGATTTAAAAGCTATTTTGTGGAATAACTAATTCCACATATTGATTTTGCAGCCCACTTTTCAATTATATAGAGAACTCTCCCCAATAATACAAAGGACATGATCTATCATCCCTGACTTCTTGCTGTATTTCTGGATTATGTCTCAGGGAAGGCATTTATTTATTTATTTCAGAGGTAAACTGAGGCACAGATGGGTAATTCTCAGTCACATTGTTGGTGTGTTGGTGGGTCCAGTTCCTGCATGAGGGGTTTTTGTTTGTTCCTTTCTTTTAACATGAAGACCAGCACTAAGTTCAACCCTGCCAGGTCCAGGGATTTCTCTGTAAGGACCTCTCCCAGTTATATTCAGCTTGGAATCCATAAGTAATGCTTGTGCATGTGATGAAATCAAAGTTATTGTCTTTACGAATTGTGGACACATATTTCATAAAATAATGTTTTTGAAGCTTCTTCTGCACATACCTTTTCAAAAACAAAAAACAATTTAACGGACACATTAACCTTATCTCTAGTTTAAAACTGTTAGGTAGAACTAGAGCATCGAGAGCTACAGTGGGCATATTTATAACTCTTAATCTCTGATATGTGGGAAGCATTAAACTTTCAGAGAACCTTAAAGCTCATTTTTGGTTGAGAATTGAATATAATTTTAGATTTTTCTAATGGCCCCGTAAGTATGCATTTATCATTTTACTGATGATCAACTGGTCAACTAGAGAGGACAATTATTCTTTATGAAAACTCTGAGACAGAAAAATACATATTTCAGGAAGATCTATAAATTTTATGACTTCATTTTAGTAGTGTTCATATCATTAACAAACTTTAAAGGCAGAAAAGATCTTTGAAAGTGGTATTTCAGGGTCAATAGTAAAATTGGGTCTAAGAATTAGCTTTCCCATTTTATTTTAAAGGTTTTACTCTTGTATTGCTTATTCCTTCAACCTCGAGAAATGAAAGTGGGCTGGGTGCACTGGTGCATGCCTGTAGTCCCAGCTACTCTGGAGGGCAAGGCAGGAGGATCACAAGTTCAAGGCCAGCCTCAGCAATTTTGTGAGACCCTGACTCAAAATAAAAAATAGAAAAAGGATGCACTCTGAGTTCATCCCCTGGTAACAAAAAAAAAAAAAAAAGAAAAAGAAAAAAAGAAAAAAGTGGAATTTAGTCCAATTTCTAAAACTTTTTGTTATAAAAAATTTAAGCATGCACCAAGGAGAGTGAATAAATGATGAATCTTCACATATTCATCACTTGATAGTTTTTCATATTTTGCCATATTTGATTTTTTTTACTGAAAAATTCTAAAATAAATTCCACATATTGTACTGGGCATGGTGGTGCATGCCTGTAATTTCAGCAGCTTGGGAGGCTAAGGCAGAAGAATCAAGAGTGCAAAGCCAGCTTCAGCAAAAGTGAGGCCCTAAGCAACTCAGTGAGACCTTGTCTCTAAATAAAACACAAAATAGGACTGGGGATGTG
>JAJEJO010046934.1:0-51735 GCA_020662805.1 Glaucomys volans
GTGCTCTGGCATGACAGTACAGGATGGCATGGGTGTGGGGTGAGGAATGGGAGACCAGAGGCAATGGGGCCTGGAGGAAGCATGGCTATGAGCCAGGGGAGCAGGAGGAACTTCTAGCTCAGCTGTGGGCAATGGGGCGGGGCAGGGAGGGTTTGAGTGGCACTTAGAAAGGAGACTGACAAGACTTGGCAACTACATGAAGGCAGGATGAAGGAGCAGGAGGAGCCCTAGACAGAGCTCACTACCTCCTGACCAACTCTGCTAGGCATTTCTTCCCCCTGCATTGGGCACTGGGCTTAGTAAACTCATGACCACCTTCGTGATGTTTGTGTACCAGGGCTCCCTGCTGTCCTGGGGAAGCCATGGCTAGTAAACAGCCAAGTCCAAACCCGACTTCCTCAACTCCACCACCTCCTGGGCACATGCTTTCTGGCTTGGTCAGGGAGGAAGCCCTGACACTCATACCTCAATCTCCATTCCTGGGCCATTGACATTCCAGGGCACTGCTGAATTGACCCACATTGGATCTGAGGGGGCGGGCATTTGTTTTCTTTCACACTTGATTGATGAAACTATGGAGTAAAAGGGCCTGCCTGGATGGTAGGCTAAATCTTGGCCTCTGAAAGATGTCCACACCCCAACCTATGAATATGTTATTTTATGTGGCAGATGTGATTAAGTCAAGGATCTTGAGATGGGACTGGATTATCTAGGTGGGTCCAGTGTAATCACAAATGTCCTTATAAGAGGAAACAAGAACACCAAATCTGGATAAAGGGGAGATGAGAGAAGTCGAAGCTGAAGCAATGTGGAAGATGGAAGAAGCAACCATGAGCCAAGAAATACAGGAAGCTTCTAGAAATTAGAAAAAGGCAAAGGAATGGATTCTCTCTTAGAAATTCCTGAAGGAATGCCAGCTTACTGACACTTTGATTTTAGGTCAATGAAACTGATTTTAGATTTCTGACCTTCAAAATGCTAAGATAACAAATTCCTCAGTATCACTAAACTATGGCAGAAATCCTCAATAGGTAGTAGAATTTATTTTGAGTGAGGGAAGGGGTTTATTCTGAGTTTGCAGAGGCTCTCACAGAATCAGAATCATCTCTCCTTGCCCAGAACTGGGGAAGTCAAAGATGTCGTGCCTGGTCCTCATTTGCACTGTGGCCTGGATCAGGTGCTTGGGCAAGACCTGGAAATTGGGATGGAAAGTATGCAGGAAGCAGAGGCCAGCAGAGTGCTCAGGGGAGGGAAATGACATTTGTTGCTGCTGCTGTCTGAGGCCCTGGTCAGGAGAGAACTGATGGTGAGGAAGTCCCCATCCTACCCAGAGGTCTGTTGTAGTTTGACGGTACTGAGGATTTGAGGAGGAAAAGGAGGGAATTTTCTCCTTGACCATGGATTTGAGATGAGATGGAGGCCAAGATTTAGCCTACCATAGAGGCAGGCCCTTTTACCCCTTTAAATTGCTTCCTATGTAGTCTCCCTATTTTAACCTCCTGGAGACAGTGGGACACTTCTGCCTCCTGAGGTTATGCCCGCCACAGACAGGGAGACTGAGGGGGCTGCCAGAGAGGCTGGCTGGGCAACACTGGTTCCCTCATTAAAGAGGGAAGTGAAGTGAAGATCTCTGAGGTCCCTTTCAGCTTAAAAAGTCAGAATCTTCCTCAAAGGACTAATTTTCCTTCTTTTTTGGAACTGGAAATTGAACCCAGGGTGCTTGGCCATGAGCCACATCCCTAGCCATTTTTAAAATTTTTTATTGTGAGACAGGGTCCCACTAAGTTGCTTAGGGTCTTGCTAAGTTGCTGAGGCTGGCTTTGAACTGGCAATCCTCCTCCCTCAGCCTCCCAAGCCTCAGGTGTGTACCACTGTGCCCAGCTAGGACTTATTTTCTTAACCACTGTACATTTATTTATATGGCCCTGGCCTGATTGATAGGATTTTAGTTAGAATCATTAACATTTGCTTAGTCCTCAGAGGGTCCATGCCGTCATTGTCAAAGTTATTAGCTCATTGATCTTCACAACCTCTGAACAGGTACTGGTATCACCCCAATTTACAACTAAGGGAACAGAAGTTCAGAAATGTGAAGTTTAAGTCAGCGTCAGAGCCAAGATACTGACACAAGTTTTCTGTTTTCCATGTTGCCTTCTTTGTGACAAAAGATCATCCATTCATCCCTGTTCTGTGTCCTGGTTCAATGAGGCTGAAGACTTTTCTTGGAATTCTGCAAGGAGTTACCAGCAGGCTGGATTGGGCCTTTCTTCCTGTCCCCTGGAACTCTGCTTTAGGGTTAGACAAGGGCCATTGGGCCGCCCCATTGTTTGCCTACTGACAGGTGTTTCTTAAGCTTGGCACTACTGCACTCTGAGCATGGAGGAAAGACTGGACAGGTGAAGCTAGCCATGGAGGCTGACGTGGTGGTTCTGGAGGCTGGCACTGGCTGGGGTAGACAACCAAGTCTACCTCAGGAGAAGCTGGGGTGCTGTCCCCAGCAGAAAGTGGGGGGAAGAGGGAAGACTAAAGGCCTCACTGCGGGTGGGCAGGCTACACTGAGGAGGGGTGGGCAGGCTACACTGAGGAGGGGTGGGCAGTCCACATTGAGGTGGACATAGCCCAAAGTGACCTGGGGCTTGGGCTGGGTAGCCTCCTGTGCCTCCTTGCACAATGCCAGAGGAGCTGGTTCTGCATTTCCTGGAGCTTGCTGTTCTCTCTAGCCCTTCTTTCTACTTTGTAGGGTTCTTGGCTGAGTCTTCCAGAGGCTGGCTATGGGGGATATGAGTCAGCACATATGGAAGCATGGTAGATTGGCAGCCAGGGCTGACTCGCTCTCCTGGTTCCAGCCATTGACTGTTGGGGAGTCAGTCTCTCCTGGTTCCTCTCCTGATTGCAGGAGTACTGCTGTATCCTTACCCACGGGACATACATGACAGAATGCAATCAACCTAAAGATATTCTCTTGGGGCTTTGAATCCTAAACCCTCCCCCAAGGGCAGGAAGCCTGCCCTTCTGCCTGCTTCATTTGTCCCTCCACAATGGTTCTGGAATTAGCATCTCCAGAGACCCTGTGATTCCTGGGAATAGTCTGAAGAGCTTTGGTGCTGTGTGCCGGAAGCATGTGGCGTCATGGTCAGCAGTCAAGCCATCAATCAAGCTGAGCTCGACTGCTGTGACCAGGTAAAGTAACTTTATTTCTAAACCCCAATTCCCTCATCCACAAAACAGGTTATCACAGTAGCCACGTCATAACATGGTTGAGGGATAACAAGGAAAAACCATAGAGAAAGTTTTAGCACCGCCCAGCCACCAGAATGCCCAAGAGATGCCGTGATGTTCCGAAAGCTATTGCCCTGGTGACTCTACCATAAACCAGAAGCACATTCTTAAGGAAATTGTGTCTAATAAAAGGCATAGAAGTCTTCTCCCAGGAGGGTGTGGAAGAAAGGCCTGGGCCTCAGCTGATGGAGGAGGGTGTTCATGGCACCCTCCGCCATCAGACAGCATGCTTATGAGGGTCAGGGTCAGAACCTCGAGCTTCAGATCCTTGGTTGTTAATTCTCTGCACATAATAAATATAAAGTGAACTCCCTGGAGGTATCCTGCAGCCAAGGCCAGAACTGGCAAGGAAAGATCTCTCCGATTCAAAAGGCTGCTGGGGGTGGGGTAGAGTGGGCAAGACCCTGGTGGGCCACTTGGCCCTGCCAAGTGGGTCTCCTCCAGCCTCATGGTTCCAAGGTTCCACATGAAGCATCCGTGGCTGGGTTTAGCACGGGATGGGGGAAAGTGACCCAGAGTCTTCATCTGTTGAAGGGAATTCTTGGCTCCTGGGGTGTGGGGGCTACTGGAGGAAAACCCCTTTGGACACCATGAAGATAAGAGGGGATATGGAACAAGCAGTGTCACTGAAAGAGGGAGAGGGACACTATCCAGAAGGGACAGCATCTGGGTTTGCCAGCATTTGGTTGCGGGGAAGTCAATCACGTGTGTCCTGAAGGTTGATGATGTACCCCCAGCACCCACCACACAACCTGTCATGTGAAGAGTGCCAAGGAAGTGCTGAGTGAGTGGGTTTGACCAGAAAGGAGCAGGGATCTCGGAGGCTGACCATGGGCCATGTTTTCCTCAAGGGAAATAAACTTCAGACTTGAGATAAAATAAGGGTGAAGATATAACAGGGACTCTATTTTAGACCATCTTATCTATTGCAGTGTTAACAATCCTGTTCTATTTTTACTAAGTGCATAGCATAGTTCTGAGTCTGATCCCCTTTTTTGTTGTTTTTATTATTTTTTTCTAAATAGGATCTTTACATGATCAGGCGTGTGGTCAGCACATTTGCTGAACATAAACTAAGGTTTGATGCAGAACCAGGTCACATGATGTCAGACAGCAGGGCATCCACAGGGGAATGAGTATTGATTTGATAACCTCATTTGATCTTTGACAAACCCATTCATTATGTCATTATGGGGACTGGACAAGAAGAGCATGCAGAGTGGTGAGCTGGCTGACCCAGGTCGCAATGACAACCAGTTCCTGACCATGCCAAGAAGCTTCCGCAGGTCTCCCATGACAGGCTGAAGCTGATTCCTGCTGGGCAAGCACTCACCCCTACTGCTTGGCTCCTAGACAAGTGGCTCACTGATAGAAGTTGCCAGTGTTAGCTGCTGAATATTTGAGAGAGAGAGAGAGAGAGAGAGAGAAAGAGAGAAAGAGAGCGAGAGATGTTTCAAAAGACTGTGAAACAATGAAAAGCTCTTGACAATTGATTAAAAATCAATACAGTGAGGAAATAGCACCCAAAATAGAAATATCCCCAAGAGGCCAGGGACAGATCAACATTCCTCATTGCTGTTTCTGTCGCTGCACTCATTTCCCAACCCCGACTGTGTGCACACATTTGAATCTCTCATATAGACTCGGCCTCGACCCTGGGAGGTTTGATAGTTTATCAGTAATAAGAACAGTAATAATTCCAGTTATGGACTTCTCTCAGCCAGACACTTTATGTTTCCTTGTTTAATCCTCCCATCAATCCACCTCTGTTGATAGGACTCTTTCCATTTTACAGATGAGGAGTCTCAGCCATCCCAGGTTTGCTCAGCAACCAAATTTTAAATCAGAGACTTAAGTTCAAGTCTGTCTGATTTCCAGTCTTCCTACTTCTCTGTACTGTCCAGCTTCCAGATGGCAGGCAACATGTTGGGGCTGGCTATAGTGAATGCATTTAGTGAAAGAGTCAGGAACCTAAAAATCTTTTGTTTTTTTTTTTGGAACCAGGGATTGAACCTAGGGATCCTCTACTACAGAGTTATATCCCCAGCCCTTTTAATTTTTCATTTTTAAATTTTGATATGGGGTCTTGCTAAGTTGCCCAAGCTAGCCTTGGACCTGTGATCCTCCTGCCTCAGCCTTCTGAGTGGCTGGGATTACTACTCAGGATATAGCATGTCCAATAGAACTTTCTCTAACGGTGCTCTATATCTGCACTGTCCAGTATGGTAGCCACTAGCCACACACATGGCTATTGGGTGTTTCAAATGTGCCTTGTGAGACTGAGAAACTGAATTTTGAATTACATTTAAATTTAAATATCTGCATGTTGCTACTGGCTACTGTCCTGGACAGCACAGCCCTAGCGCCATGGGCAGAAATCAACAGGACGATGCTGGGTCCTGAGCTGTAGAATACCTTTCTTTTATTTGGGTCACAGGAGTAGGATGGGGAATTGAAAATGACTGGGGGGTGCTGATACACGGTGAGCAGTCACCTCCAAATGTGGGAGCTGAGACATTAAATCAGAAAGGAAGGAGGGAGGGAGTGGGCAGGACAGAGGTGAGAGGAGGGGCTTGGAAAGCGGGGGCAGGTACAAGATGGGTTCACCTGAGGATCCAGTCCTTTGTTCCCTAGGCTGAAGACCCAGAAATGCAAAGTAAAGGCAAAGACTTCAGAGAGGAAAGGGTCCAAGGACAGTTAATGAGTCTGCCCCAAAGGGAAACACCTTCCTGTGCCTCTGGAAGGAGCCCTAGACTTCCTGTGAGCTTGTACCACATCCATTTCTTTGTTTGCTTTGGAGCTTCTGAGCAGCCTATGTCGCATGTCTCATCCTGGCAGCAGGGACATAAACATCACTGTGGAGACAAACTCACTTGACTCCACTTATAGCAGCTAATGGCCCAAGATTTTCCAACTTGAAGGCCCTTTTGCTTCTGTGAGCATCACCCGAGAACATTTGGCCGTGGAAAAAAGGTATTAAGAAGCAGAGCACAACAAACTGCATATGATCAGAAAGACTAGGACGAAGGCCATCCAGGTATGTTGGAGGCCACACTTAGAACAAAAGAGCCACGCCAAACTCACTTGGCCTCTGGTTTGCAAATTGAATGCACCACCCCCATTTTGTTCTCACCCACCCTGAAGATTTGCAGGCTGGAGGTGCAGCAGTAGAAGAAGCTTGGATGGCTTGTGCCAGAGGGAACTTCTTGCCTCAGTCTTTCAAAGGAAAGGGGGAGGGGTTATTCTTTTGTCCTTATACTTCTTTGAATCTATCCGGAGGTCAGGAGGTGGATAGCAAAACTGGTCACAAGGAGAAAAAGGCCTCCCAGGAAGTCAAGCTGGGAAGTGGACATCTAACTGCTTTTTTTCTGTGTCTGACTATGGAAGGAAGAGAAAGAGTAAGTTTGGGAGGTTTCCAAGGGCAACGCCTGAGGTCCCCACATCATAGAACCTTCCATCTATGCCTCGGTGTGGTCTAGGGGCTGGAGAGGGTCACTTGGTTCCCGGCGTGGAGGAGAGAGGCAGACCTGGATATCAATGGTCATGCCCCAGTGGTGTGCCAGGGGCCCAGAGAGGAATGTGACCCATCTGGTTCTTGATTCAGAGAACTATAATCACGTCAAAAATTCCAGCAGTCACCAGGCTTGGTGGTACATGCTGTAATCCCAGCAACTCAGGAGGTTGAGGCAGGAGGATCATAAGTTCGAGGCCAGACTCAGCAATTTAGCAAGGCCCTAAGTAACTTACTGAGATCTTGTCTCAAAGTGAAAAGTGAAAGAGGACTGGGCATGTAGCTCTGTAGTAAAGAGCTCTGAGTTTAATCCCTACTACAAACAAAGCAAACAAACAAACAAACAAACAAACAAAAACAATTCTACCAGTCAAAGACTATGGCCAGAGCAGATCAGCCGGGCAAACCAGGGGGACATCTCAGCAGTGTAACCAAAGTTGGCTGCCCTGTGGGGAGATGATGGCTCTCTGATGACTGAATACTATGTGCCATAGAAAGAGTAGAGTGGGTGAGAGTCTGCTCTACTGTAGGGTCATGGATCTAGAGTTGTTCCTTGCCCACCAGGTACCCTGCAGTGGGGAGCATGGAAACCCCAGAGCTGGACTGCTGGTGGTCTGGGCTTCCTTGTGGGCAAAGCCAACGATGTCAGCCTTCTTGCTGGATTCAGTGGAATCCAGTCCAGGCAAGCCACCTGCTAGATCCTGCAAAGCTCAGTATAACTGGGGCTACCAGAACTGGTACCAGTCGGGGCTGCACAGGGGCTGCTTAGTACTCTGTGCTTGAGCAAAATTGTTCTGAAAAACTTAGTAAGCCTCTGTGCTCAGTGACCAGAGAACTCCATCTCCAACTGTCCTGGAAGCTTTGGTGCTGGGTTGCATTGACCAAGAAGAATCTGGGTAGGTTCAGGGGGCACTGGGCCTTGATGTTGCTGCACTGATCACAGGAGAACTGTTGTTTCTGCTCTCAGCAAGAGCTTGGGGTACAAGTGATGGGCACCATAGTCCTTCCTCCCTGGCCTGAGGTGTGAGATGATCCAGCCCAGCTTGGAAGGAACAGGGCTGCATGGCCCAGGGCTGGCACTAGCCTATCATCCTTGTCAGCCATGAGTCTCTACAAGACTCTTGGGCTACACCCTTCTCTATTCTTTTCTAATTGAAGGGCTTGAGGACCAAGGCAGGAAACTGTTGAAGGAGAGAGGAGTGAAGTCCAGGTCTGCAGTGAGAAGGGACATAAAGTGAGGCCAGGCTTCCAGCGTGAGTGTAGAGGAGGTGGCACCCAAGGTCAGCTTTGACCTGACAGCAGCGGAAGCTGCCCTCTCCTCCCTGCAGCCCCCGCCACGGTTCATATATCCTCTGCTATGGTTTGAATGTCTCCACCAAAACTCATGTTGAAACTTGATCTCCATTGTGAAGTATTAAGAGGGTAGGTACTTAATCTGTTCATGATAGGTTTTTAAAATATGTTTTTTAGTTGTAGGTGGACACAATACCCTTATTTTGTTTTTATGTGGTACTGAGGATTGAACCCAGGACCTCACATGTGCTAGGCGAGCGCTCCACCACTGAGCTACAACCCCAGCCCCTGTCCATGGTATTTTGAGATAGAAACTTTGGGAGTAATTAAGAGGTCATAATGGTGGGGCCCTAATTCAATGGGACTGTGACTTTATAAGAAGAGGAGGAAAGAGCTAAGCTAGGATGATCTGTCTTGCCTTATAATGCCCTGAGCTGCCTTGGGACTCTGCAGAAAGCCCCACCAGCAAGAAGGATCTCACCAGATATGGCCATCTGATCTTGAATTTCCCAGCCTTCAGAACCATGAGCCAAATAAACCTTTATTTTTCATTAATTACTCAGCCTGTGGTATTTAGTTATAGCAACATAAAAGGGACTGAGACATCTACCTACCTCTCCCTTCCACTCTCCAGTAAAGCATAGGAATATTTTCCAGTAACAACAGGTCTCAGCAAAGCGCGCCACAGTGCCCCTCTGTATTTGGTGCAGATGTTTCTCCTGCCTCCCCAGTCATGCTTTTTATCGGCTGCAATGCCAGGGCCACAGATTGTGATTCTGTGGTGAGAATCAATTTCATAGATGTCAATAAACTAAGAGGAGGATTAATTCAGACTCTGAGGCTGAGCATGACAGCTATTTTGGGTCAAGTCCACATTTCATTCCTGGATGGACTCTGGCTTACCCATTCTTCCCCAGTCCAGCTCCTCAGCTTTCATTCTGATTTTAGCACATTGTTTGGCCACGTGCCTACAAGAAGCCCTGGGCTAATTTCCAATCATGGGGGCTTTTTGCCCCCAATGGCCTCACTGTTCACTACAAAAACAACATAGAAGACAATTTGGAAGCACATCATGCAGAATCATGTCCCTCTCATAGCAACAATTCTGTTGGTCTTCCCCTTCAATCTGGGCCCATATGCGTAATGGCAGGACCAGAACACTCTCTTTATGGTCTATTTATTCAATTAATGTTAGATGCATCTCCATGTGGCCTTTGAGTCTTCGAGAGCATCATTTCCAGTGGCTGCAGAATGTCGTGTCAAGTGGATAGACATGCATTATTTAATCATTTGCCTTCTGTGCACATTATTGCTGGAAACCAGGTCAGATGACCTGATTTTGGCTCATAAAGCACATTTGCCAGTCCCAGTACAGGGAGGTACTAAAGTAGGGGCAGAAAGCAGATGCATTTATTCATGAAACATTTATTGACTGTCAGCTAAAGGCAAGACACCAAACCAGTGAGAGGATGGGATTCAAGGGAATAGGAAAATGTGGCCCTAGGCACCCAATTGCTAGAGAGTCTGACTGAGGCAAGGGGGAAGGCCACCAGGTCTCACATAATAAGGGACTTTCAGGGTTGCTGTCTCCCAGGGAAGTTATAGTAGGCCTGGTTCTGTGAAAATTGTCTCTCAAGTAATTGGGACTTGTTTTTAGACATTAGTTCATTCCCATTTATTTGTTACTGATGATAAAGTAATAAAGTTTGAGGCTAAATTACTTTAAAAATGAATAAGTAAAGATCCTAGGGACTTTTCCTATAATCACATCAATCACAGTAAAAAAAAAAAATTAGTGTCTTCTGATGTTTCTTGAGTGAGAGGGGAAGGGATGTGAAGTTGGAGCCGTTTTGCTGTGAACTGTACAAAACCTGGAGATTTTTCCCACCTGGATGCTCAATCATGCTCCTGCATGGGGCAGGAGCAGGGAGACTGAAAACTACTATCTGGTATGAGAAGAATCACTGCTGTTCACTGAGCAACTGCTGCAAGAGAGACACTGTACCAATCACTTTATTAAAGAAGCTTGATTTTTGTTTTAACAGTCTTTTATGGTAGGTAATGTTTCTTCATTTTAAGAGGAGGTTGTGAATTAGAAAAGTTAAGTGACTTGCTAGAGGTTACTTAGCAACATCTCTTTCCCGTAGCCATATCTGCACAGGATTTCATGAAAACTTTTCACAAAGAATGGTCTCATGCACATTTGCCTTTTAAAATAAAATGGTAACTGGATAGCAACCCAGACCTTGGAAAGTAAGAGAAATTATATGTAATAATTTTAGAAAGCTCTCAAAGTAATTAGCTTTCCAATGGGAGCATGTACTTTGAGCTGAAATTGATAAGAATATATGTTTAGAATTAGTACTTTAAGTTTATTTTTGCTCTTTTCAAAAGAGACAGTACTGTGTAGTTATAAAAGCCTTTAAATTAACATACCACATCAGTGGGCTAAAAACCTGATCTCATCCTCACTCATTTTACTGGTAGATTAAAAACTCTAGGGTATTTACAGTCTTTCTGTTCTGCCCTGAGAAGTCAGAAGGCCAGACCAGAAACCACTGACCAGCATGTCTTAGTGGCAGGGTGGAGTCTGTCCCTTGAACTGGAAGCTGGATGTGTGTGGTGGACAGAAGAAAACTTGAGGAATTCAGGGTGAGCATTCCAAGTTCCAGGGCAATGTGGTCCCAGCTCTTAAAATTTGCCTTTGTTGCTTTTCTTAATTACTGCAATAACCTTAGTTCATAATCTCATAAGTCAGAGAGAGACATAGGTTTTATTTTTGGATGGCATAGAGTGGGCGATGATTTATTCTGATTCATTCGTGGGAACCTTCTTCTACATCTGACTGGGGATGCCTGAGTGCTCTCATTACCACCCCTGGGGGCATCCCTGCCTCTCACTCAACTCTATGCACCACCATCAGGTGCTCAGAGGGTACGGGTGCAGGCATGTCCACTGTTCCTGCCCCACACTCCATGAGGTGAGGTCCAGTCTACCTCTGAAGTTCTGATGTGTACCCCTGAAGTTCTAAGATGAGTATGGGGCTAGAGATGAATTTGGGAGTCCTTAACATATAGAGAGGAGCTACCTCCCCGTGTAAGAGTGGATGAAGTCATCAGGGGCACAGGTAGCGGGGAAAGTGAGGGGATCCCAATATGTCTTATCTTGGAACAATCACATCTGAGCTGCCAGTGGAGGATGTGAGGGTGGAAAAGGCCCAGTAGGAGGCAGGGAAGCCGAGTTGAGAGAATGTAGTACCCTGGGTCAAAGAAACAGGGTATCTTGAAGGGAGTGGCCTAGGAGGCACCAGAAGGGCCAGGCTGTGCAATGTCTGGGACCCTCAGGGATTCCTGTCCGCTCCCTTGTTTGTCACATTTTATCCAATCCCCCATGAATACATTGTCTCAACTTTTGGAAATTATAAAACCGTATTCTATGAGGATGAATCTCATTCTGTCCCTTTTTTTTTTTTTAGTTCATTCTTAGTCATAGAATATTATATGATCATTGAAGAACACTGGAAGAAAAATGGAAACAAAAAATTTTTAAACATCTAAATTTCAACCTTTTAAACACACCAGATGTGAAAATCTGGTATATTTTCTTTTAGTGGTTTAGGGTTTTAAAAATTGCAATTATAATTACAGTGTGTGTATAAATTTGAACTAAATTTAACATTTATATCACAGGAATCCATCTAGGGCGGTCTTTTAAAACATGGCAAACATCATTCAGATGGATACCAAACTCAGTAGCCACCTTTTAATTCAATCTTTATTATATTACTTCTTTCTATTTTTATATATGTTTTGGCTACTTAATGTCAGGTTCAGAGAGTAGTATATAAATGTATGCCCACAACTGTCATTTGGCTAGCTTCTTGTATTTCTTGTAACAGATTTTGCCTCATGTATTTTGATGCTGAAGTACTGAGTGTACAAATGTTCAGAACAGTTATGCCTTCACAATTGCTCCTATGAATATACAATTACCCTTTTTATCCTGCTCAACACTGCTTATTGCCTTAAACTGTGCTTTGTCTGATATAGCCACTCACACTTTTCCTTTTGATTGTGGTTACCTGGTAAAGCTTTGCCTAGCCTGGAGCCGTTTTATTTTGGGTGAGTCTCTTAAGTATTAATTCAATCTGGGAACCTTCATCTTCTGTCAAGGGAATGTTAAGTGCTCACATTTATTGCCATAACTATTCTGGGTGGCCTCCTGCCATCATGTTTTCTGTTTTCTGCATCTCCTTTCTTTTCTGACTTTTGAGCCATCACTGATGATTTCTTCTTTTGTCTTCTTCAGTGATCTGGAAGGGAGACATCTTGTTTCTCACTCCACTGATCTGCCTTCTCTTGCCTCCACGAATGTTTTAATTTGTCTCTGTTCGGTTTCTAAGCAGCTCTGCTTATCTCAGACTGCCCTTCTCATCTCCTTTGGTGGAGGTGACATCCTCAACATCCTGGCAGAATGGTTTAAAGGCCTTCTGTTGATTTTTCTTTGTTTGCTAACTCCTGGAAGGGAGTCCTGCGTGCCTGGAGCCGAGGAGTGTCAGGTCCCTCCTCGAAGCTGCTCCAGTGCTTCCTGAGAGAGGAGGGACCATCGAGGCCCTCACCAGAGTGTGTGTGTGTGTTTGACAAGGTGGGGGTGACAAGCAGGAGGTGTCCTTATCACCACCTGTGTGTGAAAGGTCCTCTTTTAGGCTCTGCTGGTCCTTGATTGTGAAAGGCAGACTGAGCAGATCTGCTCCTAGCTGGCAGAGATGAGCTCTTTGCAGAGAGAGGGTCCCAGGGCTGAGGGACTGGAGTGAAGAGGTAGGGGCCTGAGATGGCTCTGGTCTAGACAGGTGGTTCAGGCCATATCAGTCTCAGGTGTGCAATTTTCAGGTGTGCACACGACTTACCTTAAAAGATCCTTTTAAAGATTTGTAAATGGACTTTCAGTGAGGGCTTTTTTAGTACCTTCATTTGTCTACTATCTTAAGGGTATGGCTCTAATATATTGTATATTAAAACTCTCTACAGTGCAATTAGTAATTTTAAATGGTTTGTTTAAACACTCTGGTATATATATATATGTGTGTGTGTGTATACATATATATAGATAGATATTTACACATATATGTGTATATATGTTTGTGTGTGTGTACGCCTATTTTTTTAAATAATATGGGTGTTCCTCCGAGTTCCTTAACACAGAAGTGGCACTGCATTGCTCACAGTTGGGGTGGGGGTGTTGGGGCTGGGAAAGGCAGGGTGTGGGCTGGCTATGGGGACAGCCTGCCTGCCCTAATGCCCAAGAAGGTCTCCAGAGTGAAGGCACAGGCCAGGTAGGCCCTTGTCTTGTAGGGGTCTAAGAAGCAGGGGTGGGACCTGTTTGCCACCAGCAATCCTCCAAGGCTTTCCTAAGAGTGGCCTTGGGGACAAGTCAGAGAGGAACGGGTAGGACAGTGCATGTAGTAGTTAGTGCTACGGTAGGGCCAGCCTGGCTTCTGGGGAGAGTGGTGAAGCTGAATAGCACTTCAGGAGGGCTAGCCGTTTCCACCAGATACCAGAGGCTGATGCCTTACAAACACCAAATTCCTCTGGGACCAGAACCTTGGCTGGGATCCTTTGAAACACTTCAGACAGAATTAAGAGGTAGCATCACCAGGGTCTAGACAAGCAGGTGCCAAGGAGGCCTTGGGGCTGGGACAAAGCCAGCCCTTGTCCCTGGAGATCAAAGTCATCATTCTAACTTCTGTGCTGCTCCAGCCAACATGGTCAAGATGGCTACTGCCCAGCCCTCAGAGCACTAGATTAGGAAATAGGTCCAGAAATGTAGGTGGTATGTCCACTCAACAGACTAATTCAAATTTCTTGCAGCAGCTCCAAGTATTCCAACACATTCCCTGTTCCACCCCCACACACATAGTTTATATGTATGTTGGTATAAACTCTGTAATGAAGATGTTAGCATCTGAACCCAACACACATAAGTGTGTGTGTGTGTGTTCGAGTTCCCATGAGCAGACTTAGTCACTCCTTTGTGCTCCCAGTGCTCTCTGCCCATCCCTCCATTAGACCCTTTATCTTGCTGCACTGTAATTATCTGTCTCTGTCTGTCTTCCTTACAGGGCTGAGTACCTAAAGGCAGAAATGCTGTTCTGTGCTTTGTACATAGTAGGTACAAAATGGATTTTGTTAAATGAATGTTGATGAATTCACAACCCTCCACTCACTATGTATAGGCAAATATGGCTTAGTACTATTGTTCCTGTATGATGGAAATGCTGGTTACTCTTTACAAATTTTATACGTGTATTAAATGATCATATTGTACTCCATAAATATGTAAATATTTATGTCAATTAAGATAAATAAAACTAAGTAAATTTTAAAAAGTCAATTTAAAATTTTGTCCTTCTAAATGTTAAGAACTGAAACACTGTACTTTGTTTAGCATACCATACTTACGGAGGTAGAATGATTGTTTAGGCCACACTACTCAATGGTGCCCCTTGTGGCAGAATGTTGTAATTGCAGGCAAAGTGTCTGAAGAACTTGTCTCTTAAATAAAGCATGTAAAGGAAAACTTTTCTTTTCTTTTTTTTTTTTTCTTTTGTGTGTGTTTGTGTGGTGCTGGAGATTGAACCAGGGCCTTGGATTTGTGAGGCATGCACTCCACCAACTGAGCTATATCCCCAACCCAAGGAAAACCATTTTTCACTGAATGTATGCAACAACTTTTGAAGCACTCCAGCCCTTGCCTCCTTTGCCTTTATGTTGCTACCTCAGACTCCACAGCTGGGTCTGCTAAGATCTAATGTGAGATAAGGTTGGTAGTATTAAGTTTCCAATTTGTCTCACCTGTTGAGCTACATGATTCTAGAGGTTCAAGGAAGCACCTAGAAGGGATCATCATGAGATGGCTGTATTCATTTGCACATTTTCTACACTCTACTCCTTGTTCTGTTTTAGAATTAACTCCATGAGAACAGAGATTGTGCCTCTTCACTTCCATCTCTCAAATGCATGGCACAGGGCTTATCACAGAATAGGAGCCAGGTGTCTCTGCAAGATATGAGCACTTGCTGAGCACTTACTGTGTACCAGGCCCTGTGCTGGAGGCTGATCACTGGGGGCTGATTGCTGTGCAGGAACCTTTAAGAATTGGCACATCAGAGCACTGGGGTCAGAACAGTTAGGCAAAGGGGGCCTGGCTGATGAAGTCACTCTGAAATTACCACACAGTCCTATTTTCTGACAGCCATTCCAAACATCTGGCTGGCCTTTATTATTATTCTGATTTCCCAGCTTGGTTTTGTTCTTCAGAAGCCACTATTAGACCCTGTCACATTCAGTATGTGTAGATACATGTTAATTGTTACTAGGGTCAGAGGCTGGATGAGCCCTTATCATTCCATTTCCCAGTGTTTTGTCATTTCTCATTAGTGACATGTTTATATACACTAGGGACTTAGCCCAGGATAACTTGGCAAAATCTTCATACCTTGCCCACCCCTGTATTTATTCTAGAACTGTGGAGGGTGTCTGGAATCCTAGCATGACTTTTCAAAGAGAACACAATGAGGCACCATGATCTCTTTCATCTTCTATCATCTTGCACATCAAAACTCCTCTTTTACTCATCAAGGGACTCTCTCATAGCTGTGAAAGATACCTCCCCACTGCCTCGCATCCTCCACAGAACGGCAGGTGCCTCTTGGAAGAAGTGCCGATCTCGCCCCTTTCCCTTCCTGCCTTTGTTTTCCATTGTTATTAGAAGCGTAGCCATGGAGAGAAATCTGGTGCAGATTGTGACTGCAGCCATTAGAAAAGATAGATTTTCCTTCAAACCAGCTTATGGAGGATGGGGTTTGGTTTCTAGCCCCTGCTGCCTATTGAGAAATAAGCTGAATTAATTTAAGATGGCAAGACCAGAAAAATCTTTTGTAAACCCAGCTCTGTGCATGGGAGGGGGCCACTGACTGGTGGGGAGTGCAACCAGAAAGGAAGTGGGATTTGTACTAAGCTGGACTCAAGCTCTCACAGCAGCCATTCTGGGTGGCAGCCACTTGGGATGTCACTGGGATATCACAAACCAAAGGACAAAACTGCCTGTCTTCTAGAACACAGGGAAAGGACCAGAGCCCAGGGAGCAAATCTTCTGCCTTCTCCCTTGCAGAGAAGGCCTCTCCTAAGCTTTGTGCTTGAATTTGGGCTCCGCAGCTGTCCTTGGCATCTGTGCTTCCTGGCAGCCTCTGCAGCCTGCCACTTACACAGGCAGCAGTCCTTGCAGCAGACTGCCCGTCCTTCTCCTGCCTAGGGCTTTGTGAAGACCAAATGAGAGAAAAGGCCATGCAAATTCTTTGAAAAGTGAAGAGGCCTGGTAGGGCTGCTGGACTGTGGGTGGCACTGTCTGGCCATGCCCTCCACAAGCTCCAGCTTTGGGGACCTTGGTGAGCATGCTCAACACTGCAACAAAATGCCCACCTGCAGTGAGATGCCCCACACTGGTGATTGCAGATTTCACATCCCTTCCTTTGCCTATGAACATGTTGGGTTCTCTGACACTTGGTAGTCTGATATTCAAGGCTTTCCAAACATCTATATTCTGCAGAAACTCCTCTCCATTTCACTGCCTCCGGAACACACCATTCGCACTCCTGCCCCTGCTCGGTTCCTCACAGATTTTCCCTGACTTCTCTCCCCACTCTATTCACCCCTGAGAGCTTTTCCATGTTGTACCCACCCTGAAGACTAAGCAGAAGGCCATGCACAGTGGCTCACGCCTGTAACTCTAACAACTGAGGCAGGAGGATCATGAGTTCAAAGCCAGCCTCAGGAACTCACCACAATTTTCTCCCCCTCCTTCAAATAGTTCCTGGGCTTGCTGACCTTCAACCAGAGAGGCAGTGATGATGGTTAAGAGTAAGCTCTGCAGTCAGATTGCTGGTGGGGTCCTGGTCTTACCTATTACTGTCTGTGTGACCTTAGGCAAGTTTCTGAAAGCCATTACCTTCCTTGGTTATAAAACAGGGGTAAGCAGGGCATGGTGGCACATGCCTGTTAATCCCAGCAGCTTGGGAGGCTGAGGCAGGAGGATTGTGAGTGCGAAGTCAGCCTCAGCAACTTAGCAAGGTGCTAAGCAACTCAGCGAGACCCTGTCTCTAAATAAAATACAAAAAAGGACTGGAGATGTGGCTCCGTGGTTAAGTGCCCCTGTTCAATTCCTGGTACAAAAGCAAACAAACAAACCAGGGATAATAATGATTGTCTTTTATACATATAAAGTGTGGAGCACAATGCTTGACTCACTGGAATCACTCGATAAAGGAGGGATGGTATCCTAAAACATTTGCTTATATACAGACAATCCAGGAAAAGTTGGTTTCATTGTCCCAGATGAGGAAAATGAGACTCAGAAAGCTTTAACTACTTGCCTAATGCCACATATTTTAAAAAATATTTTTTAGTTGTAGGTGGACACAATACCTTTATTTTTTATTTTTATGTGGTGCTGAGGATTGAATCCAGTGCCTCACGCATGCTAGGTAAGTGCTCTACCTCTAAGCCACAACTCCAGGCCAAGGCCATGTATTTGGTGGTAAAAATGCAATTTAGACTCAGGTCTGACAAGGATCCACAGTTTTCCCACTGCCATGACCAACCTACTTTAAATCAAGCTCCCTCTGATTAATTCAGTCTTTGCTCTTTGGCTCATTCTGCACATGGGTACCCCTACTCTCCCCACCAGACCTTGGGTTCCTCCAGGGCAAGGATTCTCAAAATACTGACACCACAGCTATACATTCTTCAGCATTTGTTGAGTGAACCAAAAAGATTGAGAAGATAAGCATGTTAAGATCAGACCATCCCCCCAAAATTTAGCACTGACACTTGGTCCCTGGAAACCAGGGCCTTGCAACAGAACTGGAGTGAGCCCACCTCCAGGGTACCCTCCACCTCAATCCACCCACCATGCCTTGATTCAAGGAATCTGACTGTATTGGTCTCCTACTAAAGTACTTTCCACACTTCCTATGGAACTAATCTGAGTGTTTTCTCTATAGTCTAACATACTCTGTTAATATAAATCTTCGCTGAACTTAACATGTATTTCTTTGGTCTCCAAGTCAAACTTTTGGAAGAAGAAGAGATGGTCAAGGACAGAAACAATGAGCAGCAAATGGACCCATGGCTGCTGTGGGAGACAAAAGAATGGTTCTAGAGCTCCACTCTCCACATTTGTCCTTTCTTTAAAAAATAAAGCTGCACATAAAATGCTCTAAACACCAAGATCAGAGAAATGAGATGGAGAGCAATGCCCATTTTGCTGTTTGCCTCACCATTCCAGGGGGAAAAACCCACACGTGTAACTGGATAGAGGAGAACATGAAAAAGTTGTGTAGTGTGTGCTCAAAGCTACAGAGACCCTACGTTTTGCTGTAGACACCCTTAATCAGGTGAAACTGTCCTTTTAGGCCCTCAGGGACCAAGTGGGGATGGGGGATAGAGCAGCAGAATTATAGAAAAGGCTCTGGAGGTTCTGAACAGAAAATTCTGTACTATAGAACACAGGGTTCTTGCCGGGCATGGTGGCACATGCCTGTAATCCCAGTGGCTTGGGAGGCTGAGGCAGGAGGATTGCGAGCTCAAAGCCAGCCTCACAATTTAGCGAGGCCCTAAGCAACTCAGTGAGACCCTGACTCCAAATAAAATACAAAAGTAGGGCTGAGGATGTGGCTCAGTGGTGGAGTGCCCCTGGGTTCAATCTCCAGTACCAGAAAAAAAAAAAAAAAGGAACACAGCGTTCTTTAAGGAGCACCCAAAGTGCCGCTTTCATAGCTACCATTTGTTGAATGCCTACTATGGATTAGGTGTTTTATATGCATTATCTAATTTCTTCCTTACTGCAGCCTACAAGACAGTTGGTGTGATTTCCATCAAACAGAAAAGGAAACTGAGAATCAGTGTTCTGATCAAAGCTAATGGGAGTGGCACAGCAACTTGACCTTGGGTATGCCTGTCTCCTGTTCCCAGAGGATAATGTTCTCATTCCTCTGAGGAACCCTGGAGTCCAAGAGACTTAGAGCTCTGGAGTCATCTGGTACAAATACCCTCTAATCATTCTTTTCCTCAACCCATTAGCAGAAGGCAAGACCTGTGCTTAATGCAGTTAGCTAATTTGTTTATTCATTGTATGCTTATGTAAATGGCTTGAAAATTTTCCTCCGCATCAATATCTGCCAGAAAATAGGGGCCACATCATAGCAACTCATGACTTATACTTAGCAAGTGTTTTCAATCATGTTTTAATGAGGAGTAAATTTTTTGCTTAATTTATTTGAAAATTGCCTGCTTGTTCTCCTTCCCATTGCCTTGTCCTTTAAGATTCTATCAGCTTCCTTTATTAAAACAGTTACTATTAAGTAAATGTTAATAGTGGACCAATCACTGTTCTAAGTAATTGAACTCATAACCTAGGGCTTAGGCAGGCAGTTATCAACCTCATTTTATAGATGAGGAAATGATAGTGTAAGGTCACACAGCCCCAATGGTAGAGCCAGGATTCAATCTCAGATCCATGGATTATAGAATCTACTTTGCTAATGCATCAGTTTGTAAAGAAAATTTCCTCCAAAATGGAACAATCTAGGATAAAACTGTCCAGTAGAAATACAAGATATGGCTATAAAAGCAAGCCACACATACAATCATATTCATATGTAGATATGATATATATCAATATATATGAATATATATACATATATATGTATATATATATATATACATATATGTATTGGAGTTGGGGATTGAAACCATAGCCATGCTCAGCAAGTACTCTATTACTGAACTGAACCCCCAAACCTCATATAAACTCAAAACTATATTAAAGAGGCTAAAAAAATGTGGAATTAATTTTAAAAATATATTTTATTTAACTCAATATATACAAAATATTATTCAATCTGGCCACATTTCAAGTGCTCAATAGTCAGCTAGTGGCTACCATATTGGACAATGGATAAAGACGGGCTTTCTACTTTTCCTATTTTACCATTTGTTTCTGTTTTGACTTTAAAGTTGGCTGTTACATTAGGATTGGATAAAAAAGTCTATGTTAATGGAAATGTGCCCTTTGGATAATTTGATGAACAGAACAGCAGTTTAGAACAGTAGAAAGAACATATGTTAGATATTACAAAACCTTGGTTCTAAGAGCCATCTTTGCAAATAACTAGGGCTGCGGCCAGAGCAACCCTCCAATTCCTTCATTCTCCTTCCTTATGATAAAAAAGAGATGATGATTTATGATTATTAAGGTTCTTTTCATTTTTTAAAAAACCTCTGCTTATAGTACATACCCTTTCTAAGGGTTCTGCATTCTTCCCTCCTCATTCTGCTCAATATTTCTATACGACAGGGCTTATGCCAAATTGGGATTGTGTTTCCTGAGTCTACCTTCGTGCCTGGAACATTTCAGGCACAAGAAATATTTATTGAATGAACATAAATCCAGTCCTCCTGAGGGACCCCTGAGCTTTCTAGTTATGGTCAGAATAACTACAGCAGTCTTAGCAATTGCATGCATTTCTGTTTCCTTTCTTATACTGGATGAAAGTCTTGATAATCTAAGCCTTCTGAAGGGTTATATTCAGGATTAAAAATTTTTTCTGATCCTGTTAGTAAAGAAGAGGTGCTCAGCCCTAGGCTTGGCTGCCTAGAGAACCCCACAAATGGCCTCCTCTTATTCCATGCTGTTCTGGTGCTGAGGAGAGGTAATTAATGACTCTAAATAAGAAAACAATCAAATCTGTCTATGGTCATATGAGTCAGAGCAGACCCAGATGGGGAGCTGGGTCCTTGGCCTCCAAGTGCCCTAGGGAAATGTAATAGCAGTCTTTGAGTCTTGTGTCAGGGCTCTGCAAAGCCCCAGCTGGAAGGGAAAGGAAACCCAGTTTGATGGGAGGCATTTTCATAAGAGGCCAGGCTGCCTATCTGACTGTTGTACAGACTGAAGTCCAGGGAGAGGAGAAAAAGCACTGTTGTATTCTTCTTATGCCCATTAGATACCCAAACCTACAATTACTAAATGGGTATTCTCAGGGACAAGCCCCTGTGTGTTTGGCAAGACTAGAGTAGTTGGAACTGCCACCCTAGGAGGACCAGTGAATAAATGACATGAAGTTCACCAAGCCCCAACCTGTCCACTTTCAGGGGTCTTGCAGCCACATATGAAGGTAGAACATTGGCTCCGATGACATGAGGACAGAAATGAGATCCTTCCCTGAGTTTTGCTGAGGCCCACAGCAGTGAAAATTTATATTTAGGTGTTAGAAGCTTTGCTGTGAAAATCTGAGAGTGGAAATGGGTGGAAGGAATCTTCTAACAATATCCAGGTGTCCTTAGCTTTGGAACAGGATGCTATAAAATAAAGATAAGCCCTATTTCTTTGGTTCTACATACACTCTTTGACAAAAATAACAGCCTCCTCATGGAATTTTTTCCTCCTTACTTTCTTAAAAAGGAAAAAAAAAAGAGGAAGGAAGGAAAGAAGGAAGGAAGGAAGACCAAAGCCATTTTGTTGCCATCTGGGTTTGGCTTACTGTGAAATTTTTCCACTCTAGAAAGAAAATGCTGTGCTACTGGTTATGAGGGTCATTACATTGTCCTTTTCTCTTCTTTGGTAACAATATTCAGGTAACAAACCTTTTATGAGTATAAGATGTAAAGAATGGCAATATCCTTGCTGAACCTGAAAGGACTCTGTGATTTATGTCTGAATCCTAGCTGTTTTCAATTCCATTTCTCTAAAATTTGGTTAGAACCTTATATAAGACAGGCCAATATTTCAGTTTTGCTTCCTTAATAGCAGCAGGGAGTAAATGTGGTAAAAAGGGGATTCCAGAGTTTAAGAGATTCAGGATGGAACCTAAACTGTGCCCTTCTGTGTGACCTTGGGCAGGCTCTTTTTCTCTAAAAGCTTGGTTTCCTCATCTTGAAAGTGGGAATAACACCACCACCTACCTCAGAACTGCAAGGATTAAATACATTCTTGCATGTGAAGAGCCTGACTCAGAAAATGTTTCCTCTTATTATTAGCTTGTAATTCTTTAAATAGAGATTGCCGATGGATTCATTCAAAGTGATGCAGTAAAAGCCTCTACAGCTGTTTCCTCCTAGTCCATTCTGTGATCAGCTATAGGGAAATCCTCCCTGAGGCCATTGCCTCAGCTCTGGCTTCAGTTCCATGCCCTACAATCCTCTCTTCCCACTGGGAGGACCGAGGTCAGTTCTCCAGAACCTTGGACAGCTCCATTCCTTAGCAACTCTGTGGTCTGCCTGTGGGAGAGGAGAGAAGCAGGAAGAACCTGGGAAATTGTCCCAGAAAGGCTACTCTAGTGCTAGATTTTAGGAATTCCAGGGGCTGCAGTCTCACTCCCAGCATACATGCTGACATTTACATGCATGCTGACTCTGGCACGCATGCTCAGATTCTTTGACATGACAAGCCCTCCTGGAAATTTCTAAGGGGCCTCTCCTCAGAAAGCCATAACTCTACCATAAGATTTACTGAACTGTAGAGTCCTGTTCTTCTTTCCTATGAACTTCAAGAATTTTTTGAGCCCAAAAAGAACAGAAACACCACCCACATCTTCCTGTATCTGCTGATATTTAATTTGTTTGGCTTCAGTACAAGGATTAAACATTCTTGATTAACCTCAAGTGAAAGTAATAATGTATGAGCATGAGGAAATGTTTTACAAGACAAAGATTCAGGGATGAATTAAAAGAAACATAAAATAATGTTACTGCCTGTAGGTGATGTTAAGCACCATTCTCTAATCAGGATAAGCAGGTGGTTCAATTTATGAGGTAATTTAGCTTTTCATTCTCCAATGCAGAACACAACACACTATATGCAGTCACCTTCCAAACAGGCGAGGAAGAAATTAAGTCCTATTTTTACTTTATGATACTGAGTCACGTAGTTCAATGCAAATCACATGGATGCCAAAGTAAGAACAATGTCAGGTATTTAAATACCTCCTTTCCTTTTAGGAGCTCTACCGATTTTGTGACAGCATGAAGTCCCTTCAGAGTAACTCCAGGAGAGGAGACACATGTCACCAGGCGGGCATTTAGGACTGAGCATGTTTTATCCATCTCCCCCACTCCTATCATTAGGTCTGGAAGAGCCAGTGTTTGCAAACTTTTTGCATTCAGTGATGGCCTCCAGATATCTGCATATTCTGGGCCACATCACTATTGAGGAAAAGAAGGCTTATCTTTGAAAAATGTTATTGAATAATTTAATAATGAGGAAGAGAAGATGATAAAAGAGAACCAGGAAAAGAAAGGAAGGGAACAGAAAAGATAGATGAAAGACAAGGAAGATGTCTAAACCTTTCTGAACTTGATAAATATTTTCCATGCATTGTCCTCATAAATGAGCTTGATGCCCATCTTCAATTGAACAGAAACACAAAGGCCTTCAGGTCCTCTTTAAACACTTCCATAGGGCTGAAGACAGCAGCAGTTCCACTGCTTGAATTTTCTTGAAGGAACCACAGATGAGAATATCAACTCAGGACTCCAAAAGTAGACAGGGAGCCCCCAAGTAGAAAGGTTTGTGGTTTTGCCTAACAATGCCCACCCCCACTCTGTGCTTCTGCATTAAGGCAGAGTATTGGTTGTCAAATTGTGCCTTGATTTGATTTTCTCCCAGCAGAGGTCGCTGTGGATACTGGCAGTGGGCATTTGTGGGGACTGGACCCTGCAGACTGGTACTCCCTTGTCTAGTACCAGCTCTTCCACTGGTCACAGTCTAATTTTTCATCCTATGGGAAGAGGACTTCTCAGAGACACACAACACCTTTGCCATAAAGAGACACACAACACCTTTGCCATGAGATCAGAGCCAATTACTAGGGGTGAGCAGGAATGGGACGGTTGTGTTATCTTTTAGGGGTATTACCTCATAGTGGAATCTCTGTGTCACTCTGGTGTCCTCTCTGTCAATGTACCTGGCACTTCTGAGACTCCACCTATAACTGACCAGCAATGCTAGCCCCATAGCCTTTCCAGACATGGAGGCCAAAGTGAAAAAAATTGCCTTGCCACACATCTTGCACCCACATCGTAAGAGACTCTTGATGAGCACACGCACGCGCGTGCACACACACACACACACACACACACACACACAGCGCCACAAAACAAAACAAAACCCAACCTTACTTGGTAGCCCATGGTAGTAGTGGAGCAGAACTCTGGTCCTCAGGGCAGCCCATTATGGCAGGATAAAGTCTCTGAGGGTTGGGAAGGGCAGGGTACTGGTGAGGATGTTAGGATCAGCCTTGAGGCTCTAGAAAGGCTGAAGAGAATTTCACATCCTGTGAAGTCCCACTTCCTGGACCATACCCAGGCTTGCAAGATCGTCCCAAGGAAGCCTGAAGCTGCCTCCATCCTGAAGGCATCCACTCAGACCCTAGGCCATTACTGGGACTTGAGAGTTCAGTGGTTGACTATCCTGCTCTTTGGCATGGAAGCCTAGCAGTAAGTGGCTCTTCTCTCATTCCTCTCTCCTCTCCTTTCTTCTCTGCCAGGTTCAATCTCACCATGACACACACACACACATGAACTTAGCTCTGACCCACATTATCACTAATACAAACTCTCTCTTTCCCCCGTGGGCCCCCCTCCCCCAGAATGAGATTTGGCCTAATATGGCTGATGGGTGGGGCACAGTCAGAATACCCCTCCAGACTCTGACCCACTCATGTCCCCTGCACCCCATGGCTCTCTGCAAGGTGGAGCCCCTTGCCTGTCCCTGTCCTCGTGGTCACAAGTCCTGGCCCTGGTCACCATCGTGCATACCTTATCCTGGGTACCCGACCGGCAGGGGGTTCTAGGGTTGGGAAAGGGAAGGGTGTGGGACAAGTGCCTTGTCCGGGAGCAGCCGCCTCCTCCCTCGGGATTTTCCATCCCCGCTCGCGCGGGTTCGCGAAGAACGAGCGCGCTTTGTCTCCCTCCTGGCTCTTGGCACGTTTCTGCGGAAGCAACCCGCGCCGCGCCCGAGGCCCCCCCACTCAGCCGCGCCCCTCGCCCAGCCAGCCGCGCACGCCTGCCAGTGCAGCCACGACTGCTTTGTCCTCCCATGGATGCCTGGGCAGTGCGCGAAAGCCAGGCACCCAGGAGTGGCCGCTGAGCGCCGGGGAAGCAGATACCCTCGGCCGGATCTGGGGCGCGCCCCACGAGGAATGGAGCAGCTCTCGAGAATCCGCCGGCGCGGGGGACATCCGCCTGAAGCTCCGGGTTGCCTGAGAGGGGACCCGCCCCGTCCTGCTCCACACATGCCCATCTGGGGCTGGCTCCCCGCCTGAGGTGCAGGAGCTCTGGTTCCCGGGGCGTGGCGGAGCAGGGAGGGTCGTCTTGGATTCAATGGGCCCCGGACCTGGATCCAGGTGGAAAGGGCCTGGGAGGGAAGAGCCAGGTAGGGAGGGGTTCCTCAGACTCTCTCACTTCCCCCTACCCATCTCTCACACCCAGGCCACTCTGTCCGATCTTGGAGTGCCCCGGGCACGCAAAACCACAAGCATCTGTCAATGCTTTCCTTTAAGGGCTTCTTGAGCAAGGTGGGGAAGGGGTCTCCTGGCATTTCCCCCTCACAGCTCAACACTCCCCGCCGCCAAAAAAAAAAAAAAAAAATCTAGGAGAGTAGAAATGGTAGGGGGAAGAGTCCTCGGTCTATTCACATCCTCAGTCTCCCTCTTCATAAAACCCTAGGCTGCAGGGGGAGGGCGTGGAGAAGGGTCTCCCTTACTCGCACCCCAGGAGGGTCTTAATTGAGGGGAGGAGTCCCGCGGTTTCATTCATCACAACCAATCTCTTTGGAACCTCGAGCAGCTGGGGTGTTGTGGGGAAGGATCCCCCTGCCTCTGAACCTCTCATCCCAGAGCACTCCCACCCAGACTCAACAATCCAAGCAGCCTCGACTTCAGGCACAGGGGGAGGGAGACTCCAAGCCTTCCACGCTCTCCCAGGAGAGATGGGGGAGGGTCCCCCAGCCCTCGCCCCTCACACTCAAGAAGCCTCATCACCATAAAACAAAAACTAACCCAAGCTGCTGCGACCCCAGGCGCCGGGCCACAGGGTCAGTCAGCAGCTTTCCGGGACAGACGTTCTTAAGAGCGGCGTTACACATCCGATCAACTCCCCAGGCCCCCCTCACGCATCAGTGCATCCCCCTTCCAATAAAACAAAAGCGCATCTTGCAGCACAAACCTCAGGCAAAGGGCGGGAGAGCGATCAGCGCCCGCAGCGCACCCGGCGCCCACCGGCTCCTCACCGCTCCGGTTTCCCGGCCGCCGATCTCGCGGCGGCTGCGGCAGCTGCGGTGGCGGCGACCGCGGCTCTGGCGTCCGGAGCCTCCCTCGGACTCAGCACCTGGAGCGGCGAACAGCTCCGCGCCTCATTCCTCTGACCCCGCCTCCCCCGCGCCGCCGTAGCCAATGGTGACCCAGGCCCCGCCCAGGAGGCTGCCCATTGGGGGGGTCGTCGTCCCCTGTTCCTCTGGCCCCGCCCGCGGGTTCCTGGGTCCCCTGGTCAAGACCACATTCCCCAGAGACCACCGGAGTTTTCGTTTGGCCATCTGGAACTTGTAGTCCCCTAATGACGCGGAATGGGCTTATACCGCGGGCAGGCAAACGGAGACGGACTGCATTTCCCAGACTGCATCGAAGACACCGAGGCGCGGAGGAGGGCGGGAGCCCTGTTTCCATAGCAAAGATGGCCTGTGGGGGATGCCTGGCGAAGAAATGGGGTCGGCCCGCTCGATCTCGAAAGATCGTGCTTGACCTCGGACAGCTTCTTAGGTTGTTTCTATTATCTTTTTTTTCAATTCTCACCTTAGGACCCGGCCCTCAGTTTTCCCATCTGGGAAGAGGGGCGAGGAGGCGTCCATCGCCCACACTTGGTCCTGGGGCAAACCGAGGGCGAGCCGCTTTGGTCCGTGACAGCAAAGGCGAAGGATAGAAGACCTTCCCATTGCACTTTAAACTTTATCTCTTTATTTTTGTCTCTATTTGGTTATAAAGGAGCGCTCTACTTTTGGTCACATCCCTTGGTGGCCCACCAAGGCCTTCTCATCTGCCTCCTTTCCATCCCGGGATACCGCAGCATCTCCTCCTTTGCAACCTGACAGAGGGCGCTACTTCGGTTTAAAACTCTTCACAGGTCTCCCAATGTCTCCTGAATTATGACCACATTCCTCAGAGTGACTGGAAAGGCCCTTCGAGATCTGGACTCCACCTTCTTGCAATATCGACTTCTCTGGAAATTGGGAAGCCTCAAACACCCTTGGGCCCTTCCACCATGTCCTCAGCTAACTCCTCAACACACTTCAAGCCCCAACCTAGATACTGCCTGTTGAACTCTGCGTTTCGTGCCCCATCCTGTGTTTGAGCAGCACCCTCTACTTCCCCTATTCTGTTTGTGTGTTTACAGTACCCATCTTCCTCATTAGATTGTGAGATCCACAGAGCAGCGACCATATTTCTATTATTCATACTTACAGTCCAGTGTGTATAGCATCTGGCACTTAGTAGGTACTTAAATGAAATATTGGATATATGTGGATATTTGTTGAGTTGAAAATGAATAGAAATTTAACTGAACTTCTCTCACAAACACCTCCAAAATCTTGATTTCCTAAGGTTGGGCTTTTCCCATTGCTGGAGATGTTCAACATGAAGGATGCCACACCTGGAAGAAATGTTTATGATATCCATATAGTGGGTTTGGATTTTACCTGAATGCTCTGGGGCCCTTCCAATCCTATGATTGGAAGGGATTATAGATCCATGCCTGTTATTCCTGTCAGTTCTTCCCTAAATGTCATCAGTTCTTCATGTTCCTCTATTTCTAGCTGTTGGCCCTACTCCTTTCTGTGCCTAAGTGCCCTACCTCCCACTCCCCTTCTGGGGAAGATCTTCTCTGTTAGGCAAGTGCTCTCCTGAGCTACATCCCAATCCTTTCTAAGATTTTATTTGAGACAATCTCATTAAGTTGACTGGGCTGGACTCAAATGTGATCCTCCTGTCTCAGCCTCCCAAGTAGCTGGAATTACAGGCATGTGCCATCATATCTGGCTCTGGGGGAAATCTCAGACACAGCCTGAGGTCTCTGCCCTTCTTTCCACCCTCTGCTTAGCATCACAGGGCACCAGTAGGACATCCCACCTTGCTAGGAAGCATCTTCCCTGAATCTTCCCCCACTAATGGTTCTGATGTTGGCTCGATAGTCAAGTTTAGTCCAACACGCTTCATTTGTCATCCCTCCAGAAGTTTTGGGTGTATATCAACTGAGGCCTTCTGGGAAGAATGCCTTAATATGTGAGTATAATTAATTCATGGCCAAAAAGGATGTAACCAGGGAGACTTTTACCCTGAAAATAATTCAAATCAAGGATGCAGAGCCTTAGAGAAAACAATCTTGTTGTCCTTGAATTGGTGACAGCCAGGGAGGGAAGGCTGGATGGGGGAATGAGTAAAATGGATGGCATTTAGGGAGGAACTGATCAGGCTTCTAAGAGGCATGGAAGAGAGGTTTGATCCTGGCTAAACCATAAAGGAAGGCAATTGGAACTGGGTGAACAGATGGGACCTCATTACTGAAGATGAGAACACTGTAAGGAGCAGGGGAAATGAGAAGTGTGCTGAAGCTTAGTGTCCAATCTGTGGATGCAATAAGAGCAGAGGCTGTTAGAAAAGAGAACTATGGCCCAAGGTGGGCTTTGGCAGAGGATCTGCAAAATGCTACAAAAGAAGCCCACCTGGAGCCAAAGCTGAAATCCTCTGGAGATTCAGAAGTAGTGCTAGGGTTGGGAATGTAGCTCAGTGGTAGAGTACTTGCCTAACAGGCATGATTACTTGGGTTCAATCCTCAATACTGCAAAAAAAAAAAAAAGTAGGCAGGTTTTCAGGAAATTGTTACAAGTAGGAAAATGTCAAGGTCCCTGTGAACACAGGGACTAAAATAGCATCTTCCAATCAAAAGGAGTCAGGAAGCCTGGGTTCTAATACTGATTTTGCCTCTGATTAGATATGTGACCCTGGGTTGGACTTGTTTCTTCCATTGTAAATACTGTTTATTGGTGTTAGGGAGAAGCTAATAAGGGTAGAGGTGAGGAAATTCAAATGTATTTACTAGCTCTGTGACCTTGCACAAACTACCTTCTTGGATCTGCAGTTCACTTATTTGAAAATATTGTAAGGGATAAATGAGACACCTTATGTAAAGTACTTCATAAATATTAAGATTTAAATGTTTGTCTGTTTTCACATTTTCCATCTTGGATGATTAGCTATTAGTTTGACTATGAATAGACTGTAGAAGATGATATCCTAGGTAATCTGTGTTGGACTCCCTATTCCCTCTCTTAATATGTGTGTGACTTTGGTCAAGTTATTTAATCTTTAATCCTGTGTGTCTCCATTTTCTTTTTTAAAAGTTTTTAATTGTTTGTTCTACTTAGTTATACATGACAGCAGGATGCATTTAGATTAATTGTACACAAATGAGGTACAACTTCTCATTTCTCTGGTTGTACACTATGTAGAGTCACACCATTTGTGTAATCATACATACACACAGGATAAAGATACTTGTCTCATTCCACTCTTTCCTTCCCCCACCCCTCCTCTCCTCTCATTTCCCTCTACACAATCCAACCTTCCTTCACTCTTCCCTTACCCTCTCCCCAACCCCTTTATGTATCAACATCCACTTATCAGAGAAAACATTCGGCATTTGGTTTTTGGGATTGGCTTATTTCACTTAGCATGATACTCTCCATGCTAATGTGTACCTCAGAGTTGTGAGGATTAGATGAGATAAGGTGCCTGACTACTGAGAAAATGCTCAATGTGTTTTTTGTCATTTTTAGGAGTTTAGATCACAGAACTCTGAAAGAATGGAATTCTAGATGCTTGGAAGCTAGAGTTGCTGAGGATTCCAAGGGAACATGGTGCCATTCTCATACCTTCTTAGAGGGCTTAAAGGGTTTCAGCAGTTAATGCTGAATCTCAGATACTGAGGGTTGGAGCAATTGATCAGCGCTGGCTCCTAAAGAGTTTAGTATACTAGACTGAGGATAAAACAATTTTAATGAAGAATTTAAAGGAGATGTGCATTTCTGAAGATCTAGGACTGTGTGGAGAATGGTCAGGAATAGAGGCTGGAATGTGGACTGGGAAGCTGTGGCAGTGATCCAGCAGAGTGTGTGGGAAAGTAGAGCTGAGCTCTTCTAAGGTGAATACTCAGAGGACTTTGTGAGTGATACGCTGAGGGTATGGAGGAGAGTGGCCTTACGTGAGGCCCAGGTTTCTGCCTTAGGTTAACTAGATGGATTTATGGTGGTGCTCTTCCACTGAGATGTGAAATAGAGAAGGAGCCAGTTTAGGCAGAAAGTGGATGAGGTGAATTTGAATTGAGTGTGGTAGGCCAGGTGAGATGCCCTAGCAGGTGATTTGGAACTTATGAGACCTGACCTGGAGGTAGAGTCACAAATTATCAAATTATCAGCATATGGATCATAATTATAGCCATAAAAATGAGTTAACTCATTCAGTAGAGAGGGATGAAGAGAAGACCCAAATTCCTTGGGAAATCTCAACATTTAAGGAACAAGTGGAGGAAGAGGAGCCCAGAAAGACAGGCAAGAACAGTCAAAAACCAGGAAGACAATAGGGTACCAAGGAGGCCAAAAGAGGAAGTAGGGTGACATGGTGCAGCAAGGTCAGATAAGACAAGGTTTGAAAAAAACAAACTAAATGAAGCAACAAAGAAGTCACTGATGACCTTGGAGAAATGAGGTTCTGTGGTCTAGTAGAGGCAGAAATATGAGTAAACGATAGGGGATGTGGACAACTCTTGGAAGTGAACTGGTCTTGAAGAGGAGGAAAGGACAAAAACAAAGGATGTAGGGCTAAGGAACACATTTGTTTTGGATTGGGAGAAGTTAGGTCATTAAGGCTGATGGGGACAAGGCAGTAGAGTGACAGTGAGGGATAAAGGAGAAGGAGGGATTGAAGGATGGAGTGAAGTCCATGAGAGTGTGGAAGGTGGGAGGGTTTAGAGTGAGCCTCAGGCAGGAGGAGAACTCATTTTTCTCTAAGATGGAAGGGAATGAGGAGAGGAGGAATCAGGAAATTGAGGGAGTTCATACCTTATGGCCATTCTTCTCTGTTATTGAAAGCAAGAATATGCTCAGTAGGAGGAGGTGGAATGGGAAGGGATGGGAAATTTTGATAAAGAGGAAAAGATTCAAGATGGCTACTGCAGAAAAGAGAAGGGAAGGCTAATAGTGACTCACAGAGGCTGCAAGGAAGTGGTGAGGGCCTGCCGAGGCTGGGGACTATGGACTTGTAAGGAATCATTCTGTGTGGATGTGATAGGTATAGAGAAAGCTGTTGGTGAGGATGATTCAAGGCTGGGTTTTGGTGGAAAAAGGCGACAAGGAAGTAAGGGATTTGGAGATGCTGATAATCAGAGAAATAGAAGTGGTGGTCCTCCAAGAGGAAGGTGAAGCCAGGATGGAGTGGACAGATGGAGGCAGTGAGTTTCTTGGTGGAGTAAAGGGACAGATACGTGGAGTGGCAGGGAAGACCAGAGAGAGCAGGCATTGCTGGTCAGAGTTGGAGAAGCTCTGGGCGGAGGCAGGAACAGGGTGACTGGAGTAGATGAAGTAGGTTGTGGGATTGAAAGGGAAGTTTGTTTAATGGGTTACTGCCAAGTCTTTCACAAAGATGGCTGCTTTGAAGGAGAGAAAAACCCTGGGATCTCCATTTCCAGTGAATGGAAATTTAGATGATGGCAAGGACAATGACTGGGGTGTAGAGCCCTCTGACATGAGTGTCACAGAAACCAAGATATTGGGACACTAAGAGGAAGCCCTCTAGCCTGAGGTTTGAGGGGGTAAAGAGGAAGAGAAGCAGTGAGCTTTCTCAGACACTTTCACGGAACTATTGTGTCAACATCATCTACACATGCTCAGTTTTACACACATCTAAAAGGCAGAATGTCTAGGAATAAAATTAACCAAACCAAAAAGCAACTCCAGATTTCATGGTGAAGTTGTATCAACCAAGTTCAATAGTAGTGATTCCTGTAATTTATATTTTGGTATAGTTTGTAGTTTTAAGTATGTGCATATCAACTAGGAAAATGTGTTTAAGAAACAAATTTGAGTATTTTTTTTGCAAATTTCATTTCTTAGCAACGATTTGTTTTCTCAGTTTAGAACATAAATTAGAACTTGTGTTGATTTTTTTTCCCAAATGTAGAGCTTGGAGCTTAATTCATGCCTTTGAAATGCCATGAATTTGAAATGCAGCCATTTTCCTCTCTGCATCCTTGAAAGGGATTACAAGGATTTTATTAGTTTTTCAAATAATTTAGCCGGCACGTTCAGACTTCCCACAAGGGTCTCCTATCAGTACTGCTGGATTGTAAGTGATGCCACAGGTGTGCTGTATGCGAATATTTAAGACAAGTCAAATATACAGCCAACTTCAGGTTTCCCTAACAGCAGCCCAGTTTGCAATTATGGGACTTGGTATAGAATATGAAACATGCATGTAATGTAAATTGAAAAAATGATCTCCATAATGTCTAAAGAAAAAAGGACAAAATCAGTTCATTGCTTTGAGCAATCTCTGTCTTTTAAAAGGGAATGTTATTTTAAGATACTTTCTATGGTTGATATGTCTTTATAATCTTGAATTAGGCCTTCTCTTCCAGCACCTTGAAAGGGGTACTCAGAAAATATTTTGTGAATCAGTTTGTGAATATTATGATAACAGGTCCATAGTTTAAAATTCTTATATCATTGTAAGTTTTCATAAAATATAAGGAATGATTTTTTTTAAAACCCACATCAGATCATGTCATACTTCTGGTCAAATTTCTTTAGTTACTTCTGTGTCCTTGAGAATAAACCCTGAAGTCACTATGATGACCAACAGGGCCATTTGTTCTGACTCTCTTTGCCTCTCTGCCTTATATTCTCGGCCCCCTGTGCTCCAGGACATTGACCATGTTGTTCTTTGATTGCACCAAGTGTCCTCTGGCCTCAGAACCTTTGAACTTGCTGTTCTGTCTGCTGTTATCTCTCTCCCTAGATATATCATGTCCATCCCTTATAAAATGGTACCCTTTCCTCTCCTGGCACTCTCTGTCATTTCCAGCTTGATTTTTTTCATTAACACTTGTCAACATGTAACATATGCATTCTTGTTTTTTAAGGTCTGTCCCCCACTTTCACTTCTCCAGCGACCCACTAATAAGCTCTTCATTAGAACAGGGACTTTGTTTACTGCTGCATTCATAGCACGTGGAACAGTACCTGGTGCATAAGAGTATCCAGTTAAACATGCTGAATGAATAAGAATAACAGCCATCACCCCAGTACATAACCCTAATTTCTACATTAATATCCACATCTAGGACATATGTATATAGTATGTATAACCTTTCATATTCTGAAAACCATAGCTTATATGTAATATGCAAAAAGCATTTTTTCCATATTTGAATTCATTTGTTCAGTTTGTTCATTCAACAAGAACTCAATGAGATAGATGTTCTTGTTTTCCAGATAGTTCTGGGGCTACAGTGGTAAATAAGATGCAAGACTTACCTTTAAGGAACGGTGACTTGGTAAATACCATTTGTAGTGATGGCCTAATATTCCATTGTATACCATACTTTTTCAACCTTTCTCTTATTTAAGACTTCTTATATAATTAATAATGATGTAATAAATATCTTTAAGTTTGTAGCAATTGCCCAAGCAGATATACTTATGGTTATTGGGTTGGGAGACTGAACATGTCTTGGGTTTTTCGATACTATCTGCCACTTTACTTTAAAAAAGGGTGGTACCTCTTTTACCTAATGAACAGCATGAATGTTCTAGCTTTATCCCAACCTCCCCAACATTGGTATTACATTTAGTTACGAAGAGGATAAAATGGTCCTTCCTTTCACCTTTGCATTTAATTGATGTCTAGTAATGGCACACATTTTTATTTTATATTTGGTCATCAGTTAGTTCGGCAGGTCATCAGGTGTTCATTGAGAGCCACTGTCCTACCTTGTAGATTGTGCTCAGTGTTTAGCACATAGTGAAGGCTTAACATAGGATGAGAATGCATTTTCAATTAAAATTTCTGACAGCTGGTTTTCCAGCCTCTGTTTGCACACCCATGGCAATGGAGACCTCACCACCTCATGGGGGACAGAATGTACAGGTTTTGTAGTGCTCTGCAGGTATTGATATCTGCTTCCTGTGACTGTCATGTGCCCCAGTTCTGCCCTCTGAAGCAGTAGGTCTCACCCCAGATATTATGGAATCTCCCCATCTTAACTGTTCATCTCAGCAAATATGTGGTCAGACTAGAATATTCAACCCCTGGAGAAGTCTGGCAGGCCCAGAGGCCCCACCACTGTCCTACCCATAAGTCTCCATGTTAGTTAAGTCAGCAACTTCTTCAGCTGTTTCATGTGCAACTTAGAGGCAACTGAGAATCTAACTTTCTCTCTCTCTCTCTCTCTCTAGTTGTTGATGGACCTTTATTTCATTTTTTTATTTATATGTGGGGATGAGAATCGAACCCAGTGCCTCACACATGCTAGGCAAGCGCTCTACCACTGAGCCACAACTCCAGCCCTAAGCTCTTCTTTATGTGCCCCATAGGCAAACCTAGTTCTTCTTATCCCACACTTCTGCAGTTGACCTTTTTAAACCTGATAGCAATACTTTGCTTTTCTTCTTGAACCTGTTAGAAAAGCTGCTCTGGTCCCACTTCTCCAGTTTCTCAGGGGGATGATGAGTCATTCTGACAACATGTTGTTGTGATGATGGAATGAGATGCAGGGGTAACATTGGTCACTCTTTTTGGCTGTCTGACATCTCAGCCTTCTTCCTGGGTTTGAGGAATTCCATGTATCATGGGATGGAGCCACCTTCCTCTGTAGGTAGGGCACAGGCACCAGCCTAAGACTCAGACTCCTCCAGGCATAAATCATTCTCCACCCCCACCCCTCTTCAATGATTTTGAATTGGAAGCAAATGACCTCAAAGGAGAGGGACCTGCTTTGTGATTGGATGAGTACAATCTCAGTTGCCAGTGACAGCAGTTTCATGGGCAGCATCCAACATGGGGGTGGGTGTCTGTGGTATAGGTGATGGGGACAGTATGCCAGTTTCAGTGGCCACAATCATATCTTCTTAGACCAGTGCTGAGTTGGGATTTGGGGCATTTTTTGGAACAGTTAAGGGTTGGCTGCTGGCTTTAAGGCTGTGAACAGAGTCCCACCAGCTTAGTGTGGGAATGGCAGGGCCCAGAGAGCCTGCTGGGCACACATAAGCAGATTGGCTGCTTGCCCTCTCCTACCATTGAACCATTACCAACAGTCAGGGTCAGGAGGTGGTGCTGGGTTTTATTATAAAGCAAGTCGCCTGGCGATTTGCAGCTGTCCCTGGGTGTTCTCACTGGGGTGGAAGAGGAAACCTACCTGGATGTGGCTCCCAACTCTGGAACCCATCCTGTGCTGCCCTTAGGCTGCCCTTCAGCCCCCGAGCTAAGGATCACCTCTCTAGTTGGCTGTACCTCCAGAGTCTTGCCTGACAGGCTGCCATCTGGGTCCATTAACCCAGGCAGGACTGGCTTTACTGCTCTGACTGGAAGCATAATGGACCCTGGAAGCCTTATGAGAATGAGCACAGCCTCTCTGAGGTCTTCCCATCTTGAAACCCAGATCACCCCAAATTAGCTCTGCTGGGGTGTGTGTGTGGGTGGTGGTGAGGTCATGAGTGCTCCTGCCTTAGGGCATGCCCTGAACTAGTGAACATGGCGCACTGGTACTGGCCTGACCCCTACCTTTGCCTAGTACTCTGGTACCTTTCAGAGAGGCCCAAGATCATGATGTATCCAATTAATCTGGGGTTACATAACGGAGTTGGACCAGGGTCATGTCAGAACTATGGTATCATCCAGAGGCATCGTTCAGTGGCATCAAACAGAGCTGCTGTTTTTTGTGATGTCAAGACTGCAACTGCATCAGGGTACTTTAACACATGCCTGTAATCCCAGAGACTTGGGAGGCTGAGGCAGGAGGATCACAAGTTTGAGAACAGCCTCAGAATTTAGCAAGATCCTGTCTCAAAATAAAAAATAAAAAAGGGTTGGGGATATAGTTAAGTGGCAACTCATCCCCAAGGTCAATTGCCAGCACCCACCTGGGGAAAAAAAAAAGATTGCAACTGCAGATTTTAATTATCTTGCCAAATATGACTATGCATAATATTGTTTTGTTACTCACTAAAATAAGATCCATAATAAAACAATATAGACTATAATTTCTGAAGCCTCATCTGAGCTAGACAGACTTCCAATGTCTAAGTGTCTCTGGGTTAGCCAGTGCCCTAGCACTTACTTTCTTTCTTTCTTTCTTTCTTTCTTTCTTTTTTCTTTCTTTTCTTTTTTTTTTTTTTTTGCCCTAGCACTTTCGATGATTCCTTAATCTTCCTTAATCTTCACCACAACTCTATGAACTCAGTACCATTATAATTTCCATTTTACACACAAGGAAACTCAGGTCCAGAGAAGTTTAGGACTAGCCTAAGGTCATATGCTAGTCCTCTACCCCTGGAGCTTGGACACTGCCCTTCCCAATAACCCATTCACTTCAGTGCACCTCCGGCTGTTGAAATGTTTTCCCTCACATGAAATGAAATAACCTTCTACCTAAGTCAGTCCCTATTTCTGCTTCTCTCTGTAGTCTAGTGTGGCAGTACCTGGTCTCACAGTCTTCTGGTTCAGTCCTGAACTCTGAACTTCATTCCTGTCTGGGGACATTTCAGCTTCTTCTGGAAACGTCTACCATTTTGTATCAGTGAAGCCCTAGAAGAATCACTGTAGGTAGCTCTCCAGGACTCTAGTTACTTTGACTCCAAGGGGAATGGTATCCTCTCTGTCCTACTCCTGGCAGGAGCATGGCAAGAAATCATAGCCCTGCCAACTTTAGAAGGTGGTTGATAGAAATTTCTCCTTCCCTAAGAAAAATGGCAGGAACACAGTCATTAAGATTGAACTAATGATTGTATTGCTACATGGGAATTTTCTCTCTCTCCAGACTAGAAGGTAGCCCCCTTCCTGAGGGCAGGAATTTTTGCTAATTTTGTTCACTGCTATATCCCCAGTTCTTAGAATGGTGCTGGAACATAGTAAGTATTCCAATTTTTTTAAAAAAATTTTGTAGTTGTAGATGGATACAATACCTTTTATTTTGTTTATTTTTTATGTGGTGCTGAGGAGTGAACCCAGTGCCTCACATGTGCTAGGCAAGTGCTGTACCAACTGAGCTACAAATCTGGCCCAAGTATTCCAATCTTGTTGAATCAATTAATGGTACAGTTCTGTATCTGGTGCGATTTCTGCAGGTTACTAAATTTTCTGGGGAAGAATGGGACCTCCCAAGCTTTAAATTTAATTTTCCCTTACTTCACCAGCAGTTTTTCTAAATTCTTATTGTGGTTTTGATGAATAAGAATATAACCTTAACAATACCTTAAAAAAAAACCCTGTCTCAAAAGCAATCTCACTTGATCATATGACTCTAAGTATGATTTGATTCAGCCTGATAAGGGGCCACATGCAGAGGTGGTTCTATTTCTAGTCTTCTGTCCTATGGAAAATCATTCTGTGACTTTCTGCTTTAAATTTTGAGCTTAAATTTAATATGTAGAATTATTAGGAAGCAGTGAAGGAAATGAACATTAGTCCTTACATTTTTCATCACTTCTATACAAATAATACATGAATTTTGTTGTTTAATTGAGAAAATACATGATATGATAAAAGTAAAAATTGATATGATTTACTCATATATTGATATGAATAAAAAGTAATATGATAAAAGTAAAAATTGTTTATATTCCCACCACCAAGTCAGTAATAACACTTTTCTCTTTATACAAAATATTGAATTAAGTAACCTGGTGATTGATTTGTGTACATCCTTGGTGAACATGGTATATCCAGTTCTCAGACCAGGTCAATGGGACCTAAGAGGAGCCCACAGATCTGAGCTCAGCAGTACACAGGCAGTAGAGATGGGGTCACCTTCAGTTCATATCTCAGAATCTGACCTTGGAGGGTGACCTCAGCAGTGGCAGGAGGCCTGAATGGGTGTGAGTGAGGAAAACAGCTCTGACCTGGCTGAACATCCCAGATTTGACACAAAGCAAATTTTGTGAAGTTTTCCTAGAAATGGGAGTGCCTTTTCCTGAGAATTGAAGGAGAGGTAATCTTGGAAGATTCTGCCCCAAGATGACTCACAAATCAGAACCCAGACTGTGCAAGTCATGCTCTGGGGACAGTGAGTATGGTGAGCACCAGGGTCATTGTGTCTTCTTCTTTGTCCTGTAGACCACTTTTCTTCCCCGATTTCCTAGGGTGGCACCATGTCACTTTTAGTCATGACTCACATCAGGAAATGGTGGGGATCTATGTGCAGTGAACCTGAGACCATGCACTCGGATGTCAGTGTCTTCAAGCTGCCTTGTATGGGATCCCTGAGAAATTGGGGGCATGGACCAAATGGCTCCTGTTTTTCTTTAAAGTTAATGTAAGTTTTATTTTCTTCCCCATGATATCCATCATAATATTAAAAATTATTTTCCAAAAAAATCTCTAAGTGAAATTGGTGTTCCAGAATGCATAGGCAGTTTGTAGAAACGTTGTTTAGATAAATATTACCCCCATTTTCAGGATACTCTTGCTTTGGTCCCATGGCAAGGAACTGGACCCACTGGTATACTGGAACTGGGAGGTAAAGAAATTAATATTCATTAGACACTACCTATAATTCAAGTAAAGTAGCTTAATCCTCATAATTCTGCAAGGATCTTTATTTTATAAGCAAGAAATTAGAAAGTCAGAAAAACTAGGTAGAATTCTCAAGGTCTGGAATAGAAAAAAAAAGTCAAAAACCCTGTTGTCTACTGCTCCTCTCTTTCCATATACCACGTGGCCCCTGGGGCCAGTTTACCCAGAATTTTCTTGGGGACTGCATGAGAAATGTGGCCTCCTGGAGACAAGAAAAACAAAAAATCAAAAAAACAAAACCTTCCCAACTTCCCACCTCCATCTTCCTCCATTGAAGGCTAAAAACGCAGGAATCACAGGACCTGCCTGTGGGCAGAGGAAGAGAGTGCCTCTGGGAGTCTTGATCCAGCACACCCCCTCATTCCTGAGTGGGCCAGAGGCAAAGAATGAACTCTGGTGGACAAGAGTGGGACAGAGAAGGGCAAGCCCTGTCTCTACCTCAGGCAGGAGGTTCCCTGCAGAGTCTAGAGCCTAAGGCAGGGATTTGCACCCTCAGGTGAAGCTGGGATGGGGACTGAGACCTTCCTCTTGTCCTCAGTCTTGCAAGTCAGGAAAGCAGTGTGGCCCTTTGGAACCTTGGCCTCCAGCCCTGCCTGGATGATGAGATCATTCCCCTCACCCCATTGTGCATCTGGAGCTCCTAGGACATGCAGACCTCCACCAGCTTAAACCAGAAAACATGGTGCAGAGCCCAACTCCACCCATAGAACCAGAGTTTGGAAGGTGTTTGGAAGGTGTACTAACTCCTTGCTTTACTATAAAAGAGCCTACCCCATGCAAAGTCTGGTGAAGCTAGAGCCTATCCTCCTTCTACTGCCATCTCCTGCCTCCTCCTGTTGCTTACTGGGCCCCATGTCCCTGGATCTTTTGTGCCATTGGCTTTTTTGTCCCCCAGAATAAGAGGTGGTTAGAGATGGAGGCTGCTTGGTTCTCGTTCTTGCCAATCCAGAGTCACTTTTTTGCCCATTTGTGGATTAGATTCCCTTGGAGGACCCACAGCTCATAAAAACCTCTTAAGATCTTTGTCCTCAACAAGTGGAACTGTCTTGTCCCCCAGGCCCTTGATGAAGGTGCAGGATGTGGTTCTGCAGCCTGAAGTCTGCAGCCAGGCCTTTGTGACCCCACACTCCAGTTGACTTCTGGAGACTTTCCGACAATTCTTTCTTGGAGCTCAGCATGCGGGACATGAGGAGTAATGTTGTCCTTCCAGAGCCAAACTGGACCCTTCCTGCTCATTGAATAAGGGACATGTGATCTGCTTTTTTTTTTTTTTTTTTTTTTTTAATTTTTGTACCCAAACAGTATTCTCCAGGTTGCAGGGTCCTCAGATACACTAGACTTGGGATAAGCCCACTGGTTGTCTCCCCATCTGCAGTGCCACAACTCCGCCCACCCCGGGGTACCTCACACGCCCCACCCAAGGGACAGCTGTGGGAGCTGAGCAGTGCTGGCTCCAAAGGTCTTCACTGAGCTCTGCCCTGCTCTTGCCTCACGCTGCAGGGCAGCTGGCTACCCGCACTGTTATTGCTGAGGCACGCAGGGATGTCCGCAAGGAAAGGACACCCTTACCATGTTATTGCAGCATAAAACCCACTTGGGATAGTTGTTGGCATTTTTAGCTTCTTTGATCTTTTAATCTTTGCTCCTAGTTCTGTTTATGGCTAAAGTTCAAGTTTCTCTGGCTTCACTCAACCATGAGTGGAGGGTCCCTGGGCAAGGAACCCACCATGGCTTTGTGGAACTCTCCCAAAACACAAATTACAAAGCTCAAGATTATTCACAGATGTCCAGGAGTGGTTGTTGATATGATAATTCAATGAGGGCACTGCAGTCCCTGAAGGGTCACTTGATCTTCCAAGAGGAGCCCATAAAGCCCATCCCCTCCTCTTCAGGCTTCCCATACCCCTTCCCTAGGGCATAGAGCTCAGGGGGCATGGAACCTGAGCCCTGAAGAGCTGGATTCTGTACGACAATTACAAGAAGTTGCAAAAAGTAAATATAGCGTGAGCTCACTGTACACAGACTTGGAGAAGGAGCTAAAGGAATGTTCCTGGGTGCTAACCAACAGAGGCCAGTTCTGGAAGGGAGTAAACACATCCTTGGGTTCTCCTTTTGCTTATCTGCATTTAAATTTTTCTGCCATGAACACACATTACTCTCCTAATATATAAAAAAGAGAACTATGAACAAATCTAATTCTGACCTTTTTTGAATGTAAATTGTGCAAAGCGGGAATAATTAACTGAAAATGACTTAAATTATACGATACACACACATGAACAGACTCCATTCCTAAATTCTGAAAAATTGCTCAGAGATGTTTAAGGTAATTATAAAAACTGCTACAGTGCTCAGCAGCACGGTTCCTATTCAAAAAGGCAGCGACTGGAAGTAATAGTTTCCAATCCTGTCAACTTCCAATAAGTTATTAACTTGACCAAAACAGGCCATTATAGAAACTTCTAAGCTTTTCTTCTTAAGCACCAGTCATGGGGTGCAGTGGGAAGTGAAGACACGGATCTCATGCCCTTGTTACCTTTGGGCATGTGGGGCAGACACAAGGCCGAGAACTACAAGGCCCTGTGCTCATAGAAGGCATTTGACTCTCTGAGTCAGAGCAAGTTGGGATCCAAGTTTCTACTTCCACATTGAAAGCATCAACTCCCGCCATTCAAGTGACTTTTCCATTTACTATCTTTTAAGTTACAACAGATTATGATCTCCTTTAAAAAAGAAAATTGGAGAAGTGTCTTTTGTTGGCTAACCCCTGCTGTTCCCAGAGCTGCTGTGGGATCAGATCTATACCCTATACCCTTCTGTGCCTACCCCAACCTGGAATAATCCAGCCTTTCCCTTGTCTGTGGTGCTTCGGGGTTGTCAGTCTCTACTGGGACAAGAGAATTGGCGCCACTACAGAGAGAAGGTTTCCAAAGCAGCCAGATCTTTGCCAGTCCTTTTAGTCACACCTGATTGGACTCTGATTCCGTTCCCTATCTTGGCTGCTTCCTGCTTGTCCAGCCCACCTGTCTCCAATGACCTTAAGTGTTTCTGTCTCCAGTGACATTAATTTCTGCCCCACCCCCACCCTGGTCCCTAGAGTGAAACACATCAGCTTAAGCTATTCTCTTCTTTGCTTCTAACTGGATCCACAAGACATTTCCAAGGCTAACCTTCCTCCTGGGCTCTCCTTCCCACTCTCACTTGCCTCTTCCAAGCTCCTCTTCCTTCTCTGATTCTCTGATCCACCAATCCATCCCTTGTGTCCTGTTCCTTTCCTTCACCCTTTATGCATCATTCTTTCCCACTCTAGAAAGTCTTACCTTTTTCTTGTCTCCTCTCGAAGCTCCCACCCCATCCTTGACAAACTTCTTGTAAAGAAACCACATTTTGTTTACTTTTCTTCATCTTCTTTTACTTTCCACCAAGGCCGAATCCTACCTAAATTAACTGCCTCTGGGAAGGTCAGCAGCTACACTGTCTCCTCCTTTTCCTCCTCTTCCTCCTCTTCCTCCTCCTTCTCCTCCTCTCCCCCTCCTCCTTCTTTCTCCTTTGTGCTGAGATTAGGCCCAGATCCTCACCATACACAAATGAATCAGGCATGCACTTCACCACTGAACTACACCCCCACTCCACCAATGACTTCCTAAATTCCTAAGCATCAAATTATTAAATGACATCTTTTTAATCTTCACCTGAATGAAACTACCTCTTGGTATTTGACCAGTTTCTATAATGCCTCCTTAAAACTTTTGTGATTTCATTGGCTTTTCTTATCTCCTGAGGCTTTTTGGCATCAGGACCTTTAATTATCTGATCAATACTTAAGTATTGGTGTGCCCCTGAGTTTTGTCCTTGACCCTGATGCTAAGTCTTTGTGCCCATCAACTTTCTTCCAAGAGCAGTTATGTAAAATGTTTGGACTGTAGCCAGTGGCTGTCCAGTGGAGCTCTGCAGAGCCAAAATCTACTGGGTCTCTTTGATTTTCAAGGGAGCTCATAGCCTTCACCCAGAAGAATATATTTCTTCTTTTTTTTCTTTTCTTTCTTTTTGGTACCAGGGATTGAAGCTGGGGTGCTCAACCACTGAGTCACATCCCAAGCCCTTTTTACTTTTTATTTTTGAGACAGGGTCTTGCCAAATTGCTTAGGGCCTCACTAAGTTGCTGAGGTGGACTTTGAACTTGTGATCCTCCTATCTCAGCCTCCAGAGTTGCTGGGATTACAGGTGTGCACCACCACACCTGGCAGAGAAATTTATTTCTAATAGTGGAAATTCAGGCATTGGGCCCATGTAGATTGGATGCAAGTGGGTCTCATAGGTCTCACATTCCCCTATATGAAGCCAGCCTCTTTCCTGTTCCAAGACTCAATCAATTTGAAAGGCCTAGAACAGAGATTTGTAGAGGCTATGTGTTCACAGGGTTGTTCCAGAGTCTTCCAAGTCAACCTGATTCATTTGTGTATGGTGCTCTATGTTACCCCTTTGCATGGATGCACTACCATATTCGTCCTTCTAAAGAACATGAAGATTGTTCCCAGTTTGGGAATATGTCCCACAGTGCTGCTACACCACTCTCATGCCTGCTTCCCGTGCACATGTGCTGGAATTTCTCTAGGTCTGTGTGTGTCTTGAACTTTACTAATTAATGCCAAGTTTGCTTTCCAAAGGTTATACCAGTGTATGTTCTAATCAGTGAGCATCATACTCTACAACACTCTAAACCAAAGGAAAAGGCACAAGTCCCACCTGCTTCCATCCAGCCTCCCATTTCCTTTCCTTTGCTCCCAGGTCACTGCTGCCAGAACACCCCACATAGATTGTGGAAACCATGCAGACTTCACTGGTTCTAGCCTTGCCTGGGCTCTTGGTGCTGTGTCTTCCTGCTGGAACCTTTCTTGGAGAGGTCCCCATGCACCACAATGTGGCTCTTTCCAACATTTCCAGGACTGGGACTCTCTTCCTGGGGGGTACCAGGAAGCTATATAATTTGTGAGACCCAATGCCAGTAAAAGCATGGGGCCTATACTTCCCAAAGCAGGGAAAACCTTTCCTGTTTTCCAGTCTCTTTCTCCACCTGTAATGGGTTCTCAAACGTGTTGTTTAATGGTGTGCTTCCTCAGGCACAGGGTTACTCACAGTTTGAGTGCAGATCCTCAGGGCATGAGGCCTGCCTCATCACTTGGCTCACATGCCCACCCCTGAGTCTCCCTTGCCCTGGACCAAGAATCCTGCCAGGGTGGGTACAGTCACTGGGCGGTAGCTATAGGCAGAAGGTTTGGAGGTGGCAGGAGGCAGGTCCAGTGAAGGGAGACTCCAAGTCCCTGGCCTTCTCTGTTGCCCCATCCAATTTCACCTTATACACAAACTCAAAGATAAAATCATTAAGAATTTCAAGATGGCGACTGCAGAGTGTTCCAAATTTTCCAGCTCAGGGCCCTGTGCGGCTGCCCTGGAGGCTGGCTCTGCCATTACCCCCCTCAAACCTATCCTTCCCCATCCTGGATTTGCTGGAGGGCCACATGTGAAGGTGTTAAGTTTTAGTGGCACAGGTGTCGTGGTTTCTGCAGAAAGATTCCTAAACTGTCAAGTGTGTGTCTATTTGGAATTCCTACTTGTCCTTTTCTCCCTCCATGGCCTCAACCACTTCACTTAATTCTTCTCTTGTTCCTCTTTATTTTTGTTAAGTGTCATAACAGTATTCTTGTTCCCTACAATTACAGTCATGACACTCAGGCTTCGGGTACAAAAATAATGTTTAAAACCTTTCAGCTCCGTCCCCAGGACAAAAAATAATAGCAATAATAATAAAGCTATTCAATGGAAAAGCATAGAAACTCCTACTAGAGACTAAGCCACTCAAACTCTGGCTAATCCAATGAGTGGCTCCTTGTCAAATCTAGTGAAATACAAAATCAACTTGATAATCACTGAAGTCAGGCAATTTTGTCCCAACGTGGGGTGAAAGCCCACTTTGGAAGCTCAGACAGGACAATCACAAGTCTAAGGCCACCTCAGCAACTTAGCCAGACCCTGTCTCAACAACAGTGATAACGAAAAGGACCAGGGATATAGCCCAGTAGTAAGTGCTCCTGGGTTCTATCCCTAGTACTGAAAAAACAGGAGATTTGGACTAACAAAACTATCCTGCCACCAATAGTCAGTGCAGAAGCTAATTGTTTTAATTTTAAAACAATTTTGTTTTTAAAACTGTAAGACTGTTCTCTCAATGAGTATTATTGAGAATAGAAAAATTAATTTTGTACTCTGCTCAATAGGAGCAAAGGCAAGTTCTTCTGAAAATGAACTGAAATTTGATTTGAGTCAGGATGGAAAATTTGGAAAAAAATTACAGGATTTCCTGAGGTTGAATAACTAAAGACTTTGTAGAAGAGATCCTGTTCATGTGTAAATATTCTTGCTGTTTTAAAATAAATATTTGCAGGTATTTCTAAGAATAAATTTGGTTTCAGTTTTGTTGTGTTTTTCTTTTTCTCTTCTTTTAAAGTTATTGGAGCTAATGCAGCTTTTTCTTTTGTTTCTGTTTTGTTTTGTTTTATTTTCTATTCCTATCCACTGAAACTTTCCAAAATACAGGTTGGGCACCCCCACCCCCAAATTCAAAATCCAAAATGCTCTGAAATTCAAAACCTCTTCAGTGCCAACACAAGTGGAAAATCCCACACCATGAAACATTGTTTCCTGCCCGAAATTATTAAAACTATTAAAAATTACCTTTAGTCTATGTGTGTAAGATATATGTAAAACTTAATTGAATTCCTTGTTTAAACTTGGATCTCATTCCCAAGTTATCTCATTATGTATATGCATACACTCCCAGATCCCCACCCCCCAAAAAATTGAAATCTGAAATGTTCCTGGTCCCAAGTATTTTAGACAAGGGATGCTCAACCCATCCTGGGTTCTGCACAATTAGTAGTAGCATTTGCTAGAAAAAATTAAAGATTGTAAAGGAAACAACCTGGAACACCCACATTTCTGTTTATTCAAAGTGTAATTATTCATTTTTATAGTCAAGTCATTGGCCGTTTCACCCAATAGCCTGGGGAGTCAGATGCCTACTTTGTCTTACAGGAAACCAACACAGCAGTGGCTCAGTCAGCTTGGAGGTGGAGTGACAGTGTGGCTAGGAGAGAAGCCAGGGGGGAAGGTACATGGCTGGGGCCAGTGTTATGTGATTCTTATCTAACACACATTCTTATTTAATCCTCAGAACCATGCCACTTGACAGATGGGGAAACTGAGTTTCAGAGAAGGGTAGGCACTGGGCCGAGGCCACAGAGTGGAAAGCCGTGGGTCCCTCATACCATGCTGCCCCTCTGGAGAAGAACAGCAGGGATTTTGTGCTGCTGAGCCCTTGGTGGGGGAGGAAGCCGAGTGTTCTCTGAGCACAGCGTGCTTCTAACTGGTTCTCCTTTCTCTGTTCTCCTTTCAGCTGTCCTTGCTCACTCAAGGCCACGTGGGGAGCACCGGCTGCTGTGGGAGGCAGGCCCAGAGGGCTCTGAGCCTGTGGCAGAGCCTTCCACTAGCCACAGAGCTTTGGGGGAAGTTCATTTTCTTCGATGGGGAACATGAATGGTCCCGAGAGCACAAGAGGGCAAAGCTTCCCCAGGCAACGTGACGCGGGCAGTGAGGGTTTTGCTGACAGACCCTGAGGCCAGAGGGACGTGACCTACCCAGGATCTCACAGAGAACCGTGGTGGAGTCCAACTCCAGCACTGGGCTTCTCGCCACCTTTGCACCAATCAGCACGTTCCGTGCAGCCACAGATGGCCACAGATGACATTCAGGGGACTGGTGGGTGTCGGCATCTCCGCATCCTCCTCATTTATTAGGAGCCTTGGAGCCACATTCTCCTCAGGAGTTGATTATATGTTTCCAAAACTGAATTCACTCTTTGAAGTTTGAGATCTTCAGATCTTGAATAGTCGTGTCTCACCCCAGCTTTGCTATGGATTCTGCGTGATGGATAGGTGGGGACAGTTACCTGGAAGTTCCTTAGAGCAAGGCTTACTAACTCTCTTTGTGTTGCAGAAGCTAAGAAAACTTCCTGAATTGCTGTACCTAGGGAGGGCCGTGCCCTGGGGAGGATCCGGCTCAGGCTGCAAGGTGAGCCAGTGCATGCTCTTCAGAGCACCCAGCAGAGTGCCCCAGCTCCAGCTGTCCTGGTCACTGAGGCTCTTCCCCATGAGGCCACTCCCATCTATCTGACTTGCTTTGCCCTGACCCTTCAGGGGCCAGCAGCAACTTTGAGACAAGAACACTGTGAGTCCAGGTGAGAGGCCGAATCGGACAGTTGTCCTAGTCACTTACTGAGTTCCCTGCAGTCTTCTGGATGCCTGGACACAGGCCCAGCTCTGCAGCTCTTGACACCACTCAGCTCAGCTCCTGGGGTCCCCAAGGATTTCCCAACCTCAGCCTTGTCTGTCCCGCAACCTTGTCTTGAATTTGAAGTGGAACCTGCCCCAGTTCATACCTTCCCAGCGGTCCCTCCCCATCCAGCTCCTGAGTGGCCCTTGCTTTCTTACCTTTGGGTCCCCACACTTTATTCTCTCCCCTAAAGTCACACCTTCCTTCTTCCTGTCTGCTCAAGAGGGCTCAGGAACAGTCTTGCAGGTGATGACCAGCAAAACCGACACTTGGGCAGTTGGACATGGGGTTCCCCAGGAGACAAGCCAAGGGGGTTCAGCCCTGATGTGCTTGCTGTCTGTAGCTTGTACATGGGAGACACAATCAATAAGGCCCGCCTTGGAGGGTGACTTGAAGGGAAGTGGTGAGTGACAAGCAGAAACTGAAGACCAGCCGGAACAACTGAGAAGCTCTGGCTCTCACACGTCAGATGGGCACGTGGGGGAAGGGCAGCCACCACCCAGTCCTGCCTCAAACCTGTCCTTTGGGCTGTGATGCACAGTGAACCCTGAGCACTATTGTCACCACTGTGCCTGCTCCTCTCCTTCCCCTGCCCAGCCCTGCTGAACCTCTGCTTTCTGTGCCCTCCTAGCTATTTCCCAGGAGCCCAGCCTTTGCCCCCAGGAGTGCTGTGCCCTGGGGAGGATCCAGCACAGGTTGCAAGGTTAGCCCCAGGCTAGTGGAGGAGCTGCCCTGCTAAGACCAAGAGCAGGACCTCCAGCCTCTAGCAGAGGCCCCAGTGTGGCCTGTGACTTTGTTAAAACCCTCTCGGAACCCAGCCAGCTCTGACCACTCTCTGTACCTGGCCAGGATTCACACACTCACGTCCCTATTTGGTTCTGGCCAAGGTCTCAACTCCCTCCACCCTATATCTAGCCCTGCTCTGCTCTGTCCTGAGTGTGCCCGCATGCGGGCTGTCTCTACTCAGGGATGTAATTTTCAAGTTCTTCCTGGGTTGTTCAACCTGGCCAGCGCTGTTTTTTCTTTATGGACTTCAAGGACTGATGCTGCAGGGATAAACCATGAGGGCCATGAGAGTGGAGGCTTTTCCATCTTGTTTATCACACAAGCCTTATTACCAGCACATAATAGGTGCCCAATAAATACCTCAGCAAGGGCCTTGGCCCCAGTTAAGGAGGTGGATGGTCTCAGGGCCAGGGCTTTGATCCCCCTTCACCCATGCTGATCTGGTGCACCCTTGCATGGGAAGGGTGCACCCATGCAAGGAGCATGTTAAATGCCAGGTGTGTTTCAGGGCAGCAAGGATGGGCCTGAGACATCAGAACCCTGCATCCTTCTCCATCTGCCTCCCCAGTTGCCTTTTGTGTCCTTCTTGTTCTGTCCTATATCCCAGTGACCATGGGAAGACTATTCTGCTAAAATAAAAATCATGTCCTGCTAAACTGTAGGTGCATTGTATTGGGGGAACAAGTGCCATGGCAACAAGCCACACCTTGTGCAGGTGCTTAGTGGGGGGAAAGACCACTCATTTGAGCAGCGAGGGGCTCATGGTTTCTAGGCACATGGTTTCAATTAAAATTCATTAAGAGAATTTCCCTGGTAACCTAGCCAAGTGATGACTTGTCACCTGGTACCTTCTTGGTGCAAGATCTAGAAATCGAGACTTTCCCACCACATGGGGACTCAGTTTGGTCAGGGATGCCTAGGAGTGTGGGTGGGATATGCTTCCTTCTCAAAGCTGGTGAACGTGCTGAGGTAATGGACTCAAGGAAGCCCCAGAGGAGAGGGTGGCTCTCACTGGGAGAGTCATCTTGCTTCTTGAGAACAACCTAAAATCGGCCTACAGGGTGATTTCTGCAAACCAGATTATTTTGTGGATGTCCACAAGAGAGTGTGACTTAAAGGAATACTGAGGACACCTATCAGCTAACTAATTCCTTTGTCATGTAAGTAACAAACTCAACAACTATGTCCATTTTGCCTCTGAATTTCTGAGTTAAGCTTTCCTAAATCTAATGCTGTCAAGGACAATGCACACCGGGATGAGGGCAGACCACCCAGGGGTGGTAATGTGACAGAGTTACAGTCTTGCCTTGTCCACACTTCAGTTTACATAAATCTGTGGGAATCATCACCATGAAAGGTCCTCATGGAGCTTGAATGCAACAGAAAATACCTCCAGGATTTCTGACCTGAGTTCTAGAAGAGAGAGAGCTCCAGGTTTGGCTTAGCAATGTCTTCAACCTCTGGATGCCTGAGCCAGAATGACAGTCTGACCACAGGACCATGGAGACTTTAATCAGGACAGTGTGATAAAGGTTGGAATCTGGATTCATCAGATGTAGAGAAGCTCCTTGCACATGGCATTGACTTCCTGCCTCCAGAATGTCACAGTTCCCTGTGGATTATGTAAGGAGCATCTTGTCTGACAGCCCCACCCTGAAGGGTGAGCCCAGTGGTTCAGTTCACTCAGGAGTCAGCCTGGCTCAGCATCTCCCCTCTGCCCTGTCCAGTTCCCCAGCATACGGGGAGTCTTCCCAGCATGAGTCACTGAACACTCCACAACAAGGCGGAAATGACAGCAGTTACTGCCCCATGGTTGGGTGCACTCCCCTGATCCTGACGTGATCACAGCTGGGCCTAGTGATAAACCAGGCTTTCTACTGCTCCTTGTTGAAGCTGCTCCACCATTGTCAGGGTCCTCAATAGAAGAGATGATACCGAAAGCAGGGCCCCTGCCCGCCAAGAACATGGAATAAGTTGGAGAGGTGCATAGGAGTTCAGTGACGGAGGAGACCGAGATTGTGCTGTCAGACCCTACTCACCTCGACCGCTTCCTGGCTCCCACTTCTTCATTTGAAGAGCTTTACTTAAGCGTAACTGATGTACAGTAAATCGCACATATTTAAAGTCTACAAGCTGATATTTTGACATAATGTCTGCCAGTGTAAAGCCACCACCACAGTCAAGGCAATAACCATGACTTCATCCTCCTTCATTCCTCTTGCCATACCTGCTCCACTCCCAGCCAACTGTTTACCTGCTGTCAATCACTAGAGATCAGCGTACAAGTTCTAGAATTGTATGTACATGGAATCACATAGTTTTTGCACTGCTTTGGGTCTGTCTTTTTTCATTCTGTATCATTATATTAAGGCTCATTCATGTCATTGTTTGTATAAACACTCTGTTCTTTTTTATTTGCTAAATAATATTCTATCATATGGATATACCAAAATTTGCTTATCTATTCATTTGTTAGTAGATATTTGGGTTGATTCCTCAAAACACTTGGAAAGGAACTACCATTTGACCCAGTTATCCCACTCCTTGGTATATTCCCAAAAGATTTAATATCAACATACTACAGTGACACAGCCACATCAATGTTTATAGCAGCTCAATTCACAATAGCTAAGCTATGGAACCACCCTAGGTGCCCTTCAACAGATGAATGGATAAAAAAAAAATGTGGTGAATATACACAATGGAATATTACTCGGCCAAAAAGAAGAATGAAATTATGGCATTTGCCAGTAAATGGATGGAACTGGAGACTATCATTCTATGTGAAATAAGCCAATCCCAAAAAACCAAAGGCCAAATGTTCTCTCTGATATGTGGATGCTAACACACATTAAAGGGAGAGGAAAGAATAGAAGTTCATGGAATTAGACAAAGGGGAATGACAGAAAGGGAGGGAGATGAGAATAGGAAAGAGGGTAGAATGAATTGGCATAACTTTCCTATGTTCATGTATATATAGACGCCCAGTGTAATGCCACATCATGTATAACCACAAGAACGTGAAGTTAAATTCCATGTATGTATAATTTGTCAAAATAAATTCTACTGTGGTATATAACTAAAAAAATCAAATAAAAAATAGATATTTGGGTTGTTTCTAGTTTAGGGACTATTGCAATAGAGTTGCTAAGAATATTCATGTATGAGTGTTGGTGTGAATATGTTTTTATTTCTTTGGTAAGTACCTAGGAATGAAATGGCTGGCTCATATGGCAGGTGTATGTTTAACTTTTAAAGAAATTGCCAAACTGTTTTCCAAAGTGGTTGAATCATTTTTCTTCCCCACCAGATGTTTGCTTATTTGCTGGTGCTGGGGATTGAACCCAGGGTGCTCTACCACTGAGTTACAGTCCCAGCCCCTTTTAATTTTTCATTTTGAGACAGGGTCTCACTAAGTCACTGAGGCTGGTCTTGAACTTGCAATCCTCCTGCCTCAGCCTCCTGAGATCTCAGGCATGGGCCACTGAGCCTGGCTCCTACCAGCTTTTTTTTTTTTTTTTTTTTTTTTTTTTTG
>JAJEJO010046939.1:1058-12053 GCA_020662805.1 Glaucomys volans
GCCATTTACATTCAGGGTTATTATTGAGATATGACTTGTATTTCTTGCCATTTTAGTTTTTTTGTGGTTTTTAGCTTAACTTTGTTTCTCCTTTGATTGACTCTGTCTTTAGGGTAATTCCTCCCCATGTTGACTGAGATTGTTGTTTTTCATTTCTTCCTCTTCCAATATATTGTTGAGAATGTTCTGTAGGGCAGGCTTTCCCTTTCTGAATTCTTTAAGCTTTTGTTTATCATGGAAGGATTTTATTTCATTATCAAATCTGAAGGTAAGTTTTACTGGGTATAAGATTCTTGGTTGGCATCTGTTTTCTTTCAGAGCTTGAAATATGTTGTTCCAAGGCCCTTCTTGTTTTTAGGGTCTGGGCTGAGAAATCTGCTGATATCCGTATTGGTTTCCCCCTTTAGGTAATCTGATGCTTTTCTCTCACAGCCTTTAAAATTCTATCTTTGTTTTGTCTGTTAGGTATTTTCATTATAATGTGCCTTGGTGTGGATCTGTTGAAATTCTGTGTGTTTGGTGTCCTGTAAGCCTCTTGTAATTGATTTTCCATCTCATTCATCATATTTGGGAAATTTTCTGATTTTATTTCATTGAACAGATTATTCATACCCTTGGTTTGTATCTCTGTGCCTTCCTCAATCCCAATAACTCTTAAATTTGGTCTTTTCATGATGTTCCATATTTCTTGGAGGTTTCATTCATGATTCCTAACCATCTTCTCTGTTTGTTCGACTTTGTTTTCAAGATTAAATATTTTGTCTTCATTGTCTGAGGTTCTGTCTTCCAAGTGATCTATTCTGTTAATTATGCTTTCTATTGAGTTTTTCACTTGGCTTATTGTTTCCTTCATTTCCTTGTTTCCTTCAAGGATTTCTGTTTGTTTTTTTCTCAGAACTTCTATGTCTTTATTGAAATGATTTTTTGCTTCCTGCAATTGCTCTATTAGCTGATTATTCATAGCCTGAATCTGCTCTCTCGTCACCTCATTCTCTTCTCAGATCATTTTAATTATGAACATTCTGAACTCCCTTTCTGTCATTTCTTCTACCATGCCATCTTTGGGTTCTCTTGATATATCATCTATGTTTGTTTGGGACACTTTTCTCAAGTTGCTCGTGTATTTCCCCCTCTAGTAGTGCAAATCAGAGGGTTTGTGATTTCCCTGTAAAGACTTAAAGTGTCCCTGCAGATTTCCAGTAACTTACCTGATGTTTGAGAGGTGCTTGATCAAGCGGTGACCCAAGAAAGCTGCTGTCCCACTACCTCCAGGTTGGGAATGATCAATGCTTCTGGGCAGAGGCAACCTGGTGTTGATAGACAATCAGATACAGCAAGGTGCTAGACCCTGGGCCAGGGTGTGGACCTGGGCACTATACCAAGTTGGGGTGGGGGCACAGAACTGTGCTCAGGGATGGAGACACTGGGCTTGAGAGCCCTGGCAGGCCTGAGCTCCTTGCTGGGGGCTCAGTTGGTGGCAGGTGGTCACTCTCTGCCAGGGAAGCTGTAAAATGGAGCCAAAGGGCCTAAACTCCCTGCTGGAGCTGGTGACTGCCTCCACTCCAGATCTCACCAGAAGTCGCAGCACCGTGGCCCTACCAGAAGACCTGAGCTCAGCTCCGAGGACTCAGGCAGTAGAAGATGGTCTCTCTCTGCCAGGGAAGCTGCAAAATGGCGCTGAAGGGCCTAAACTCCCTGCTGGAGCTGGTGCTGCCTCTGCTCCAGGCCCATCTCCTTAGTTTCCTTTATGCGCCATTTTATGATTTTATCATCCAAAAATGAAGATATAATTCATATAAATAATCTAAATTAAAATATTATGCAAATATTTTATTTATAAATATTATGCAAAATTTATCTTTTCCCAAGTTGAATGTTATGGGTGTACATTGAAAAAGAACTGGGAGAATACATCTGCTAAATTTGCTTGTGTTTCAGTGGAAATGATATTGGCGATCCTTTTGTTTTTATTTGACTGTTAAACTTCAGAAGTTCTCTACATTAAAAAATACTACATTCATAATCAGAAAATTGTTTGCTTAAAATCTTTAAAATATAATACTAATTAAGTGTCTAGTTACTAGTTTAAGTGTGATAATATTTTATTTTTTAAATACCTCTTGTTTAAATTTTTATATTCAGGCTTTTCCCAATGTTTGCCATTACTTCTGGGCAAATTTTATCTTAGTTACGCATTTTAAATATTTATAACAGGTGCTAATTATCTCATTAATATCTTTTATATTTACTATGAATATTAATGTTCACATATGACTCTAGTTTCTCCTACTGTGAATTTTGTAAGTTCAAAAAACTTTATAATTTGCATTGCTTTTAAATAGTTTTTAATCTCTCCATCAAATGGCTCAGAAGAACTTTGACAAAGGGATAATATAACTTAGTACTGAATTTATTTATTACCAGAATTTATTTATTTATTATCGGAATTCTATTTTTCAAATGCAAAAACCCCTCCATTTTCCTTTCTGGATTTGAAAAAGATTTGTTTCATTCTTCTATTTTTGGAGCATTTTAGAATTCTTGACCTAACAGAGCATTAATTAATCAATAATATCTATTTGTTATTATTTATTTATTTTTTATCAGAATTCTATTTTCCAAATGCAAAAACCCCTCCATTTTCCTTTCTGGATTTGAAAAAGATTTGTTTCATTCTTCTATTTTGGAGCATTTTAGAATTCTTGACCTAACGGAGCATTAATTAATCAAAAATATCTTTATTTTATGCATGTTACAATATTGAATAGGTCAGATAAAGTAACTCATCATCATGGGAAGGAGTATTTCCCCAATTAAAAGCAATTTTTTGAAATTATCAAAGAAAAATGTATTCAAAATAATAATGTATCCATGGTAACAATGTATTTTTTTCTCTGGCTTCTCACATCTTACTAACACTTAGGATCATTTACTTCTAATTTTAATCTTTCAAGTTTTTTACAGATTACATATTTTTATTACTTTCTTTTAATTGCAGTTTACTACAAAATAAGATTCTTTCATAAGTAAGATTGCAAGGGTGATATCTATATATCTGCAGAGCCATGAAAAGGTTTTACCTTATATTACACAGAATCACAAAGTTTGGAATTAATTTAGTCTTCTTCTATTCAAGCCTAAGTCAGAATGTCAGAATGTCACAATTTTAGCATATAGTGTATCTGGCTGAAACAAGCACATGCTTTGAGCAGGGTAAGTTTATAGTAAAAAAAAAAAAAATCAGTATATTGAATTTGATTTCACTCTTACAAAACCAATATTTCTTTTGAAAAAGATGCATGCATTTTTTAAAATACCCATTAGCAGAGGGCAAATGAAAGTGTTTCTTTTTAATTTTTTTCAATTGCCTAATGCATTACTATCCCTGTCTGTACATAATGCCTTTTATTATGGACTTCTACACTTTAAATGCATGACAAACCTCTGGTTTCTTGAGCATACAAACCTTTACAACTGAAATTTAGTATTTCTAAGAGTATCATTCACCTCCCCAACTCATATTCTAATAAAACAGCTCTGAATAGATGCCATTTGTTTTAATTTCATGTATCTTGATATTTATTTTAAGATTTGCAATTACAATAGCCAGGATTTGATTGCAACATTCCTGACTTCATAAGAGACAAAGAGCCTGAAACTGAAGTCATCTCATTTTTTTAGTATAATGAAAAAATCAATAGATTGTAGATAAGTGAGAGATTTTCATATATTTTGCTGCTTTGTTTTATTTTGAAAGAAGTGATTATTTATTTGAAATGCAAAAATTAAGTGATTTTAACCAAAAAGCATGCCTTCAAAATAAATTATTTCTAATAGTATTGTACTTTTCATATTAACCATTAACTTTTCAAACTCTGAAAGTATGTTCAAATGCCAATACACACATACCGGAAAGAAGATGAATTTGGAACTCAAACTTAATGAGCCACCTTCATTTTTCAGACCCTTGTTCAGCCGTTTTCTCTTCTAGGAACTGCAGGCTCATTAAGCCATCCCAGTCCTAAAGTCTTGATATATGGTGGCAGCATGGAGTCTGCTTATCTAGTCTAGCTATTCACCTGAATCACTGAGAAAACCAGACTCACAATACACTACTTCAATAGACACTTATTAATCACCTACTGTGGGCCAGACGCCATATATCTCTTAAGAAAATATAAGCAATCTAATCAATAAATTAATAAGAAAATATCATATAGGAATTAGTGCTATGCAGATACTGAGAATACAATCACCTGATAATGATTGAGTTATTCTATCTGAAGAGGGGGTATTTTAGTGATAGGAAATACTGCTACACCATTCAAAGAACAGGGAAAAGAATACACTAGTCAGAGAGAATACTTAGGGCAAAAGCCTTGTATATATTAGAACAAGCGCAGATGTACAAAGAAGACCACTGTTTGTGAAGTTCATTGAATGAGGGCTTGGATATTGTGAAATGGGATTTCAAGAAAGGGCAGGGGCTTTGAAAAGCAGAGTAAAAAATTTGAATTGAATTTTAAAAATATTGATGGGCCACAAGATGACTGAATTACTTCTCAAAAGGACCATCTGTTTGCTATGCAAAAGTTGGTTTGAAAACTGAAGAGAGGTGCCAGTTAGAAAGCTATTGTTTTCTAAGGAATCTCCACACTGCTTTCCAGAGTGGCTGCACCAACTTGCACTCCCACCAGCAATGTATGAGTGTACCCTTTCCCCACATCCTCGCCAACACCTGTTGTTGCCTGTGTTCTTAATAATAGACATTCTAATTGGGGTAAGATGAAATCTTAAGGTGGTTTTGATTTGCATTTCTCTTATAACGAGTGATGTTGAACATTTTTTCATAAATCTGTTGATTGCTTGTAGATCTTCCTCTGTAAAGTGTCTGTTCATTTCCTTGGCCCATTTATTGACTGGGTTATTAGTGTTCTTGGTGTAAAGATTTTTGAGTACTTGGTAGATTTTGGAGATTAGTGCTCTATCTGAAGTGTGTGTGGCAAAGATTTTCTCCCACTCTGAATGTTCATAGCTGCTCAATTCACAATAGCTAGATTGTGGAACCAACCTAGATGCCCTTCAGTAGATGAATGGATAAAGAAACTGTGGTATATATACACAATGGAATATTACTCAGCCATAAAGAAGAATAAAATTATGGCATTTGTAGGTAAATGGATGATGTTGGAGACTGTTATGCTAAGTGAGTTCAGCCAATCCCCAAAATCCAAAGGCCAGATGGTCTCACTGATAAATGAATGATGATGCATAATGGGGGCGGGGGGAAGGGTGGCAAGAATGGAGGAAGGATAGATAGCATAGAGGGAAGGGAGGGGTGGGGGCGGGTTGGGGGGTAAAAATAATAACAGAATGTGTGACAGATACCATTGCCCTGTGTACATGTATGAACGCACAGATGGTGTGACTCTACTTTGTGTACAACCAGTGAAACAATAGCTGTACTCCATTTGTGTTCAATGAATCAATAAGTAAATAAAAAAAAAGAAAAAGAAAAAGAAAGCTATTGTTGTCTTGTGTAGATTGTAGACCAGGTCCAGAGCATAAGAGCTGAACTGGAAAGAAGTAGATGAAATTTAGAGTGTAACTTGGAGACAGAGGCAGTTAAGACTTACAGGGAGTAAGATTTAGAGGACAGAAGGAGACATTGATTTTTCTTCTGAAGCAAGGCTTATAGAATTCAGAGCCACAGGAAAGAACAGAGGATAAGCAGATTGGAATACGCTGTACCACGCATTGGGTTTTGACCATATTAATAGTGAGATGCTTATCATCAAGCAGGAAGTTGAATGTAGCAGTCCAGAGTTCCAAAAATTGATCAGAATCAGAAATATTTGAATCTAGAAGGTCTTCAAATCCATGGGAATGGGAGAAATCTCCCAAGTAGATTGTGTAGATAAAAAAAGAGAAATAGTAGCAAAGGATCAAGAGGAAGCCCTGACTTATTTAAAAGTTTTTCTGAGTGTTAGAGGAGAAAGAACCCTCAAAACTCATAATGGGGGGGTGCCTTTGATGGAAGAGGAAAACTAGAAAAGGAAAGTACAATGCATGTCAAGAGAAAAGATGTTTTAAGAATAAGGAATGAAACCAAGCGGGATGGTGCATGCCTCTGGTTCCAACAACTCAGGAGACAGAGGCAGGAGGATTGAGAGTTGGAGTCCTACTTGGGCAACTTAGTGAGACCCTGTCTCAAAATAAAAAATAAAGAGGTCAGTGGGTCAATTGTAGAGCACCCCTGGGTTTCACCCCCAGTATCACCAAAGAGAAGAAAAAGGAGGAGGAGAAGGAATGGACAGTTATGTCTAATATGACTGAAATTTGGTTAAGACAGGAATGGAAACATGAACATTGGACTTGGTACTTTGCAGGTCAGAAATGACCTTAACAGTAGCAGTCTCACTAGAGTAATCATGATCAAATCTTTTCCGAATCATGCTGAAAAAAGAATTGCAGATGTAGAGACAGTGGCTATAAATATTTCCTCCAAGTTATTTTTGTAGGAAGTGTAGCAGAGAGATGAGGTAGTAATTGGAAGGGAAATTTGGGTGATATATTGTTAGGTTGTAGTTTTTATTTTTTTGTTATTTATTGTTGTTTAAGATAAGCATCAGAGCTTCTTTGGCTGTAGCAGGAAAAGTCTAGTTGTGAGGAAGAAACTGATCGCAGAGGAGAGAAGGGGATCATTCCAAGGGTAAAGGCTTGGAGAAATCACAAGGGTTTGGCCTCGAGCATAGGTTGGAAAGATTGATCGCTGGTAGAAGTCAGAATTTTTTAGTTCATTATTTCAAGAAGAAAGATGGGAAAATAGGTATGTAGCCACATAACATTATCATAGAGGAGGAAGAAAAGATTTATTTGATAAATCTCTAAACAGAAACACATGGAAAGAGCATTAAATTTTGCCTTACCAAATTTTGTGATCCTGCAAAGGAACCTGGAAAGTGAGAGGGTAGAGAACAAGGTAAAAGCAGTTTCCTCAAAGAGCAGAACGGCACTTTGTAAATTAAAACCCCATGACGACCAGGATTCTTTCCACTAAAGTGACTACAGAGGTGATCCATGGCAATGGCAATCCAATGCCATCATGCCCTACACTGACAAAGGGCAGTACCATGCAGGGGGTAAACAAAAACCCAAGAAGAGAGTGGGACAAAAACAAAGAAAGTAGTCATAAAACAGAGCCCTGTCACTCTGGCAGGAAAAGTTGTTGTCATGGGTCCTACACTAAAACCCAGTGACAGGTGAGAGAAGAAGAGAAAGTTTATTTGCTTGAAACAGGAGAGTTCTTCTAAAAGGACTTCTGGCAGTCCACAGAGGGTTGATGTTGTGGTTGTTTTATTTTTTTTTTTGTTTCAGGCACTTGAGTAGGCCAGGAGAAAAAGGAAACAAGAAAAGGATGTGCACAAGGAGGATGCAGTGAAGGTTAATTAAGAGCACTTGATTTCTGGAAACAGATTGCAGGCTTGCAAGTCTAGTCAAGGCAAATACATTCTGCAAATACACGTTTTTAATAAAAGAAGACGGCCATTTAGGCAAGTTCAGAATAAAAATTCCTAGTCTCTGGTTTATCAATTCTTCCCTATGTAATAGTTGTAGAAAGTTATTAACTCTCACACCAGGAAGAGGAATTGCTGGGCAATGCTGGGAAGTCAATAAAGAAAGGGACAGGGAGCCCACATTAGGGTGAGCAGGGAAGAGCAGGGGCCAGCAAATGGACTTCCCTAAGCCCAACACTATGTCCTGCCCTTACAGCTAACCTCCCATGCATCAGAATGATTGATATTGTTATTCTTGTCTGTATATTGAAAGTCTGAAATGTGACAAGCAGGGTGCCTATGGATATTGCTGGATTGGAACACATGGTGATAATACAGTCTTTTAAGAAATAAGATAGAACCCAAATTTATAAGTTCCCAGAGTGGATGGTTTCTTAGAAAATAAGACTGTGGATCTTACATAGAGGAAAATGTTTTTGAAATGAAGATACTTCATTTTTCTCCATCATAAAATAAAGAAGAAAGTACCTTTTGTGTATATGATATTTTTAAGTAATAATGAACAGACTGTTATCTAGAATTTAGATCATGAGTTAAAATGAGTTTGTAGAAGGAAAATGAAGGGGAATTAATTCTTAAAAAAATAAATATTGATCTCATTGAAATATTTAACAGTAACTCACTAATACATCTATACAATTAAAACTACAGATAACAAACAGTTCAGGTACCCTACACATTCAGACCAATAAATAATATTTATAATAACATATCTCCTCACCTAGGAAAATAGTGAAAATAAACTGGTTTGGGTCTGGGTTTCTGTGATATTTTTGTCCTCTGTTTTCTCAGTTTTGCTCCATTAATTTTTTCCTTTAGTCTCACATCATACTCAGTGTGGTGCCAGCTGAGTTACTAATAGATTCTTCATGGGCCCTGTTTGCAGACTGTGGATTTTGGAGGAACCTTAGCTATTCTCTCTAAATCTATGTGAAGAAGTGCTGTGGATACTCTTCCCCAGTTTCTCAGCAAGACACAATTCATCATGATAGTTGTTTGAGGTTTTGTGCATTTGTGGATGACTCTGTATTCTAAACTCAGTTCAGTATCTAAGATAACTGGCCATGGTGTTGGGGGGTATAATGGACAAATAGAATCTTCATCCCCTTCCTCTTTCCTATTGCTCAGTTCCAGACAAGGAACTACCAATATGGCAGTATGACTGAGGAAAATGACAGGACAAATGGGAAATGGGAATGATCATTGTATGTTGGGTAGGAGAAGCCATCTCTGTTCTTCTGGATATAAAATGAACTGCTTTTATGCCATTAACCCTTAAATATTTATCCCATTTTTGGCTTGAAACTAACAGTAAACATTTATTACTTTAAATTGTAGCCCTGGGTCAATGATTCAGGAATGGCTTTCAGAGATGGTTCTGGCTGATAGTCCCTCATAAAATGGCAGTAAAGTTGGCTGTGGCTAGAGACATCTGACACTTTGAGTGGTTCAGGAGGATCCATGTCCAAGATGTCTAATTCACATGGATGGCAATTCTGTGCTGACTGCTGTCAGGACGTCTCAGTTCTTTTCACATGGACTTTTCTAAAGGATTGTTTGAGCTACTGCAATGGGCTTAGCATTTGTGTCCTTTCAAAATTCATGTATTGAAACCTTAGATCTCAAGGTGATGGTATTGAGTTGAGACCTTTGGGGTGATTAGATTGTGCTGGCAGAGTCTTTGTAAATGGATTTTATGCCCTTAGAAAAGAGAGGGGAATCCCTTGCCTTTTCTGACATGTGAGTTACGGTGAGAAGACAGCTGTCTATGAGGAGGCTCACAAATCTGCCACTCCTTGATCTTACACTTCCCATCCTCCAAATGGTAAGAAATAAATTTCTGTTGTTTATGAGCCAATTGCTCTTAGGTATTGTGTTACAGTAGCCCAGTGAGACTAAGACAGCGTTCTTCATGACATGGCAGCTGGCTTCCCTCAGATTGAACAATCAAGAAAGAACAAGGTGGAAAAAAAAAAAAAGTCCAATATATTTTGTGTATTTTAGGATAACGTGTCAGGGGTCACAAAAAAAAATCCATCATTCTCACAATATTTTATGGTCATCCTTATTCAGCAAAAATAGGAATGAATTCTATCCAAACGCATGAATTCCAAGAGATAAGAATCACTTGGGGAGGCGCCTTTTTTAAAAAATAAATTTACTTTTTAACTGACACATGAAAACGTAACAATTTTGCATATTCTTATTATCTATAGTTACCTTATTTGACAATAGCACACAAGAACTTCTTACTCCTTTTAACTGCAATTTAGTACCTATCCCATCCCTTCTCCCCCATATTCTCCCCAGCTTCTGGTAAACACCGTTCTATTCGCAACTTCTATGAGATCAAGATTTTTGTATTTCACCTAGGACTAAGATCATGTAGTGCTTGTTTTCCTGTGCTGACTTATTTTACTGAATCTCATGATCTCCAGTTCCATCTATTATTGCAAATGACTTCCCACAGGGAACCATAGATTATATTTCCAAGTGACCTATTAATATACTGATAGCATTCCTCTGAACATATACCCAGTTAGTGCGATTACTGGGTCATGTTATAGTTCTATTTTTAATTTTTTGACGACCCTCCACACATTTGAAGGCAGCATTTTGAAGGCTGCCTACCACAATGTTCATAATACGTCTAAACCTGGAACTCTCAAGGGTTAGAATTTTGGCTCTGTTTTCAATTTGCTTAAGACATATTTGTCTGTTTAGACTTCTTCCTTCTTGAGGCCATTGGATGTCTATTCCACCACTGAACCATTTGTTTAAACTAAATTTTCAAATATACTGTGTTAGGTTTGTAGAGAAGATTTTAAAGTGGCAAAGAAAATTCAATAAGGTACTTGGCTAGGTAGCAAGAGAGAAATTCAAATATAAAGAAAAGAGATTGGGACTAACAATTGAGGATGGGAATATTTTTGGTTTCAAACAATTAAAAATGACTCAAGACATAAAGACAAACTTTTGCATTCATACTTCAGGGAACCCATGGACTGTATTTCTAAGAGCCTTATAAATAGGATTCTTGATATCACTGAAACCAGGGGTCAGAATTATGTGATGCTAAACATGCACAGTATTATTCTAGGTATTCTCTATTTGCCCTTGAGTAGTAGCAAGATTATTTCCAAAGTACAATGAAAAGTTGAGACTGCAAAAGAAATGATGAAGCAACAGTCATGGGTAAAAGACAAATCCTAGGACAGGGAACCTAGCAAAGCTGAAATTATCTAATTTTTAGATTATAGCATTTAATTGGTGCAATTTTCCAAAGGTAGTTTCCTTAGCACATTGATGCACTTTCAGAGACTAATCTTGCTTATTCCACAAAGAGTATGATCTGTTGTGCTACACAGTCTCTTCCAGGAAAAAAAAATTAGGGAGGATGTCACTTCTTCTCCATACA
>JAJEJO010046942.1:0-63425 GCA_020662805.1 Glaucomys volans
CCCCCGCCAGCCCCCTCGGCAGGCGGGGGGAGGGCTCAGCCCGGAGTTTGGCAAACTCCTCCCCGCGTTGAGTCATTCGCCTCTGGGAGGTTTAGGAAGCGGCTCCGGGTCGGTGGCCCCAGGACAGGGAAGAGCTGGCGCTATGGGGAGCCGGACGCCAGGGTCCCCTCTCCACGCGGCGCGGCTGCACTGGGGGCCCCGGCGCCGAGCCCAGCCGCCGCTGCTGCTGCCGCCGCTGCTGCTGCTCCTGCTGCTGCCGCCGCCACCCAGGGTCGGGGGCTTCAACTTAGACTCGGAGGCCCCAGCAGTGCTCTCTGGGCCCCCGGGCTCCTTCTTCGGCTTCTCTGTAGAGTTTTACCGGCCGGGAACAGACGGGTGAGTGACGAGGGTGGGCGGCGGGATGGGGGTTGGGGGCCGCCTGGAGACTGGGGACGCGGCTGGGGTCTGGAGGGGAACGGGGCTTGAGTTTGAGGGCGGAGTTTGGAAGGACCTGGCTGGAGTTGGGGGCCCACGCTGGAGCTGGGGCCCCGCGCTGGAGTAGGGAGGGAACCGTGGCAGGCGTGGAGGGGGGCCTGGAGTGTGGGAGAGATGAGTGGCGAGACATGTGTCGGTGGGGAGAGGACACGAAACTAGAAGCTGGAGAAGTCTGAGCAGGAGTCCCAGGGCCAGGGGAGCGCGTGAATGGAGAGCCGAGAGCCTCCGGCTGAGATCTGGGGGCTGCCCGGGGACCTGAGGCTGGTGGGGGCGGAAAGGGGGCGCGGAAGCTGGGAAGGGTTTTGGGGGGCACTGGCGAATCTCGGGATCCATGGGTCCATTGTGCAGAAAGGATGGTAGAAGCTGGATGAGCTCTGTGGAGTAAGAGGGGAGACAGAGGCGGAGGGGGTCGGAAGGTTAAATGGGGGCCAGCTTCATCCCTCCCCCCTCAATTCAGACTTGGGGAAGACCTGGGAAGGGGATGGCGGCTCCCTCCCCTTTCTCCTCAGTCTTCTGCACCGCCTTCCACCCGCAATCTCTATTTAAACTGGGGGATCCAAGAACTTGGGGAGAGTCCCAGGACCCGGGCACTGGGGGCGCTGGGGCTGGGGGCGGGCTTAGCCAAGGGCGGGTGCACGGATGTGTCGGGAGTGGTGTGTGTGTGTGTGCGCGTGAAGGGGGGTGGGCGGTTTCCCTCTTCCTTTAGCTCTTGGGAGGAAGAGAAAAGCTGATTTCCTGTAGCTTGTCGGCTGGAGCTGAACTGAGACCAAAACTTCTGGGGCTAGGGTAGGAAGCTGTGTAGACGCCGGCTCGCGCTGGCCCAAGAGCGTCAGAATCAAGAACTCAAGGACCCTAAAGGTCTCAAAAAATGATCCTTATTACCAGTTTCTCGGGGTGACAAGCAAACCCGGACCCTGAATACCTTAAAAATGGGGCATTTGGAGAAATCGCAGTTAGAGCCAAAACCACATTAGAACAAGGATCCCCCCACACGGGGGTGAGGGGAGCAGGAGAGGAAAGTGTGCCTGCTTGGTCCAGGGACCCCCAGATGCCAGACTCTTGATCCTCCAGTATGACTGGAGTAATCCTTTCTCCTCCGTCTCTGAGCTTCCCATTGCTCACCATCCCCATCTCACTCCCTAGGATCTTAGGTGTGATGGGACCTCTATCAGAGGTGAACTGTTTTTGCACATGATACAAACTGAGTTCTACTCATTTACTTTAATTTTTGGAGAAAAAGGGCTAATCTAGCTAATTCAATTGGGGAGGGAAGCAAATGTCTCCTTTGTCTGGGGAACTTGGGGGTGGGAAAAAAGAAAGAAGTTAGGCCCCAGCTGTTAGAGCTGGGCTTTTCAAGGTCCCCACCCCACCTCCCTGGCCCCTTGCCCAAACCCCATTGCATCACCCTGGCCTGGAGCCTCTGCCAGGCCTTGCCTCCCCCAGGCCCCCTCAAACTTCTTACCACAACTGTAATGGAACAGAGGAGGGTGGGAGGGAGGGCATGGGGTCTTCTTCCCTGATTAGGGTTTTTAACCTTTCCCTTCCCCTGTCCGCCCACCCCAATGCAAGAGTGTCATTTCCCTTTTAAAATATTCTTCTAAACATCTGGATTTTCACACACTTCTGGTCCCCTAGGTGTCTGTCTGGCCCCTGGCCCTGATCTTACAGTCCCTGAAGCCCTCTTCTAAAACAAGACGCAGCATTCTCCTCCCTTCTCCTCCCTTCTGCTCATCTCCCCTCCCAAGAGAACCCAGGTGTCCAGTTTACACTCCTCCCCCTCTCTTTTTCTCCATGCAATACCCTCTTAGAGTAGCACCCACAATATTCTGCCTCCCCTGTGACCTCCCTCTCACCACAGCTGGGCCTTTGACCTCCTCCCTTTCCCTTGAGACAACATAGCCCCTCATCTAGGGCCACAGCCAAAGAGGAAGGACCTAAGTGTTCTTGGTCTTGCCTGCATCACTTCTCAAGGAGCACAGCAAAACAGCATCAGAGGACAGGGAGAGCATCATCACAGAGGTTGCATGGCAGGAAGGAGCAAAACCTAAAGTCAGGCTCCCCCTCCAAATGAGTCCCTGCCACTTGCCAGTTAAAGAACTGCCATGTATAGCCAGGCATCATGGTGCACACCTGTAATCCCAGTGCCTGAAGAGGTTGAGGTACGAGGATTGCAAGTTCAAGGGCCAGCCTGGGCAACCAAGTGAGACCCTCAGCAATTTAGCAAGACCCTCTCTCAAAATGAAAAATAAAAAGGGTTGGAGATATAGCTCAGTGGTAAAACACCCCTTGGGTTCAATCCACAGTAACAAAGTGGGGGAAAAAACTGTCATGTAGAATAAGTTCTGTAAACCCTGGGAGCCTGATCTTCCTATAAACATCAGATGCATAACTTGTTCTAAGAACTAAATGAGACAAAATATCTAAGAGACACCTGGTCCACAGAGTGACTGGTACATGGGAGGCATGAGTTTTTTGGGTAGCTGTTTTCGGGTTATGGTTTTCTTCTCCCTGGCCACCAACTTGTTCTTTGCTTATGTTTTCCTCCATTACCGGCTTTTAGTACTTGCTTGTAAACATGATAGTAATAAAAGTCCCTCACATTCCTGTAGCAGTTTCACAGTGATTTCTCCATTGGATTGTTATGAAAATCCTTGTATTGAGTAGAGAAACATTATTGCCACATTACACACACACACACACACACACACACACACACACACACACATACATGCTGAGGTGTAAGGAATCAGAAATTTAGAACTAGAAGTTAGTTAGGGACCATTCAAGGGCATCCCATCATTTTATGAGAGGAGAATCTAAGGCTTAAGAAGGAAGTTCCTTGGCCCAGGACACTTGAAAGCTTGAAAGGTGGACAGTCTGAGCTCAGCAACTTGAGCTAAGCAGCCTGAGACAGCTTTTCCTCCCCAGCCAACTAGGCATGTGCCTGTGAACCCCAGGCATATGCTTGAGGTTTCAGAAGTAGGTGTCCCCCTCTGGCCTGGCAGGACCTGTAGGAGCTGGGCCCTGGTCCACTTGCCACTCTCCACCCGACCTTGTCAGGCCATCAGAGTGAAACAGTAACTGAGTATTGAACGGGGACTGGTTAATTAGAAGCCTGCTATGGAGATAATGGAGAGGAAGAGAGGAGGAGAGGAGGGGATAAACTGGCTCTGATGTAGACCAGGACTCTGGCCTAAGAACCAGGATTCCTGGTTTCTGGTTCTTATGGTAGAAGGAATTCTGAGTGACCCTGGGCATATTATTTAACTTTTCTGTGATTTAGTTTATGCCTCTGTCAAAGAGGACACAGGCCTAGGTCAGCAGTTTGGGAACTTAAGGAGCATCAGGACCAAGCTGGCCTCCCTTTGCAACACTTCTGTAGGCATCTACACTAGTCAGAACCAGCAGATGCTCTCCGCAGTGTCTGTTGTGACAGTCTCTGTCTCCAAGGACTTAATCGAGAATCTCAGGGTTCTGGGGCTTTGAAATAAATTATGGCAATTATTTTGCCCCTTGGACTCAGTTTTGGAGGTTTATCTGCCAAACTGCATTCAGTAAGGAATAATTAATTGGTTTTCTCACTTTTTATTAACCAGCATCTATAGTTGCCAATCAGAACTTCTAACCAGCATGAGATATCAACTCCCCACAGGAGTTGATACAATTCTAGCCCAAAACAAATACACTAGAAGTTTTAATTAACTCAGGCTGCCTTATCAGGTAAATGCATGGTTTCCGTTAGACTTTCTAAAATATTGAAAATGGTCCAAGGACTCTCCATTGTTACTTTCTTGGACCCTTTAGCTTATATAGGATTTAGGAAGCAGAAACTAGGAGAAGGAGAATAAGGACAAGCTTACTTACATGCCATCCCAGGCACTAGGTACCTCACTTAGCATGGGGGCAGGGGAGGTTGAATTGACCCATGATGGCAGAGTAGCTAAGTCTTCAGGTATAAGCCATGGGCAGCATGGCAGGTTTGGATCTGTGTCCCATGCCTGCACACAAGTATCCTGAACCTTCACATAGCCAGAATAGATATACCCCTGGCCCCATGGACTTGTGGGCTTCACAAGCTTTGTAAGGCTTCTCTGTCACCTTCTAATCCTGTTAAACTCCAAGCTTCCTCCTCAGGCCACCCCAGGAGACTCAGGCTTAGCTCTTCCCCAGGAACAGTGGCTGTTGGAGAAACTGGGAGTAGGAACAGAGTTCTGGTGTTCCAGGAGACCTCTGAGATAACCCAGAGAAAGAGGGAAAGGGTGTTGCCCAGGCCTATGCTGAGATAGGGCCTGACCTCAGCTCCAGGCCCCAGGTCCAGTGGTCTGTTTCCAGTTGGTGACCTTTTTTGATTTCTGGAGCCTAAGGGCAGTGACCAAGTTCTCTGGGGCAGCTCCTTTCCCAACCCTGGGGCAGCACAACCTCTCAGGATCTTCAGCCTCACCACTAGACTTGCAATTGACTAGGTCACTGTGCCTTTGGGTGGCCAGTTCCCACCCGCCAACTGAATGTAATGTCTGAGTGAGAGGGGTGGGGCCCAGCGGGTGGGAGACAAACGGAGAAGTGAGGACAGGAAGCCACAGGCAGTAAACATTTCCTGTCCCCACGGTAACCAAAGCTGGTACCTCCCCTCTCCGCCCCCCCATAACTTCAGGAACTCTCTTCTGCCTACCCTCTCCTATTCCTCTGGACCTTGCCTTCCCTCTCCTCCATTCTCATCTTCTGACCCTCATAGACCCCTTCCCACACACACTTTAGTCCCCTTGGGTCTGCTCTCCCTGTGTTCCCATCCACTATTGCTTTTGGACCCCAGCCTTCCCCTGTTCAATATAGCCAGTCCTCTTGGAAGATACCCCCAGACTTTGTGACCTCTACCACAATCCCCCCTCTTGGGCCTGCTTTCCTACTGAGAAAGGCTGAGGAAGATCCTCCAGTCCAGGGAAGAATGGCTATTGGGAGTGTTGAAAGCTGATTGGGGACAGAAGCCAATAGAGGTGGAGAAACATAAGATCAGAGAGAGAGAGATGAGAGAGAGACCAAAACCTAAACTAAGAGACCAGAGGCAGACACAAGAGAACAGGAGAGGCCAAGGCTTATGGGGATGCCCAGGGTCCCAGACAAGTAGCCTAGGCTATGGGAGTGAAGTCCCCAGAGAAGATCCTGGAGGAGAAAGCCAAGAGAGCTGTGTGGAAGCCTCAGATGCAAGGGACCTGGGGATGGCAGAGGCAGAGCTGAGGCAGGAAGACTGTCCAGGACATTAACCATGACCAGCCCATGACATAGGACCCCATCAGCGACCAACTTCTCTGGGGAGAACTGAGCCACTATGTGTAGAACAAGGGTCACAGTAGAGCAGGATTTGAATTCAGTCTTGTGGGGCTGGCATGTGAAAGGGATTGAAGGGCTGAGACAGAAACCTAGCCAGGAAGGTGAAGTCCACTGCAGGCACCAGGGGGAGGGCAGACCCAGGCTCAGGGGAACACTCTGTCTCACTGTCCTCCAGCTCCTCTCTCCACCTCTGCTGCCTGATTTCCAGGACTCACATTTTCCTCCTACACGCCCCACGGCTGGGCAGCTGGACGCCTGGGTCTTGGCCCAGGGAAGGGATTTGGCTTGGGACAAGAAATACAGTCTAGGTGAAAGGAATCAGGCTCCAGAGGAGTCTGGGGTTCCAGGGACTATGCATCTAATTTGCTCCTTTCAAAAAAATTTTTTTAGATTTAATTTTCAATCAGAGGCCAGATGTTGAATTTGATTATTATGTGTTTTTTTGTTTTGTTTTGTTTTGTTTTGTTTTTTTCTGGTGCTGGGGATCCAACCCAGGGCCTTGCCCATGCTGAGCATGCTCTCTACCATGGAGCTCTTCCTTCAGCTGGGCTGTGCATCTAGGCAGGAAGGTAGAGGAGATAGAAAAGCTGGGGTCTAGACCCTCCAGCCCTTCTTCCCCTTCCTGGAATTGACTCTGGTTCCTCCAGTCTTTATTAATAGGGGAAGGTAGGAGAGAGAGTGGTGGGAGGAAGGGAGGGGTTGGGTTAGTGACAGCAGCACATGGGGACCGCCTGACTCCAGCCCGTGCCTCTGGCATCTGTGGCATCTTCTGAGATATAAATACAACCCAGGGGGCATCTACCCCACCCCCAGCCATCCCTGGCCCAGAGGCCTGGGTCCTTCCTGCCTTCAGAGACGGACCAAGACCTAGGAGCCAACCTAAACTGCCTTTCCTTTCCCCTCCCCAGGGTCAGTGTGCTGGTGGGAGCACCCAAGGCCAACACCAGCCAGCCGGGAGTGCTGCAGGGTGGTGCTGTCTACGTCTGTCCCTGGGCTGCCAGCCCTGCACAGTGCACCCCCATCGAATTTGACAGCAAAGGTAGGCTGGTGCAGTTCAGGGAGAGACTGAAGGAGTGAGACTGCAGCTGGGGGCGGGGCCTGGGTGGGGCCTGGAGCAGGGGCTCTGCCTGCCCAGCTTTGAGGCCACGCCTCCCAGCTGCAGCTCTGATGCTCCAGCTCCAAGCAGTGGCTCCCCATGGCACTCACTCCGCGTTCCCAGCCCAGCCCAGGGAGGGCGGGCATGATTCAGAAACATGTGGCTCTCATTTCCACTGAATCACCCACAATTCAGAGAAGCCAGGGCTGTAACACAGACAAAGACAGGGAGAGTCTCACAGACTATTCAGTTCCTTTAACTAAGCGTTGACTAAGTGATGGTGCATGCCAGGCACTGTGCTCGTGCTGCAGGATTGGAAGATGATTCAGTCTCTGCCCTCGAGTTCTCAAAATCCTGAGACACAGAGATGGATGGAAGGCAGCCACAGACTGACAGCTAGCACTCAAAGAGCACTTGCTCTGTGCCGGGCACTGTGAGACCACTCACGTAACATTAACTCACTAAATCCTCTCAACAACTGTATGAAGTATTATTATCCCCATCTTACAAGTGAGGAAACAGAGGTTAAATCACTTGTCCAAGGTCACACAGCTTGTAAATGGTGCAAAAAGGATATGAATTGCAGCAAGTCTATCTCCAGAGATAGACTTGGGTGAGGGGAAAGGAAGGGAACATGCAGCAGTAGAGGGCTTGCCTTGTATGTGTGAGGCCCTGAATTTGAACCCTGGCACTGCAAAAAAAAAAAAAAGGAGGAGGTGGAGGAGACCAAGTGCAGTGGTGCAAATCTGTAATCCCAGCAATTCAGGAGGCAGAGGCAGGAGGATTGCAAATTAGAGGCCAGCCTCAGCAACTTAGCAAGACCCTCAGCAATTTTTTGAAACTCTGTCTCAAAATGAAAAGAGCTGGGGATGTAGTTCAGAGGTAACTGACATGTACCCCTAACATGTACCCCTGGGTTCAATTCCCAGTACCACTAAAAATAAATACAAATTTAAAAAAGTAAAAGAAAAGGCAAACTTTAAAAATTGGAGGCAGTGTGAATAAGAATTATGCAACAGGACTGTTTTGTTCTTGTTGTTCCGTGTTTTGCAGCCCTGGTATGGAACCCAGAGTCTGAGCACATACTAGGCATGTGTCCTACCACTAAGCTACACCACCAGGCTCTAAACAGACTGATTTTTAAAAACGTAAAAAAACAGGGATGGTGCTGTACCCCTGTAATCCCAGCTATTCTGAAGGCTGAGGCAGGAGGATCCCAAGTTGGAGGACAGCCTAGGCAACTTAGTGAAACTCTGTCTCAGAATGAAAAATAAAGGAGCTGGGCACAGTGGCACATGCTTGTAATCTAGTGGCTCGGGTGGCTGAGACATGTAGGATCACAAGTTCAAAGCCAACCTCAGCAAAAAGCGAGGTGCTAAGCAACTTAGTGAGACCCTGTCTCTAAATAAAATACAAAATAGGGCTGGGGATGTGGCTCAGTGGTCAAGTGCCCCTGGGTTCAATCCCCAGTGCCCCCCAAAAGTCTAAATGACAAGAATCAGAAGAATAAGAAAGATGGTCTTATAGAGGCAGATATTGGACTTAGAGGAAAGTCAAGAAAGGATGTGAGGAGAATGCGGTTAGAGACACAGGCCCTGGTTCAGACAGACATGTGGCCATAGTTCCTTACCCTCCTGCATTTGGGGAAAGCCAGTCTTCCCTATCACCCTCCTGCCCCAGCCCACTAAAAGTATCCTTGTCTCAGCTGGGTGAGGAAGTAGGGGGAGCCTGGGGAGGCAACTGTGGAAACCCTCTACACACTGTGCAGTGTGTGTGTGTGTGTGTAGAAGAAGGCTGAGTCTGCACGCAACATAAACTAAAGATTCTTCTCCCCTCTCCCAGCAAGTCATGGGAATTCAGGGCTTGAAAGTGCTGGGCATCCCCAGCTGAGGGCAGGGGCTGCCCTAGAGCTCAATAGCTCAAACCCCAACGCGACTTCCCCTTCTCACCTCCCCAAGGCTCCCGGATCCTGGAGTCCTCACTGTCCAGTACAGAGGGAGAGGAGCCTGTGGAATATAAGTCCTTGCAGTGGTTCGGAGCAACAGTTCGAGCCCATGGCTCCTCCATCTTGGTGAGGGGCCAGACAACCCTGATTTGACAGCTGGGGGATAGGTGGTGGTGGAGTAAGGCCAGTCCTGACGGGAGAGAGGACTAAACCTGAAGCCCCTCCTCCTGGCCCTCGCAGGCGTGTGCTCCACTATATAGCTGGCGCACAGAGAAGGAGCCACTGAGCGACCCTGTGGGCACCTGCTACCTCTCCACGGACAACTTCACCCGAATTCTGGAGTATGCACCTTGCCGCTCAGGTAAGGGCGAGAGCAGACGTCTGTGCCAAGGCTGCCTTCTCCATGAGACTTTCTCCTGTGCTCAGGGCTGACTCCTTGACATGCCCCCTCACCCCCAGTTAGCCTGCCTGCCTTTGACCCAGCCTGAGGCCCTTCCCCTGGCTCCCTCTCCCATCTCCCTCCCCATCTGTGCAGGGCTTGCTCTCATCACCTTCTCCCCTCACAGATTTCAGCTGGGCAGCAGGGCAGGGTTACTGCCAAGGGGGCTTCAGTGCTGAGTTCACCAAGGTAAGAGGGTGAACTGGAGGAAGGGGTGGTGGGTAGTGGACCCCGGAGGTCAGGATCAGAGGTTGGACTCATGTCCCTCTCCCCACAGACCGGCCGTGTGGTCCTGGGTGGACCAGGGAGCTATTTCTGGCAAGGTAAGTCCTTCCTCTGGCCTCTTTTAGGCCCCTGGCACCAGTTCCCATCCCCACTCCCAGCCTGTAATCACTAGTCCTCCCTGTCTTCATCTCCTCATCCCTCCCGATTCTCCTTCCTCCTCAAAATTCACATGGGGTGCCTATCACCCTCCACACACTTCCCTTCCTAGATCCACACTTTGTGAAATCCTACCTGCTTAGCCTCCAGAGTCCCCTCAGCCACCTCCCCTTCATCCATCCCTTCCACACCCCACTTCCCCAGGCCAGATCCTGTCCGCCACTCAGCAGCAGATTGCAGAATCCTATTACCCTGAGTACCTGATCAACCTGGTTCAGGGGCAGCTGCAGACTCGACAGGCCAGCTCCATCTATGATGACAGTTACCTGGGTGAGTGAGCAGGTGGGGAGAGGATGGCAGGGGAGCACTCAAGGGCCCCTGAATCACCCACACTTCTCCTCCCTTCTCCCACTCAGGCACCCCCAGACTCTCTGCTGTACTTGTCATGTGCAGGCTGACCATGAAGGCCCAGGAGGGGAGGGGAAGGGGTTCAGGGTAGGTTTGCACAGAGGGGTCCCAAAGCAAAAATACTAAAACTCACCCACCCTGTCCCACAGGATACTCTGTGGCTGTGGGTGAATTCAGTGGTGATGACACAGAAGGTGAGTGTGTCCCCAGGATGGGCCTTGGGAGGGGGAAATAGGGGTCCCAGGTTTCTAACACCATTCTGCTGCTCTCCTTCCCTCGCCTCAGCCCACAACTCTGCCTTCTCTTTACAGATTTTGTTGCCGGTGTGCCCAAAGGGAACCTCACCTATGGCTACGTAAGACCCCACCTGACCTCCCCTTCCTCCCCACCCCTGGCTAAGCACAAAGAACCAGGTTGTGAGGGATCAAAAAGTGGACCAGACCAGAACACGGGCTTTAGGGTCAGACATGGGTTCAAGTTCTGGCACTTACTCTGCATAAATTATTCTGGTTTTTATTCACATCCTGCTTCCTGCTTAACCTCTCTAAGCCTCATTCTTCTCTGTATAATGGGATAATAATAGTTCTGACCTCACAAGGCTCTTATAAGGGTGAAATGAGATAATGCATGTGAAAGTACTTAGTGAATTGTTAGGCAGGGTACAGTGGCAGCTGTTATTATTAGACCAGGACAAGTGCCTGTTCAGATAAGAGTGCCATAGGCCTTTGTTCAGTTAACAACCTGTACTGAGGGGAGGGAAGAGATAAGCAGATGAAGAAGACATCATTCCCCATCTCATAAGGTGCTTCTAATCAAGTGCATGAGATAAGACATACTAGAATTCCTCTGGGCGGAACCGCTCTTCATGAGCCCCTCAGAGCAGCAGGCACTGTCCATTCTTGATGCTGTTCTTCCCGTCACATCTATGCTGTAGAAGTTATCATTCACATTTTACACATGAGAAAACTGAGGTCCTAAGAACTCAAGTAGGTTGCTTACGATCACCCAGTTAATGAGTGGCCAGATACAGATTTAAAACCAGGACTAGCTGGGCACTGTGGTGCATGCCTGTCATCCCAGCTACTCTGGAGGCTGAGGCAGGAGGGTTGCAAGTTTGAGGTCAGCCTTGGCAACTTAGTGAGAACCTGTCTCAAAATAAAAAAATAAAAATGACTGGGGATGTGGCTCTGAGGTAGAGCAACCCTAGGTTCAACACACACACACACACACCACACACACAAGGCAGACCTATCTTTTTCCAAAAGTCAGCATATTTTCTGCACTATGATAAGTTTCAGAAAACCATTCAAGGTGATGTAATAGTAAAGAATAAAGAATAATCTCATTCTAGAGAGGGGGTGGAGGTTTAGCAGAGATGAGGTGAGAGGAAATCCTGGGCAGGACATGAAGGAGATGGAAGAAAAAGGAAAAAATGTCAAGATAGTTTAGCAGTTCCTGGGCTCATTGAGGATGAGGAGAGTAAGGAAAGATTGAGAAAAAACAGGTAAGTTAGGGCCAGATTCTCCAGCATCTTGGAGGACCAGACAAGAAGCTGAGACTGGGCAGTAGGTACAGTGACCATCTTCAACTCATTCTAGGGCAGTCAGCCAGTCCTACTACACTGGGGGTGAAGGGGGAGCAGGAGGCCAAGACACTGGCTGTCCAGCATTCTGGGGAGAAGGCTCACACCAGTCACTGCAGCAAGAGTAGGGAGGAGAGCTGGTGGGCCAGGCTAAGGGGAAATATAGGAGAGACATGAGTGTGTCTGGGGGAACTTCAGGGGGAGTGATGACTTAGGTTTTGAGCATTTGGGATTTGAGGCCTTGTGTGCATTCAGTCACAATTATAAGAGTCCACCACTCACCAAGCACTGTTTTTGGCTCTGGGGAGAAAGCAAAGAACAAAACTAAGCTCCTGCCACCATTGACCTACTACTCACTATTCTACTCACCATAAACAGATAAATGTGAAATCTGTCAGTAGTTGGTAAGAGATATGGAGAAAAATAGTGAGGCACCCAAGAGGTGGAGCCACTGGCACAGAGATGGAAATGGGAGGGCAAAGCTCTTGAGGGAGTCAGGGACCCCTGGTCTGTGCCTCTGAGGAATGCCTGCCTTCAGGTATCCTGTACCCATTTGTCCTTCAGTCATGAGATGTTCAGGAATAATTGGCCTATCTCCTCACCCCCAGGTCACCATCCTTAATGGCTCAGACATCCGATCCCTCTACAACTTCTCAGGGGAACAGGTAAGGACATTCTCCACCCCCATGCTGGCTTCACTCTCTGCCAGCCAAGCCTCAGCCCTGACCCCAATAACATCAAACTCCCCGCCTCCCCATAGCCTCTGGACTGCCCCTTGATCCTGGTTATTGACCCCTTGTTCTGACCTCATGGTGCCCCTTTACCCTGCCCCTCCCCCAGATGGCCTCCTACTTTGGCTATGCAGTGGCTGCCACTGACGTCAACGGGGACGGGTGAGTAGGGGGAAGGGCATGCCATGATGCCCTGACTAGATCCTGGAGGAAAGAGGGGCTGGGATGGCTGCACGCAGAGTGTTTCTCTGGGGCTTTTTCTCTGAACTCTCACTCGTGCTTGCGTTCCCTTGCTCAGGGACAAGGACAGAGCTGAGAGCTAAACTGGAGACCTCAGGTCTCCTTACAGGTGGGAAAGAATCTGGGGACCCAGGATGTCTGGAATTTCTGGCACTAGGATGGGAGGGGGGTGGCAAGACAGGGTATCAGGATCCTGGGTCTCCTTTCCTCCCAGGCTGGATGACCTGCTAGTGGGGGCACCCCTACTCATGGAACGGACAGCAGATGGGCGGCCTCAGGAAGTGGGCAGGGTCTATATCTACCTGCAGCACCTGGCCGGCATGGAGACCATGCCCACCCTTACCCTCACTGGTCATGATGAGTTTGGCAGATTTGGCAGCTCCTTGACCCCTTTGGGGGACTTGGACCAGGATGGCTACAATGGTAAATAACATGGGCTCAGAGAGCTGAGGATGAGTTGAGGGCCTCGGTTGAAGGAATTAAGTGGGAGGGTATCCTTCAGCTAAGACACCCAAAGCCTTGTGATTTTCCAAGGAAGGGTATAGACTTTAATTTCAATGTCTGGGTCTTGAGGCTTGATGGAAGAGTGTGGATGGAATACAGGGATTGACAGACGGGGGGAAAAAATAGGATACTGGGTCCTGGGGTCTATTGGTAGAGATTTGGACCCCTGGATACATGGCCTGCTGACTGATTTGTGTTGTATGTCTTGCAGATGTGGCTATTGGGGCTCCCTTTGGAGGGGAAACCCAGCAGGGGGTAGTGTTTGTATTCCCTGGGGGCCCAGCAGGGCTGGGCTCTAAGCCTTCCCAGGTTCTGCAGCCCCTGTGGGCAACTGGCCACACCCCAGACTTCTTTGGCTCTGCCCTTCGAGGAGGCCGAGATCTGGACGGCAATGGATACCCTGGTGAGTTTTTTCTGAGGCCCCTTCCACCTTAGAATTCCCTGGTCACAAACCCCTACCGACTCTCTTCACTTTTCCTAAGCTTCCAGATGCAGTTGTGGGCCGATGCCACGAGGTGGCGCTGTTCCCTCACCTCAGCTTCTGAGCAATGACACTAGAAAGTGGTTAGGAAGAAAGGATCCTGATTTGGGGATTGCTATAAGGGGTGGTTTCTTGACTTTTTGCAGATCTGATTGTGGGGTCCTTTGGTGTGGACAAGGCTGTTGTGTACAGGTATGAACTCCAAGGGGGGACTGAAGCAGCCTGGGAAACTGGGAGCTGGAAATCTCTCCATAGAGCTAAATTGTGAAAATCAGTGTAGACCAGGTACAGAGGCCCAGGCCTATAATCCCAGTAACTCAAGAGGCTGAGGCAAGAGAATCACAAGTTCCAGGCCAGCCTCAGCAACTTAGCAATACTTCGTCTCAAAGTGAAAAATAAAAAAAGGGCTGGCGCCTTTGATCCAGCAACTTGGGAAGCTAAGGCAGGAGGACATCAAGATTGCAAGTTCGGAGCCGGGCGCGGTGGTGCACGCCTGTAATCCAAGCGACTTGGGAGGCTGAGTCAGGAGAATCGCCAGTTCAAAGCCAGCCTCAGCAACTTAGCGAGGCCCTAAGCAACTCAATGAGACCCTGTCTCTAAATAAAATACAAAATAGGACTGGGGATTCTCAGTGGCCGAGTGTCCTTGAGTTCAATCCCTGGTTCCAAAAAAAAAAAAAGATTGCAAGTTCGAGGTCAGCCTCAGCAATTTAGCAAAACCTTCAGCAACTTATTGAGACCCTGTCTCAAAATAAAAAATAAAAAGGACTTGGCATGTAACTCAGTGGTAAAGAGCCCTGGGTTCAATTGGAGCACCTTAAAACAATTTTTTTTAAAGAGTTGGAGGAGCCCAATGTGGTGGCACACACTTTGGTAGGCTGAGGCAGGAGGGTCACAGTTTGAGGCCAGACTCAGCAATTTAGTGAGGCCCTAAGCAACTTAGTAAGACCCTGTCTCCAAATTAGGAAAACATAATAATAATAAAAAAGGGGAAGTGGCTCAGTATCCCCTGGGTTCAATCCCCAGTACCTCCCTGCTAAAAAAAAGGGGGGGCGGGGCTGGAAATGTAGCCCAGTGATAGAGATGCCTAGGTTCAATTCCCCAGTATCACCAAAATAGAAAAAGAAAATCACAATAGAGGAAACTGGCATTCTGGGACTTGGGCACGGATTTCAGAGGAGTCTGAATTCTATTCCTCCCACATCCACCCTTGCAGGGGCCGCCCCATCGTGTCTGCCAGTGCCTCCCTCACCATCTTCCCTGCCATGTTCAACCCAGAAGAACGCAGCTGCAGCTTGGAAGGGAACCCTGTAGCTTGGTGAGCTGGGCCAGGGGGTTGCAGAGATCTGTGCCTGGGACCTGGGATAGCAGACCAAGTCTGACTTAGAAAGAGGACACTGGGGGTGTTCTAGTATGGTGTCCAGAGGTGTGTAGCAGAGAGGATGCTGTACCAGGTGTGTTCACCAGCTTTCTCCTTGGTCTTTCTCCAGCATCAACCTTAGTTTCTGCCTCAATGCTTCTGGAAAACATGTCCCCAACTCCATTGGTAAGGAAGACTACCTGGATCTCTCAGGCTCTGGGATGGGATTAGGGGCTAGAGACCTGAGCACCTCCTTTCTCTCTGAACAGATTGGGAGGGAGGGGTAGATTCCCATAACTTGTAAGTCCCTGGGTGCAGGCTTCGCAGTGGAGCTCCAGCTGGACTGGCAGAAGCAGAAGGGAGGGGTACGGCGGGCGCTCTTCCTGGCCTCCAGACAGGCGACCCTGACCCAGATACTGCTCATCCAGAATGGGGCTCGGGAGGACTGCAGAGAGATGAAGATCTACCTCAGGGTATGGCCCTGAGGGTGGGTGTGGACTGGTCAGGGAGGGAGGGGTACCACATGGAACTGAGGCCCCTTCCGGAAAAGACAGATTGGGAAAGTCCTTTGAAGTGTTTGGGACTTGAGGGGAGGGGGCTCTGGCTGAGAAAGGGAGGCCTTTCTGTTGGAGGAGCTAGAAACCAGGCTGCCAGGGACTCTGAAATAATGAGGAGAGTCAGATTTGGGCCCCTGAGTGGACAAAGGGAGATATGAGGCTGAGAAGCAAGACTGCCAAGTCCCCAGAGCACCCCCTGACTCTCAGAACTCTCTCCCGATCCCAGAATGAATCAGAATTCCGAGATAAACTCTCTCCAATTCACATCGCCCTCAACTTCTCCTTGGATCCCCAAGCCCCCATGGACAGTCATGGTCTCCGGCCTGTCCTACATTACCAGAGCAAGAACCGGATAGAGGACAAGGTGAGGACCAGAAAGGGTGGAGAGACTAGGAGGACAGAGGCCTGGGCGGAGAGGGCCCTGGGGAACTGGGAGCCTGTAGCCCAGAAGCAGTAGGAAGCTCCCCATCTTAAGGCCAGCCATCCTGTTCCCCAGGCTCAGATCTTGCTGGACTGTGGAGAAGACAACATCTGTGTGCCTGACCTACAGCTGGAAGTATTTGGGTAAGTGGGGGCTGACATTGAGCTAGGGTGTTCCAAATGCACTTGGCACCAGACAAAGTAGAAATAGGGACATATTAGCTGTGTGATCTTGAGAAGGTACTGAACTCACCTGAGCTTCAACTTCTTAATAATTGCTGGGGATCAAATTCAGGAGCTCACACAGGTTACTCAAGCACTCTGTCACTGAACTATACCCCAAGCCCTCTCTGAGTTTCTGGAAGGATTAAAATGCAATCATCTGCATAAAGCGTCTAACCGAGGGCCTCCAGGAGAGTTGGAACTCAGTTAATGGTGTCTGTTACTACTTTATTATTGTTGTTGTTGTTGTTACCCATTGTCCTGGTTTGAGAATTAACTGCCCAGCGTCTCTTCCCCTGTGTTCCCTCTCCAGGGAGCAGAACCACGTGTACCTAGGTGACAAGAATGCCCTGAACCTAACTTTCCACGCCCAGAATGTGGGTGAGGGTGGTGCCTATGAGGCTGAGCTTCGCGTCACAGCCCCTCCAGAGGCTGAGTACTCAGGACTTGTCAGACACCCAGGGGTGAGAGGGGGTTCTCAAATGGGGATTAGGGGAACACCAGAGGGGCATCAAAACCTGACCTGTGCCCATCACACCTTCAGAACTTCTCTAGCCTGAGCTGTGACTATTCTACTGTGAACCAGAGCCGCCTGCTGGTGTGCGACCTGGGCAACCCCATGAAGGCAGGAGCCAGTGTAAGTTTGAGACAGAAGAGGAGGGGGCATGAGGGAGAGAGGACCATAGGACAGTGCCCAGCCTGTTCAGAATGTAACTGAGGCATGGGGAAGGGGCTTGGAATTGGAGCAATACTAACGCTCTGTGGAACGGCCCCTTTCTCCTCCCTGTCCCACAGCTCTGGGGTGGCCTTCGGTTCACCGTCCCTCACCTACAGGACACAAAGAAAACCATCCAGTTTGACTTCCAGATCCTCAGGTAGGGAATGGGTTGGGCAGGGAGGAGGGAGGCTGGCACAGGTGCCCAAGCCCGTGCCTGGGGGATTCCCTGCTGGCTGGGCTCCAGCACCACCTCGGTCTTGCCTCCATCCACAGCAAGAATCTCAACAACTCGCAGAGCGACGTGGTCTCCTTCCAGCTCTCTGTGGAGGCTCAGGCCCAGGTCTCCCTTAATGGGTCAGTACCCAGGCAAAATGGGGACTTTCTGGGAGGAGCAACAGACTCAAGGGGAAGGATACACATGGGGTCCCTTCCACCCTCCTCTAAACCACCCTCCTCCTTAGTGTCTCCAAGCCTGAGGCTGTGTTCTTCCCAGTAAGTGACTGGCATCCCCGAGACCAGCTTCAGAAGGAAGGCGACCTGGGCCCTGCCGTCCACCATGTCTACGAGGTGAGGACAGCTCTTGCCAGGGGAGAGGGGGAGGCGGGTGGGCCAGAATGCATAACGGGAAGGAGGAGCTAACATGAGTGCCTAAGAGACTTAGAGCATGAGTGGCTGCAACTGGAGTGAGGAAGAGAGTAGGGTGGGGTTGGTGGCTGCAGGGGGGTGGAGAGAGGTGGCCAGAGAAGAGACAGCTGCTGAGAGACTTCAATGGAAAGGAGAGATGGACTGTGGGCTCCACAGGTATAGGCTGAGGAGGACAAGGATTTCCTCTCTGTCCCTTGGCTCCTCCTTGGCCCCTGAGATGGGAGCCTACAACAGGGTCCATTCAGGCCATGGTGACCAGGGTCTCAGTGAGGCAGAAGGTTTCCTGTCCCTGTCATGGTAACTGTGCTCTCCCCCCTCAGCTCATCAACCTGGGCCCCAGCACCATCAGCCGGGGCGTACTGGAGCTCAGCTGTCCCCAGGCCCGGGAAGGTCAGCAGTTCCTCTACGTGACCAGGGTCACTGGACTTAGCAACTGTACCAGCAGATACCCTCCTAACCCTGACGGCCTGGAGGTGAGGGGCCTGGACGCTGGCTTGGGGGCAGGTTCAGAGGGCCAGGGCTGAGGAGCTAGGAAAGGTTGTTGGGGCCTAGAAGAGGCACCAAGAATGTGCCTGTAGCTGGGACTGAGGCCACTGGAAAGGGTCAGAAGGCAGATGCCTCAAAGACCTGGGAAGCATTGCTCTTTCTGAACTATCCTTTCCTATTTCCTGACACACTCCTAGGCCCAGATCTGGGATGCCTCCCACTGGAAGCCTTCTTCAGACCTGCTCCTTTGGGCCCCGGTCCTGTTGTACAGTGCACCTACTCATAAACAACATTTAATTGAATGAGTGTCTGAACTGAGTGCTATTAGGCTCAAAAAAGCTGCAGTAAGCAAAACTGACAAGGTCCCCGTGGAACTTGTATTCTAGTGGAGGCTGATAAACAATGAAAACTTAAGCCAGGCACAGTGCACAAACCTGTAATCCAGCTACTCTGGAGGCCGAAGCTGAAGGAACCCAAATTCAAGGCCAGGATCCCAAGTTCAAGGCCAGCCTGGATAACTTAGCAGGACCCTGTTTCAAAAAAAAAAAAAAAAGTACTTGGGATCTTGAGATGTACTTCAGTGGTAGAATGCCTCTAGGTTTAATCCCCAGTACCACAAAAAAAAAAAAAAAAAAGTAAAAGAGAGAAATTACTTAGGTGTGGTGGCACATTCCTGTAATCCCAGTGAGTTAGCAGGCTGAAGCAGAAGGATCCCAAGTTTGAGGCCACCTTAGCAATTTAGTGAGACCCTGTCTCAAAATAAAGTACTAAAAAAGTGCTGGGAATGTAGCTCAATGGTTCAGAGCCCTGGATTCAATTCCTAGTACAAAAAATAAAAAAGGAAAAAGAAAAAAAAAAAAAACAAAGAGATTAACAGGTATTAAAAGCAGTGAAAGTGCAGAGCTAACATGCTGTGGGGAGACGAGCCTGTCTAAATTGAGTCATCAGGGAAAACTCTTAAAGAGGTAATGGTTAAACAGAGAACTGAAAGACAAGGATGAACCTACCCCTGGGATGCAGGGAACAGTGTTCCAAACAGGCAGGAACAAGGACCTGATGACTGATTTATACATCTCTTCTGTGGAAATTCCAAAAACCGTTTTATTTATTTCCATTTTTCAACACTGCACGTGCTTGGGGCCTGGCACATGGGAGGTGGTTAGCTGTGTGGATGGGTGAAGAGATAAAGAGGTTGAAGCTGCACCTGGCACCAGGCACAGGCTGACTTAAATGCTGTGATGCAGTGAGGTAGAGAGGCAGCTAAGGGTCTCTTTCCTCTTCCAGCTGGATCCCGAGGGTTCCCCACACCATCTGCAGAGACGAGAGGCTTCAGGTAGGAGCTCTGCCTCCTCCGGGCCTCAGGTTCTGGTAAGTCATACTGGGAATGAGGTTCGAACCCAAGCATTAAATTCCTGTTTGAGCTGTCAAAACCACCAGAAGGGCAGAATTCCAGATCCACACCTCGTCTTCCTTCCCAGAAATGCCCGGAAGCTGAATGTTTCAGACTGCGCTGTGAGCTTGGCCCACTGCACCGGCAAGAGAGCCGAAGTCTGCAGCTGCATTTCCGAGTCTGGGCCAAAACCTTCCTGCAGGTGAGGGAGCCTTACCTCAGCTTTGACCCCTGACCCTCAGATCTACCCAAATCGACCCCTTCCTATTGCGCTACCCACCTCTCCTTGGTAAATGGACGGGGCACTCCAGTCCCCCTCCCTCGCCCTTGTGTCCTTGGCACCAGACTGTGTCCCTGGCACCACCTTGTGGCCACAGCAGGAGCAACCACTGTCCTTTTCTGGCCCACTCAGAGAAGAGAGCTGGAAAGGAGACCAGTGTGCAAAGTTATGGTGGTAGAACAGAGAGGTAGAAGATGAGTGCTGAGTAGACAGCAAGAAGATGTAGGAATAGTGAAAAGAGCCATGGATTGAGCACACATTATGAGCCACACTGTCCTGGGTGTTAAGCCACATAAATGATTCGAAAAAATATATTTTTATTTAACAGGTATCTGATTATACATTATTTAGTTATAATTACTCTATTTCATACTTATTACCTCATATAAGAAATATCAGGCCAGGCACAGTGGCACATGCCTGTAATGCCAGTGGCTTGGGAGGCTGAGGCAGGAGGATCAAGAGTTCAAAGCCAGCCTCAGCAAAAGTGAGGCACTAAGCAACTCAGTGAGACCCTGTCTCTAAATAAAATAGGGCTGGGGATGTGGCTCAGTAGCCAAGTGCCACTGAGTTCAATTCCTGGTACCCACCTCCAAAAAAAAGAAAAAAAAAGAGAAAGAAAGAAATATCAGGAGAGAATGAGTCCAAAATAGGGAAAGATCATAGCCTGGGCCAGACCACGGGGAAGTCTTAGGTCCTCTAGATTCCAGGAGCGGCTGCCTTGATCACCTTTCCCCACCCACAGAAGGAGCACCAGCCATTCAGCCTACAGTGCGAAGCTGTGTATGAAGCCCTGAAAATGCCTTACCGAATCCTTCCCCAGCAACTACCCCAAAAGAAACTTCAGGTGAGTCCAGGGCCAGAGACCTAGGCCAAGAAATTCAGGGCTCAGAGTGCTGAAACTGGGCCTGGGACGTGGGAAAGGGCCAGACTTGTTATTTTAACAAATATTAACTGAGCATCTATTATGTGCCAGGCACTGTGCAGTGACAGATACAGTAATAAGCAAGATGGACATGGGGTCTCTGCTCCTGGAATTCACAACCTTATGGGCAGTGACAGTAGACTGTATCACAAGTGCCAGAGTGTTTATGAAAGCACATCTTATGAACACCTGAGGTGTCTTGCAGGGTCTTGCAGGGTCAGGGACATCTTTCTGGAAGAAGTGATGTGTAAGCTGAGAGCTGAAGGAACTAACCAGGCTAACCATATAGAAAAGGAAGATTCTAGGATGAAGGAATAGCAGATATGAAAGCCCTAAAGCAAGAGACAATATTGTGCATTTTAGGAACTTACATCTTTTAAGCTCAAAAGAGAGGTGGGAGGTGGGTCCACATCCAATGAGGGCCATCCAGTAAGAGCCAAGTGTAGGGTAGGAAGAATTTCTGGGTTCTCTGTGACATCACCCAACTTGTTCCCCAGGTGGCCACAGCTGTGCAGTGGACCAAGGCAGAAGGCAACAATGGTGTCCCACTGTGGATCATTATCCTAGCCATTCTTTTTGGCCTCCTGCTCCTAGGTCTACTCATCTACATCCTCTACAAGGTCAGCCATGTCCTGCCCATGACTTGGCCACCATCTCATCAGGCTCTGCCCTTGACTCAGCACAATCCCAAGTATCCACCTCCAGATCGATTTTCTAGTCATATGCCTCTACCTCTAACCTGGCTATTTGCATCCCATCCTGTCCTTTCCTATAGGATCCCTCCCTTCATTCTACAGCCCCTACCTTAGAAAGACTTCTCTTATCTCAAGATGATTAGTTTGCCCATCTTTGCAAAATCAGTAAGCCACAGATGGCAAACACGCGGCATTCATGCTGTTACTCCTCCTAAAATACATGGCAGCCATCACTAATTGATCATATCCTAGGAGTGGCCTAGACTCCTCAAGAGGCAGCCACTAGAAAGCAATAATACTTGGCATTCAAGTTCAAATCTGTTTGTCCTTCCCAACTTAACTGGGGACATTTTCCTCCCAGTACAGGGGACTGAACCCAGGGGTACTCTACCACTGAACCCTTTTTTAAAAATTAATATTTTTTATTTTGACTCTTGAACTTGTGATCCTCCTGCCTCAGCCTCCTGAGTAGCTGGGATTTATAGGCATGCACCACCATGCCTGGCTTCACTGGGGGCATTACTAAGGAATTAGCAAGGCTCCCCACATCCTAAACCATCACTAATTTTGATCCTTCTGTGCCCACTGGAGTTCTGGGAGAAGTGGTCTTAGCCTGAATTCAAGGCCCCTTTTGCAACATGGAGAGATTCCTCCTCATTTCCTCTTGAGATGAGAGCTGGGGAGAAATGGTAGTACCTAAACTCTCCCTCCTTTCCCCTTCATCAGCTTGGATTCTTCAAACGCTCCCTCCCATATGGCACGGCCATGGAAAAAGCTCAGCTCAAGCCTCCAGCCACCTCTGATGCCTGAGTCCTCCTGATCCCAGACTCCTGATCCTGAAGATCCAGTCCTTCACCCTCAGTCTGCTGACAGGGAGGGGACTGGGCACTTCCTGAAGGTGCTGAGGGCCAGGGAGAAGCTCCTCTCCTTAGCCCAGAGACATACTTGAAGGGCCAGAGCCGGGGGAGGGGGGTGAGAAGCTGGGGATCCCTCTCCACCCCATGCACTGTGAAGGACCCTCGTTTACACATGCCCTCTCATGGATGGGGGAACTCAGATCCAGGGACAGAGGCCCAGCCTCTTCACAGCCTTTGCATTTTGGAGTTTCCAGAAAACAACTCTGAACCATAACTAAGGAATCCAGTCATGGTTATCTGGGCCAGACATGCCATCAGGACTTTCTGTCCAGCTTCAGCCTGCAAAGGTATGTCATCAGTCTTGCCAGAGATGACAAGGAAGCCCCAGCTAAAAACCTGGGACCTGAGGAGTGAGACCTGGCAGCTGTGACAGCCCCCACCCTGGTGGGCCAACAAGGAACACTAACTGTGGATGGTGCCCTAAGACCAGCTCAGGACAGATCCCAAACAAAGGTCGATGCCGGCCCAGAACCCAGCTCCGGGGGAATCAGAACTCTAATGGAGCCAGATCCAGTCTGGGGCATGGGGTTGATCTGGAACCCAGACACAGATATTGATAACCTAATCCAGGCAGATCCAGAACTGCATTTGGGTCTGCTCCAGACCTGGGCCTAGAGGCCCAGTTCACCCCTGACTTGGGAGAAGTCAGGAATTGCCCAGGACCCTGAAGAGGCCATGATGGCAACAGATCTGGAACCTCAGCCTGGCAAGATGCAGGCACTGTCAGTCCCCCAAGAAAGGGGAGCTGGGCTCCTGCAAGATTTGGGTTCTGCCCACCAGCTGCACTGATGCTGCCCCTCTTCTCCCTACCCAGACCTACCCCCCCTGCCCCTCGGCTCCTGACACCCAGGACTTATTTAAACTCTGTTGCAAGTGCAATAAACCCAACCCACTGCCCCCACTACCAGAGTTGCAGTCTGTGACCTCCTACCTCACTCTTTCCAAACCCATCCTGGAACCAGACAGCTTGCAAGAATGAGGTCCCTGTCTCATGACTTCTGTCCACAGAGAGCTGGGAGTATGACCCCCACGAACTTCTCTTAGGAAGGGAGGAATCCGTTTGGGTTTGAGGATTAAAGAAGAATGCAGAGGAGAAAGGTGGAGGGAGATAATGCAGAAGACTCACCTGGGCTTCCCTTAAATCAGTAATGAAATGAGAGGGGAAAGCCATGGAACTAAATTGAAAAACAGCCAGTTAGGCTTTTGTATTGTTTTGTTTCAATTGCTATTGTGTGCTGGTGGAAGGGGCTGTTTTAATAGTTTATGTACACGATATCTTTTAATTTCTATCAATCCTGTGAACTAGGTACTATTAACCCCTCTTACAAAAAAGAAACTGAAGCCCAGAGAGTTTATGTAACTTACCCAAGGTCACACAGTGTGTGGCAACACAGTCAAACCCAGCCTTGTCCGACTGTGACAACTTGCATTCTTGCCCAACATACTCTAGGGTTTGAGTCTTGAAGAGAACTCATGCACAATAGGCTCCTCCAGGCTCCTGTTTTCTTATCAAACCTGTTCTGATGTGCAGTGGAGAAAGAAGAGGACGGGTTGTGGAAAGCAGATGTGCACAGCTTGCTAGACCATAATTTTGCCACCAGGGGGCAGTGTCGGCACAGATTTAAGGGAATTTGGGGATGAGGGGAATGAGGTCCACCTCTGTCTTCCCCCATCACCAGAGCTATTCTTATTAACTCAGGCTCCTGCTTAGCAATGCCTGCATCACCTCAAAATACTTCCAAGAGACCATGCCGGGACCATCCTCCAGTCTGTGACTTTTTAGAATTCCATACCTCAGGACTGTCTTCCCATAAACCAAAAGACACTGATGGGGAAGAAGAGATAAGACTAGACAAAGAACCAACCAGCATTTTAAAGGATGTCAGTCATAGTATAAGGCATCAGAAATTCTTGAGGAAGGAAATCCCATACTTCTGCATGGAGAGGAGTTCCCCCTCTTGGGAGAACTGGGGGTAGGGCTCATCACAGACAATTGCCAGGGGTCAGATCTGAAATTTCTTCCACTGTTGTGAGGAGGGAAATGGACTGTGAGCATTGGACTGGTTTCTGGGTGTGTCAGTGTGAGGTGCCTGTACTCTTGAGAGAGTGGAGATGGATGCACAATTCAAGGAAGGAATTCCTTTGGCTCAAAAATGCCACAGATGTAATCTAGGACCAGCTTCTCTATCCCTGAACTGTAATACTCTACCTCTGGTTGCAGAGCAAGTGCCTCTCACCTTGAGACTTGAATGATCCAGAGGAACATGAGGGTGGGGGGCTAGAAGGCCTGAGCCCTATCCTTGTCTGTGTTGGTGGAGATGGAAAAGAAGAGGAAAGGAAGTGAACAGAGCAGCTGAGGGTGTGTGGAGGGGGAGGGGGCTCAGAAGAGGCAGCTGGCAGGCGGGAAGATGATCTGGGGGTCTCAAGTTTCTTGACATCAATTAGAGCAGCCGGCCTAGGCTCATTAGTAGCCTGGGGTGCAGGGCTCATCAATAATGGATTCTCCCCACACTCCCCACCCCCAGCTGCCTGCAAGGTCACCCCACCCTCCAGCCAGCTGCCTCCCCATAGTAAAATAAGCAAACCCTCTTCTGAGACTCCCTAACTCAGAGTCCCTGAAAGGGTGAACAAGGACCGAGGGCAAAGGGGTCTCTATCACAGGTCAACCATTCCTAGTGCTAGCCCTTGTTTTGTCACAGAATTTGCCCAGGAGAGACAACATGGGAAGAGGAGAGTAGAAGCAGGGTCTAAGAAAAGCAGGCTTTATGACACTGAGGTCAAACCCTATGATGGCAGGTCAGACCCAGAGCAAGAGGATGCACCTGTAATCCCAGCAGCTCAACTCAGAAGACTGAAGCAAGAAGTTGAAGGTCAGCCTGGACAACTTAGTGGGATCCTGTTTAAAAGGACAGGCTGGGGATATGGCTCAGTTGGTAGAGTGCTTACCTCGTAAGCCCTGGGTTCAATTCCCAGCACCGCAAAAATAGAAAAAAAAAAAAAAAAAAAAAAGTAAAAGGGCTTGGGAGACAGCTCAGTGTTAGAGCGACCCTGGTTCAATTCCCGGTAAACACACACACACACACACACACACACACACACAAAAGAACTTCCTCTGATGGACAGACTTCATATTCTCCCCCAAGGTCAATCGTGGACAGCCAGGTCATAGTCCCAAGATCTTTGGACTTCTAGATCAGAACAATACCAAGGCTTTGGTACCCCCAGCATTCTGTTATCCTTGAGCAAGAGCACCTTGACAGATGCAGAAACAGATCTTTTCGTCAAACCAAGTCAATGTGGTGAGGCACAGAATTAGGTGCCCAGAATTAGGAACCCAAACTTCTTGCACCTTATTTTGGTCATCCAGCCCTAACTTGCCTCCAGAACCCAGGGATGCCAGTCCTCCTTTCCCTTCCTAAAGTGTTATGAGATTCTAATCCCACCACCCCTTCCACTGATCTCTTCCTCCCTGCCTCCACCCTCCCTAAATCCCAAGTGTTCCTGTTCCCAAGCACACCCCCTATCCCTCTGGCTGGGTTGGCCTGAAGCTGGCTGCTTGGCATTCTGGGAAATCTGCCTGCCACCCTCCCTCTCCAGGCAGGTATGGACAGGTTCAGGCTGTAGCAGTTGCATCTTCCTCAGCCACCTCCGCAAACTCCCAGACTCTAGCCTTGTGCTGGGGTCCCAGTTGTCTGACTTCTGCCCAGTCCCCTTGTTGGCCTTAGAATGCATCCAAGTGTCCTGTGTCCTTCTCCCCACTGACATTCTCCCCAGCTCTTAATTTCTGTCCTACCTTCCATTCTCCCCTCCACCTCACCAAAGGTCTTCATTGAAGCTCTCCTTAGTGGGGAATGCCCTGCATTTAGACTCTGAAGAGTATATTCTCTCCCCCCCCAACCCAATCCAGGTCATCTCTACAAAACTGCATTTCAGGTCTGGATTTTATGTCATCTTCCAGTTACCCTAATGATCTCAGTTACAACCTTCTATTTCTACATCCTCAAGAACATTGATCGCAGTCCCTTCGCCCAGACCTTCTTTAAAGGACCCAGGCATTCTGACCCCAGGCAGAGATCAACTCAAATCTATCTTCAACCCCCAAATTCACCCAGCCCCCAGGCATTCTGCTCCTAAATTAGAAGCAGTGGGCCTGTCGCAGTGGCATGGCACACACCTATAATCCCAGTGACTGGGGAGGCAAAGGTAGGAGGCTCGAAAGTTCGAGGCCAGCCTCAGCCACTTAGCAAGACCCTAAGCAATTTAAGGAGAATAAAAAATAAAAAATAAAAAAGGCTAGAGAAGTAGCTGAGTGATAGAACGCCCCTGGGTTCAAGTCCCAGTTTAAAAAAGAGAAAGAAAGGAAAAACAAACTGGGACCCAAACATTCACAAAGCACCTCCCTCCCACCGCCTACCAGCTCATCACCCTGGAGGGGACCCAGGTGTCCCACCCAATCCGGGACCCCATCCCTCCCCAGAGTACTTAAGCATCCCGCCCCATATCGGCCTGGAACTAGACTTCCCGCCCTCAGACCCAGGCCTCTTAGTTTCCAGCTTCCTGCATCACCTCACACGGTCTTCTAGACGTCTGTTCCCCCAACCCCGGCCGCAGTGGCACCGTGCAGCCCAGAGATCCAGGGGCGCAAGCCGAGAGCCGGAGGAAACGGGAGGGGCAGGACGCCCCCTCGCGGAGCCCGGCGCGCCCCCGGCCCCCTCCTCCCGTCTTCACCTGCTGCGGGCCCCGCCCCCGCTCCGCCTCGGCCGGCCTCTGCTCCGCCCCCGACTCCTCCCCCCGTACCCCCAGCCCGGCCAGAACGGCCCCCGGGACAGAGCGACGCGGAACCCCGGGCGCCTGGGTCCCCAGCATGATCCTCGGTGAGTGGGCTCTGCGACTCCAGCCTCCAGGCTCCTGGGTCCCTCTCAGCGGGTCACCCCCTCCACCTCCCGGCACCGCGGTGACTGCGGCCGCCAGTCAGCGACCGGTTCCCCCTCCCCCTTCATCTGGCTCCACATCTGGGGTCCCTTCCCCTCTTCGCCAAGCTGCCGCTTCTCCCGGTGGTCTAGGGAGTGGCAAGGGGGGAGGCAGAACGGAGTGAGACCCCCGCCCCATAATGAGAACATTGCGTATTCATGAGGCTCATGAATATTATATGACAGTCTACGAGAGGCTGGGGGAGGGGGCTGGTGCTGGCCTGGTGGAGTTGGGGAAAAGGTTCGGACCCGTCCCCTCCAGCGCCTTCCCCCACCCTTTGCTTTGACACTCCGACATCCTTCTGGGCCCAGGATAAGAGGGAAAGGAGGAAGTGGGGGGCGGGGGGAGAAGATGGTGGGTGTAGCTTCGAGGTGAGTGTGGTGGGAGGTGGGAACCTGAGGGCTGAAGATAAGGAGGCTGGGGAGAAGAGCGGGTGGGAAACCGTCCATCCCAGGGCTCCTGCGGCTTAGATCCTGTCTCCGCAGCCATCCTGCCCCAACACGCCGGGACCTGCCCCTCTCTCTCCCTGCTCTGGCTGCCTGGGCCCTTCCTTCCCGTCTTCCTTCTTCCCCTCCACCCCTGCCTTGGGCCGGGGGCCACCAGGAGAGGGAGAGGTGGTGGGGAAAGTAAGGCTGGGGGAGGGGAACTCCCGCTGGGCTCTGACAGCCCGTCAGCCACAGCCACCCCATCCTCATGACCTACATCGGGAAGGGAGCCCCAGGGATGGGGGAGGAGAGGGCCTAGCTGTGTTCTGGACTCCGCATCAGCTCCAGCTCCAGGGCCCTGCCTCCACAGTAGTGCACAGGCCTACTCTGACCTCTGCCCTCCACCCTGGCTAGGCCGGTTCCTGTGCCCTGTTTGTACTGGGAGCCCCCTACCAAGCCCAGACACCTGTGGTCCCTCTCCCTCCACTGGGGACACCTGGATCCAGCTGATGCCCCAAGGGCTTGACTGGCTCACACCCTCATCCTTCCCCTGAGACCCTCTGCTATCTTTCTGCCTTTCTTTTCTTCTTTGAATTCACTCCCCTTACTCTATTGACTTCACTAGCAGAGACCCATCCGCTTCCTTCTCTCCTCCTGCGTGGCCTCTCTCACCACTTTATGTCTCACTCCCCTCCACCTGGCACTCCATCATATCTATTAAATGAATGAGAACCAAGGCATGAATGACTTCTTCCCTGCCTCTTTCCCAAGAGTATTCTAGTAGAAGATATTCCACACCCTTCTTTGAATACCACCCCCATCCTCTAGGGGGACACCCCCAACACACTTTAGACTCAGACCCCTTTGCTCAGGCTTCACTGTCCTCCAACCTGTGCCATCTCTGCACTCTGCCTTCACCCTGTAGTTAACTCCCACCTTGTGCCAAGGCTACTGAGGGGTGGGAAGCCTGCTAGGACCCTCAAAACCTCAGCCATTTTTTTTTTTCGTGTGGAGGATAGAACCCAGAGCCTTAAGTATTATGTATGCATACATAAACACAAGCTCTACCACTGGGCTACACCCCAGCCCTGCCCCCACCTGAGCCCTCTTTGAGAAAGGAGGTGGGTGAGGGAAGCTGCCAGGCTCAGGTCCCACCCTCAGAACCCATACTAAGGTATTCAGCTCCAAATGCCTCATTTAGAATGGACTACTGAGTCCATGTGCTACGTGACCCTGGAGGGGCCCTAAGATGTCCATGCCCAGCCTGCTTGAGATCTAGAGTTGGAGTCCCAGGTTTAAGTGGTAGTTCTGGACCCAGCTTCCTTGTTCCAAGACTTTCTGCACCTTTCCAATGGAGTCCCTGGTGCTGTGAGGGGCAGACCTAAGAGGAGTCCTCTTCCAGTCAGGCTGGGAAAGATTTCCCAGAGGTCTGCCTCCCCGCTCTTCGCTTCCCAATCTCCTCCTCCCTTTCTCCTCCCTTTAAGCCCTGCTCCCGCCTACACCCACCCTGGGGTTATTAGGGATGATGTTTTGAGTAGTTGTTCATAATCATCCCCTTGTCTCTTTCATCTTTGACTTCAAAGCTTTTCCAGCTCTCAACCTGCCTCCTGCCACAATGGGGCAGAAGGGGACAGATACATTGGACTTGGTCAAGAAGATAAGACCCAGGAGCTCAAGCCTTTCCACCCACTCCCCACCCTGATTTAGGCATTTCTGGGGAAGGAGGAAAAGCCAAAAGGCCTAAAAGGAAACAGAGATGGATGAGATGATATCTCAATTCCTCCCTTTAGCCACAGAGTCTAATTCCCATTCCAACCCAGTGCTGACCCTGTGATTTTCGCCATCTGGAGCCCTAACTACTTGCAACCTTAACCTCAGTGCCTCTCTCTGAGCTTGGGCTCAACCTGGCCTAGCCTTCAGACCAGCACTACTCTCAGCCCTGCCCAGCACCTCTCCTGGCTCCTGTGCCTACTCAGGCATTGCCACACCCTGAGCCAGCTCACAGCAGACGCTCCCATTCTTCACCACCAGGGCCTGAGGCCGGGGCTCCACCTGAGAGCCGAGGAGCTAGGGCTCCCAACCTGGCCAGAACTTCTGGGGAAGAGAAGGAAGAGACCAGGCTTCAGTGGGGTGGAGGACCCAGATGCAGCTTGGTGGTGAGTTAGTGTTGGCAGGGAAACCAGAGCAAGATCAAAGTGCCCACACCTAAGCAGGGTATGGAAATGGGCAGATGTTCACTATCTGAGGGGCTATGAGTTTGCCCCCTCTAAAGTGCATTGGGAACTGTCTTTAAAAAAGCACGTAGCAATTCCCCATGGAGCTGGGTGGGGTTCTGTCTGCTGGAGGTAATTACTCTAATGAGCTTCTCTCTGGAGAAGCCTGCCCCAGCCAGGTCCCAACTCCTCCCTGCCCTGCCTAACATGGGTGCTTCACTTGCACACATTCCAATTTACTCTCCTTCTCTCCTCCAAACCTGCCTGAAGCCCTCACCTAGCCAAATGACAAAAGCCCAGATTTTTTACCTCAGTTCCTGGTCACCTGGCCCTTCCTATATTCTTGCCTTTTCCCCTTTCCTTCCCCAGAAAAGTGTAGTGCTGCCTCTGGAGCTAGGCATGTTCAAATCCCCTACTAGCTGTGTGACCTTGGTCAGGTAACTCCCTCTCTGAGCCAGCTGTCACCATCTATAAGCTGAGAATTCATTTATTCAGCAAACATTTATTGAGCTCTCATTGTGGCATGCCAGCACTTGACATGGATCTGTTCAATCCTCTTGTCAGTTCTGAGGCAGGTATTGTTGTTCTCATTTCAGAGATGAGAAATGAGACTGAAAGAGTCAGAGAAACAGGCTTGCCACCCAACCAGTGCACAGGGGGACCATCCACTGGGAGACCATGTATGTAAAGTGCCTGGCATGTAGTAAGCCCTTAAAAAGTGGCAACTATTGTTATTCTCAGAAAATGGGGAGGAGGGAGCTAGGTGTGGTGGCTCATGCCTGTAATCCCAGTGACTCGCCTGTAATTCCAGTGACTCAGGAGGCTGAGGCAGGACGATTGCAGGTTCAAAGCCAGTCTCAGCAATTTAGCAAGGCCCTAAGCAACTTAGCAAGACCCTGTCTCAAAATAAAAATTTTTAAAAACAGGGTGGGGATGTGGCTCAGTGGTAAAGCACCTCTGGGTTCAATTCCTAGTACAAAAAAGGTGTGTGTGTTGGTGGGGCGGGGGGGGACCTGAGGTTTGAGCTACATGAAACCAAGAGGCCTGTGTCTGCTCACCCAACCCATAGCTGCCATCTGCCCCTCTCCCCACCTCAGATTTCAGAGTGGAGGGGAGGATATAGGAATCCAGAAAGGAGAACATGAATCTCCAGTTGCCCACCCTAGTCCTTCCCTTACTCCACCCTTATTTCACCCCTCTCTCATACTCCCCTCCACCCCAACATTCACATCAGTGGAAAAGATGAGTTACTGGCCACAGAGAACAGAGTCGCTGTACCTGTTGGGTTTTGGGGGGTTTGGGGGTTTTTTTGGGGGGCGTTGTTTGTTTCTTTATCCCCCTCTGGAGTTGAAATGAGGACTCCAATGCCAGGAAATGCATGGAACTTGCTCTCCCCATCCTATCCTTCAACCAGATGGAAGCCTGTGCTCACATCTCTGCTTCAGAGTTAAATTAGAGCCCTTTGGGAGTGATGTAGCAGAGAAGGAACTTGCTATAGAGTGCGACAGATCTTGATTTGAATCTCAGCCCTGGTACTTACAGGCTGTGTGACATCAGCCAAGTTTTTTTAACTACTCTCAGTCCTGGTTTCCTCACATGCCAAATGGAAAAAAATAATATCAGGCATGTTAGCCTAGCCACCTCGTTGCCTGGGTCACCTCAGAGATTAAATGTGATAATACTCAGAATTCATTGCCTGGCACATAGTGGCTCCTCTATTTTTTTCCTGTGGCTTTTTCTGGAACTCAACTCTCTCCTCTGAGAGGGTTTGAGGAGTGGGAGGGTAGAGAGTCCAGAGCCAAGCTGCAGTCCCTGGTGCTCCAGCGGGTCACCTGCCAGCCCCAAACCAGCTGCTGGGGTGGGGGCGGGATGCTGGGGACTCTGGGAGCACTCAGGTTTCTCTCACCATTCCTGAGGCTCGTTAAGGCTGCCCTGGCCTTGGGTGCCAGGCAGAGAAGAGGGGTGGGGCCAAGGGGGAGAGGCCACTAGGGGACAGGAAGGCAAGATGGCCAAACTGTCTGTTCACTCTCTCCTCTTCATCTTTCTCCCTCTCTCCATTCCCCGCCTTTTGGTCTTCCCACCCTAACCTCTAGCTCTGTGTCCCGCTTTTCAGCAGTGTCTGTTTTTCTATCTCATTTCACTCTCTTCCATCTCTCCATGCTTCTCTACCCTCTTCTCTCGCAGTGTCTCTGTCCTTTTTCTCAGTTACTTATTCCTGCTTCACTCTACCATTTTCTCTCACTCGCTGTCTGTCTTTGCCCAACCCATCCCAACCCTGAAGGTGTCAGAGGAAGAAATGGACACAAGACATACAGACCCCCAACAGCTCAAGGGCCAAAGCCAAGCATCCTGTACTCTCCTTCAGACCCTAGAATTTGGAAGCCCAAACTCCCAGCAGCCTTGATCCCTCTTTGCTTGATACACCCTGGTCACCCAGTCCTGGCATTGGGTGGAAGAGAAAGACCCCTCCAGACCTTTCTGGACCAGCTCCCTGCCCCCAGCTGTGCCTGAGCCCTCCCCACCCCCTCTCCCTCGCCTCAGATTCCCCTAATCCCTGTTCCCCCGCCCTCCCCTCTGCCCCACTTTTCCAGGACTCTGATTGGCTGATTCTACTGACTGGGCTGGGGGAGGGGGATAGCAAGGGAGGGGGCAGAGGGCAGAACCAAGGGAAGGGGACGTTGTCAGGCCCAGGCCCCTGGGGGGCCAGGGCCAGGCCACTGCCTGGGGGCAGCGGGCACCAGAAACTCAAGGTATGAAAGAGTGTAGTCTCTATGGAGGGAATAGGAGAAGAACCTGGGGATCCCCTGCCCTAGGAAGGTCAGGGGAGGACGGGGGCCAAGCAAGCAGGCTGCTTTGTTCCTGGGAACCCCTGTTGCTGGCAGGGGGTGGCTGGAGTAGTGGAGGGCAGCCAGAGCTCTGCAGCTGGTAGACTGTGGGGTCGCAGAAGGCAGCTGGGCCAGAGGACGTCCAGAGGGTCCTGGGTGCCTCTGCACTCAGGGCTCCCTTTGGAAGCTGGTGGAGTTCCTCCCGTGACTCTAGGGGGAGGAGAAGAACGTTTCAGGGGAGGGTAGTTGGAGGGAAGGCCTCCACTTTCATTTCCCCTTGGGGTCAGAGGCCTGGTGGTAGCTGTTCCTGCAGAGCTGGAGCTGAGCACTCCCGGTGAGACTAAGGGTCTGGGGAGGACTGAGGAGGGTTGAAGAGGGGTCTCAGAGAATGGCCCAGGCCATCCACTTCCCAGAGCATTTGCCACCCAGTGGCTACCCACCCCCAGAGAGGTCAGCAGTTAATTAAGAGTTATGATGGGGACAAAATCATAACTCCAGGGAACCTGAAAGATTCCGCAGCCCCTCTCCCAGATCTTGGCTTCATGGTCCCCCTGGGCAGTGGCATGAATCACCCAGTTGACTCTGTCCTTCCTGGGATGATAACAAACCTTTGACTATCCAGAGGGAAAGCAATGCCAGGGAAGAAAGTAGTGGCCAGGGGCTTGGGGCTCAGGGTTCCTGTTGGTCTAGCAGGCAGCCTGCAAAGAAGGTCTAGGCTTTCCAAGGTCTGTAAAGTACCTAAAGATCTTTGGGGGAGGGAGACTGGAGAAGTGGGAAGTGAAAACCACCCAGAAAGGAAGGCGCACAGTGGAGGACCTGCTCCAGTGCTCAGGAGTCAGCAGGGGAAGTGTGTATGCACTGCTCACACAAGTGCATGCACTGGGGGGTCACACTTCCAAGTGAGGGGGGACCCCAGCTAGGCAGTGGGAATGCCAGGCTTGCGGGAGGGGTTCCCCAGCTTCAATCCACCTACCCTACAGAATGTTTGCTCTGCCCTCCAGGCAGCCTGAGCCGGGCAGGGCCCCTCCCTCTGCTGCGGCAGCCCCCCATCATGCAGCCCCCTCTGGACCTCAAGCAGATTCTGCCCTTTCCTCTGGAGCCAGCCCCAACCCTGGGCCTCTTCAACTACAGCACGGTGAGTAGCAGCCGCCACCTTTCCCACCCTCCTTCCCCAGCCCACCCCTGCCCTCTTCTACTCCTATATTTAATTCTTTATCTCTTTTTTTTAAATTTAGATGTTAATAGACCTTTATTTTGTTCATTTATTTATATGTGGTACTGAGAATTGAACCCAGTGCCTCACACATGCTAGGCAAGTGCTCTACCACTGAGCCACAACCCCAGCCCCATCTTTATCTCTTCTTATGACTTAATCTTCCTCACTTCTAGTCAATTACAAGTATTGTCAACTATCTGGTATAGTATTAACCACAATAATAATAGTTAATATTTACTGAGGTCTTACTATCGACCAAGTCTTGCTATCGTGGAGTGTTTTATGTGAATGATCTCACTTAGTCCTCCTATGATGGCCAGAGCATCCAGAGAAGTAATGAGACTCAAGTTGTGGTAGTGACAGTAGGGAGGTGGCAGGGTGTACATGCTGAATCCAGAAAGGGGATAAGCAGGAAGACAAGCATGCCTGCCTTTAAGTTCTAGCTCTCTGGAGCCCCCAGCTGGGTAGATACGATCTATAGGTAGGGCTTGGAGGACTGGCAAAGTAGTCTATGTTTACTCCAATATGAAATAGGGAGCCACTCTCCATTCTTAAGCAGGAGAACGACTTGCTAAGAGCAGCCATTGAGGAAGGTGACTGGGGCAGTCTGAGGTGGGGCTGGAAAGGAGCAAAGACTGGAAGAGGGGGGCCAGTTGGGAGGCTGCCCCAGCAATGTGGGCCTGGAGGGAAGTCACACTGGGCCAGTGGCACAGCAGGGTGAGGGAGAGGAAGGGGAAAGGGCGAGGTGTTTCCAAGGACATACTGACAGGCCTGGTGACCAACTGGTGTTCAGGGGTGGGGGAGAAGAAAAAGGATGAGTCAAGGATGACTCCAAGGTTCAGGCCTTTGGGACTGGGAGGAAGAAGTCACCATGACATAGGCAGGGTTTAGAGGAGGAAGCTGTCTGGGCTGAGAGTGCTGAACTCTGGGACACGCTGAGAGGCATACAGGAGAACATTGAACTGAAAAGGTCCAACAGTTCAGTGTGGTGGTGCATGCCTATAATCCCAGGAGGCTGAGGCAGGAAGATACAAGTCTGGATTGCAGCCTCAGCAACTTAAAGTCCAACAGTCAACTAGAACTTAAGGCCTGGAGAGAGGGCTGAAGCGAAAGGTTGCGGGGAACCAGCCTGACTCAATTCTGATCATCCACCACCAAAGCACATTTGGCCACAAACACAAACTGAATGGAGTATGCAGAGACACTGCAGCAGATATTTCTATATCCAACTTCCTTTAATCTTCACCACAACCCCATAAGGTAGACATTAATATTCCCGTTCCACAAATGGGACAACAAAAATTGAGGTTAGCCACTGGGCCACATCCCCAGTCCTTTTTGTTTTTTTATTTTGAGATTGGGTCTTGCTAAGTTGTTTAGGGCCTTTCTAAATCACTGAGACTGGCTTTGAACGTGGGATCTTCCTGCCTTAGCCTCCCAACTTGCTTGGATTACAGGTGTACACCACTCTGCCCAGCCAGGGTTCAGTAATTTATATAAGTTGACACAGTATGTGTCCAAGATATAATTTGAACCTATAACATCTGACTCCAAATAGAATTCTCTTTATTGCATAGCCACTCTCCAAAATCTCCTAAAGAACCTAAACCAACATTTGCATTGCATTTTAATATCTACAAAGTGCTTTTCAAATCTTAACCTTTAACCTTTACAGCACCCTTTGGGGTGGCTGTTGTTATTATTCTCATTTTATAAGAGAAAATTGAGTATTGACTGTAAGTATGGCACAGTTCTAGATACAATGCAGACAGGAGGGGTAAATATGAGATAGTTCTTTTTTTCAGTTGTCAATGGACCTTTTATTTTATTTATTTTTTATTTTTTTATTTTTTTAGTTGTAGATAAACACAATACCTTTATTTTATTTATTTAGTTTTTTTATGTGGTGCTAGGGATCAATCAAACCCAGTGCCTCACTCATGCTAGGCAAGCACTCCACCACTGGACCACAACCCCAGCCTGGACCTATTTATTTATTTATTTATATGAGGTGCTGAGGATTGAACCCAGTGCCTCACACATGCCAGGCAAGCACTCTACCACTGAGCCACAACTCCAGCCCGAGACAGTCCTATCTTAAAGGACTTTATAATCAGGAGAGAAAGATATGTACATGGTAGAACAGAGATTATGAATATTGTGACAGAACCACTAACAAAAATTCGATTTAACCAAAAAAAAATTTTGAGCATATTCATGTACTGGGCACTGTGCCTGGTGTCAGGGACACAGGACTCAGTCTTCACCCTTAGGGAGCTCACAGTTTAGTAGGAATAATAACAAGTTAACAGTTACCCTGTAGTGTTGAGGAGCTGTGTCAGAGGCATTTAGCTTTCATGGGAGTCCAAGGCAGAGTCAAACAAGGCTTGCTGGATATGGAAGTACCTAAGGGACCAACCAGAGTTAAATAGAAAAAGGAGAACAGAAGAGAAAAGAACTTAACCCAGATGGAGTGGGTAACATGATTTAGGCTTTGAAGAATTATTAGTAGGATTTTAAAAGTGGCCTTAAACAATGTTCCAGATTGAACCAAACCATATGAACAAGGACTGGAAAAGAACAACTGAGAAAGTGCCATTGATTGGGTATAACTGGAACATGAGGTATGGGGAATACTTTCCCCCTCTCTGAATACCTGACTTACACTTACCCTTAGGTCTCAGCACCCCATCATTGTCTCCATTTTTAAAATTTATTTACTTTTTACATTGTTGTTTCGATTACTTTAGTTGGGATTATAGGAGTGCTTTGTCCATATTTTATAGGTGAGAAAATATGGACTCAGAGAGGTTAAGTGACTTGTCTAAGGTTGCAAAGCTATCTAATTGATTTACATAAATAATCCAGGTTTCTGAGTTCCTCAGGGTTCCTGTCTCCACTGCTTCATTGAGCTGTTTGAAGCCATGAGTGCCTGGTGTGGTGCTGCACACCTGTCTTCTCAGCAACTCTGGAAGCTAAGGCAGGTTTAAGGCCAGCCTCAGCAACTTAATGAGACCCTCAGCAACTTAACAAGACCCTTTCTCAAAATTAAAAAATAAAGGGGTGGGGATATAGCTCAGTTGGTAGAGTGCTGGCTTCACAAGCACAAGGCCCTGAGTTCAATCCCCAGCACCGCAAAAAAAAAGAAAAAAAATTAAAAATTAAAAAATAAAAAGTGCTAGGGTCTCTAGGTTCATCCCTGGTACCAAAAAACAGAAAGAAGAAGAAGAAGGAGGAGAAGGAGTGGGGGCAGGGAGGAGAAGGTGGAGGAGGAGAAGAGGAGGAAGAGAAATAAGAGAAATAAGTAGTCATGGGATCTGGAAGTGAATCTCAGTGAGGGAGTGTAGCTCAATGGAGAGCACTTGCCCAGCATGCATGAGACCCTGGATTCAATTTCAATAAATAAATAAATAAATAAATAAATAAATAAATAAATAAAAGCATGAGCATAGATAGGCTTGGAGAGTGCAGCAGGTGTTGAACATCCCCAACTTCGGCATATGACTGTCAGGATGTGAATTGATGGTCCACTGTACTGGCTGTGTGCTCTTAGGCAAGGCATTTAACCATCCTGAACCTCAATTTTACCATCTGTAGAATGGGATTGTAATAGTACTAACTCACAAGGTTGTACCAATTGTATTATATAATCATAACAGCAAAAAGTAAGTGCTCAATCAATATTAGCTGCTATGATTGTTATGTTATTGCTATTATTTTTTTTTTAGTTATTGATGGACCTTTATTTTATTTATTATTTATTTATATGTGGTGCAGAGGATCGAACCCAGTGCCTCATACATGCTAGGCAAGTGCTCTACCACTGAGCAACAACCCCACCCCATATTGCTATTATTTTGATTTAAGGGAAGAGCAGAAAGAGAAAGGTAGGAGAGTCAGGGACTCAGCCTTGAGGAATAATCAGAATTAGGCAGTGGGAACCTGAGGAGGCTCCCTAAAGGAAACAGAGGAGCCACTGGAGGGGGCAGGGGAGGAAATACATTCTTGTAGAGTTGGAGAGGCCAAAGGAGAGAGTGTGTCGGTCTGCATTAATAGTGTCAAATTCTGCAGGGGAATGAGAACTGCAGAAAAGTTGCAGACAGGCCTTTGGAAGTACTGTGCAGCAGTTAAGTACATGGCTTTGGAGTCAAGCTGCCCAGGTTTAAATTCAAATCCTAGTTCAGCCACTTACTAGCTTATGACCTTGGGCAAATTATTTAACCTCTCTAAACCTCAGTTCCTTCGTCTATAAAATGAAGATAATAATAGCGCTTACTTCAAATAGTGGTTGTGATGATTAAATTAGATAATCCATGCAGAGTCAGTACAGAGCAGCCACATTCCAGGGGCTCAATCAACCCTAGGTGCTGCTGGAGGAGGTACTATTACTCATGGCACCTATGGCCGTCTGCGGACTGATACCTCCAGCTCTTTCCTACTGGGGCAGTTCCTACCCATCAGGCCTCACCCCCACCCCCACCCCCACCCCCGCATTGCTGTCTCCCCTCATTCTCCTCCCACTTACTCCACTGCTTCCACCTGCCCTTGGATGCCCCTCACTGTCTCCCAAAGGCAACTCTTCCCTGGATCCAGTACTCTGCTCCAGTCATCTCTTTGCCTTAGGGGAGATGGGAGGGAATGAGACCCAGAGATGAGATAGTAGGGTCCCAGGCTCTGTCCACAGAGAGTGAGGTGTCCTGGGGAGTGGGCTGCTTTGCTTTCCTGCCGCTCACGCTCCAGTGCTATCCCCCCTCGACCGCCAGAGGGCAGTAAGTGCACGAATCGTGGTTTAAGCTTAGAGAACCTGGTGCGCTGGCAGGTGTCAGGCAAGGGGAGGGGTGAGAAGCGGTTAGGGATGATGTCTCTAGTCTGAGGTCGCTTCTGTACTGGGAGCCCCCAGCCCCGCCATTTGGAGGAATTGCTGAGAGAGCAGTGCCTGCAGGACACCTGGGTACCTGGGCTCGGTTTCCCACCCCTGCGGGGTAAGAGACTTGAAAAAGGCGCAGCACAGGGACTGTGTGCAGAGGGAACTGGGAATGGGTCGTCTGCGGACTCTCAAGAAATGCTGTCAGCAAAGGAGCGAGGATCAAGGCAGAAGGGGTGAAAGAAAGGACAAATGTCTGAGCTAGACAGAGTCGACCATAGGATTGAACACTGAACCCAAGAAGGAACCCCAGTGGAGGCATCTTGGGTCATCTGTTCACTGCCTATGCCGCCGGGCCAAGTGGCCCCTCGCCCGGAGAAGGTCTTTCCAGGAAGCGGCGCCTGGACTTGGATATCCCCTCTAGCCTGTTGGGTCTAGCCCCCCTCCACTCCTCTCCAGTTGCCTGTCCCCGCCCCCGTCCTCGGACCGCCCTCGGCCCCGCCTCCGGGGCGGGCTCCAGAGCCGGCCGGCGCCGCCTCCGTCTCCCGACCCGCCCGGCCTCACAGCCCCGAGCCGCCGGGGCAACCAGCGCCGCGTCCCCGGCCTGCCCGGCCGGCTAGGCTCGGCCCCCCGCCCGGGTCCGCCACCCGGGCCATGGAGCCGCGGCCCCCAGGGTCCCGCAGGGTAAGCCACCCGGCCCCTCCTCTCCCTCGGGTTCCGCGCTGCCGCAGCGCTCCCCCACCCCATCCCCGCCCGCCCCTGCGGGGCTGGCCACCTCTCCTTTCTCCCAGTCCGCGGGTTGTCCGGCCCATCCCCCACACCGGCGCGGCCCTAACCAGCCTCAGGATCCCAGTTGGTGCCCCCAGACTATGTCACCATACTGGATAGCCTAACCTCTGCTTCCCAGGTCCTTAGAGTCCCCCAGATCTTCAGACTTCCCATCAGGTCCTACACCTACCCTCAAATTACCTCACTTTTCAGCGCCCTCTTCACCAGCCTGGCCCAGCATCCCTTCCCCACCAGCTTCCACCTGCTCTTTTTATCTTCCCCATGTCAATCCTTCCTGTTCCTTAGGTTTTCCCATCCTTGAGATTCCACTCCCTTTCCCTTGCGGCTTGTCACCTCATTTTGAGGGGTGGGGAAGTGGGGTGTCAAACAAGGGACAGCAGGTTCCATCACATAAAGGGGAATGGAAGGAAATATAATCATAGCTTCCCCCTCATGATCTGGTTTCCTCCCTCTATCCCCATTGCCCTTCCTGATTCATTTTGCCCCAGCTTCAGGGAGCTATTCCCCTTCACATTTGCTGTTGGAGGGCACATGGGAGGGGACTGTTTGGTGGACTTGTCCAGACAGTCTGTAGGCCAACATCCCATAGAAGAAGCTGTGGAGTGAGATGGGCTCTGGGAGATGCTGGCCTCCACTTCTCCCCAGGGAGCCTTCATCTAGGTCACCGGGGCCTCCTGACCTTGGCCTGGAGCAGCACTTCAGTGGCTCACATTCCACCTGCACCAGGATTGGGCCCAGGAGCCCTCACCTTCAACCTGGTGTCTCCTCTGTTCATGAAGAGAAGGTGGGAAAGGCCTGCCTAACTCCAATGCTACCCTCCCTGCCCCCAGTTGGTGTTTCTGGACTTTAACCTGGAGAGGAGGCTATGCAAGAGTTACTTTCTCACTCTGGAGGAGGGACCCAGGTGGGGGCAGGATTCTCAAGCGATGCAGGTTTGGATTGTCAGTCCACATCTCATCCTCAGGGTCCTGGGTCCTCCCCCCTGGAAACAGGCTGGGGCAATGGGGTGGGGCAGAGATAGAACCAGGAGACTACCCTCCCCTCTGCATCCCATTCCTCTCTCCCTACTGTTTTCATCCGACTTAGGTTTCCTGGCCCAGATTGGGTTTCTGTCTGGGCTGAATTCCCATTCCCCACCCAGTATGTGAGGAAGCCCAGGGTTTAGGAGAACCCTGGGGCAGAGTTGTGGAGTGGGGGGTTCTCTGAATAGGAAAAACTTAGATCTAAAAGTGGGAGCTGAGAGCAGCAATATGTCTCCCCTTTGTGATTAAAGCCTGTCTCCAACTTGGTCTGTCTTTCTTTCTGTCAAACACATCATATATTTACACAGATAAACACACAGCTGAAGATTACACAACCTGACCATTCGTGGTGTCAACTAAGCCCCCAACACAGAACTGTTGATACATAAATGATGTACACACAGTACATGACACTCATTCACACTCCACCCATGCACAGATTGATCACAGCCTGCCTAGCACACACACACACACACACACACACACACACACACACCCATTCCTCTCCTGTTAGACTTTTCCTTGAATGTAACTGGGGCTTCCAGGAAGCTGATGGGAGGTGAAAAGACAGCATTGAGAGGAGTTCCTTCCAGCCTAGGGTCAGTCAAGAGATTGATGCTTGTCAGACACTTGCTTCTCTGAACCTCTGCCAAAATGAGGCAGCGTAGGTGAGGCTGCCGCCCATTTCGCAAGGGATGCCGAAAGCCCCTTTCCTGATATTAACCCAACCAGCTGGTGAGACTCCTGCGGAGAGGCAAGGAAGTCAAGACATCTGGGCTTTCCAGACTCCAAGCCTGCTTGCCCCTGCTTCATGATCCCTCTCTCGCAGTGTCTCACTGGGAACCCTGAAACCTGGGCACAAGCAGGGACTCAACTGAGGTACTAAGGACCCCCGATTCCCCAGCAATTATGTCTTGCTTGATTGCTTTGAAGATAAGATTTCACCCCTAATTCAGTCTGTTCTTATAAGCTGTCTCAGCCATCACCCAGTCCTCCTCAGCCTCAGCTTCATTCCAGTCAGTCCTGCCTCTCCCTGGCTGCCGAGGGGCCCACAGGGAGGAGGACTATTCAGGAAGGCAATTTTCATGCCTCTAGGCCCCTGACTTTATCCACTGATAGTAGAAGACCTCAGAGAAACTCCCATCCTCTTCCCTCATGGGAACTCTTGGCAGGAGACTGCAAAGACATCTGCTGACCCAGGGTGGAGGCAGAGATGGCCCTAATCCTGCCCAGCCCACAGCCCTGCCCCAGAAGCCCTGTGATCAGGGAGAAAGGGTTCAGAAGATAACTGGGCTGCCTTACACTATTCCAGCTTCCTTCTCCTTCTTACTCCCCATTATTTGCTACAGCCACCTATTCCCTTCTGATTTGTTTTTGTTTTGTTTTTGGTACCAGGAATTGAACCCCCAGGGGTACTTAACTCACTGAGCCACACTCTCAGCCCTTTATATGTATTTTATTTTGAGACAAAGTCTCACTAAGTTGCTGAGGCTGGCTTTGAACTAACAATTTTTCCAGCCTCAGCCTCCCAAGCCACTGGGATTACAGGTATGTACCACTATGCCTGGCTCTTCTGATTCTTTTACTTCCTCTAGAAAGTGCTGACTTAAAAAGGTCCAGCCTTCACCCAGTCCTGTAATCCCAGCAACTCAGGAGGCTGAGGCAGGAGGATCATGAGTTCAACGCCAGCCTCAGCAACTTAGCAAGACCCTGTCTCTAGATTAAAAAAAAAAAAAAAAAGATAGAAAGTAAAAGGGCAGGGCTGGGGCTGTAGCTCAGTGGTAGAGCACTTCCCTAGCATATGTGAGGCACTGGGTTCGATTCTCAGCACCACATAAAAAATAAATAAGTAAGCCAGGCGTGGTGGCGCACACCTGTAATCCAAGCGACCTGGGAGGCTGTCAGGAGGATCGCGAGTTCAAAGCCAGCCTCAACAACTTAGTGAGGCCCTAAGCAACTCAGTGAGACCCTATCTCTAATTAAAAATACAAAATAGGGCTGGGGATGTGGCTCAGTGGCCAAGTGTCCCTGAGTTCAATCCCTGGTTAAAAAAATAAAATAAAATAAAAAGTAAAAAATAAATAAATAAATAAAATAAAGGCATTGGGGGCTGGGTTTGTGACTCAGTGACAGAGTGTTTGCCTAGCATGTGTGAGGCACTGGGGTCCACCCCCAGCACCACATGAAACTGAATAAAACTAAATACCACACAATACCACTAAGGTATTGCGTCCATCTGCAACTAAAAATAAAAAATAAAAATAAAGGCATTGTATCATGTACAACTAAAAAATAGTTTTTAAAAAAATTAAAAGGAGCCGGGCGCGGTGGCGCACGCCTGTAATCCAAGCAACTTGGGAGGCTGAGTCAGGAGGATCGCGAGTTCAAAGCCAGCCTCAGCAACTTAACGAGGCCCTAAGCAACTCATTGAGACCCTGTCTCTAAATAAAATACAAAATAGGACTGGGGATGTGGCTTAGTGGCCAAGTGTCCCTGAGTTCAATCCCTGGTTTCAAAAAAAAAAAAATTAAAAGGGCTGGCTGGGGATGTGACTTGGTGGCTAAACACCCCTGGGTTCAATCCCTGGTACAAAAAAAAAACAATGTCCACAGAAAGAGTGTTAAGGGCAAACTGGGTCCCAGAAATGGGAAGATAGGAATGCCTGTCTCCTGGAACCAGAGGCTGGCCTTGGCAGAAAGTCTTACACCAGAGGGGGGCCAAAAGGGTTCAAGAGCTTCAGTGAAAGGCCCAAAGGTCTAGGGTTCCTTAGGACTTCATGTCAGCAGGCCTCTGGCAGATTAGCTAGCTGTAGGAGACAGGTCAAGATGACAGAGTTGGACCTTCATGGTATGATGAACCAAGGCAAGAGTCCAGGATCAAGTTCCAGCTCAGATATTAACTCATGATGTGACCTTGGGCAAGCCACTTCTACATTTTTTGTGAAACAGAAGCATTGGTCCAATGGCTCCATCAGGTCCTTTCCAGTGCTTTGAAGATTGAGCTAGAGGAATCAGGGAACTGAGGCTTACGGCCTTCAATCCCAGGAAAAAGCTCTGGGACCTTGGTTTAACCCAGCAGCTACCAGCTGAAGGGGGAAGATGGACTTATGCTGGGGTTCCTGGCTCACCCTAGCCTGCCTCCACAGATGGACCCTGTGCAGAAGGCTGTGCTCTCCCACACTTTTGGGGGACCCTTGCTCAAGACCAAGCGGCCCGTCATTTCCTGTAATGTCTGTCAAATCCGCTTCAATTCTCAGGTAAGAAGCCCAGTTGCTGTCCCACCTAAAGTGGGACAGGGGCAGCCAGGGGACCTTGAGGGAGGGCAGAGACTGGAAGCTCTGGGTGAGGGGCAAGGATTAAAGGCATGTTAGGAGAAGAACAAGGAGTGAGGACACTGTGGGATAGAGCTGCTGGGAGGCACTTAAGGGGAGTAAGAGGTCGCTGTATGGGGGTTTTTGGTTTATTTTATTTTATTTAGTTGTCAGTGGCCCTTTATTTTATTTATATGCAATGCTGAGAATCAAACCCAGTGTCTCACACGTACTAGGCAAGCACTATACCACTGAACCACCACCCCAGCCCTAACAGTTGTTTTGATGTGGAGTAGACCCATCCTCTGAGGAGGGCCCCTTCTTCCCTCCCTCAGGGACTGAGGTATTCCATGTTTAGACCTTAGAACACAGGCATCTGGGTGGGAGTGTGGCCTTTGGCCCTCTAGTCCTGGGTGCAGGGCTAAGTTAAGTCATTGGCACCCCTGCAAAGTCTCTGTCCTCTTTGGCCTCTGCTAGACTCCTCCCTGGGCCTACTCACTTCCCCCTAGCCTCCCGGCTTCCTCTTCTCTCTACCCCATTTCTACCCTTCTCCCTTCAAATCACACACAAAGTCTGGGACTTTCCCTGTGGAGAGAAGTCACCCCAAACCCCAAACCCAGGTGTCCAGCCACCCAGATTTCCTCCCTGTGAGGCTCCACTGGGATTCCTGTTTGGGTGTAGAGGGAGCTTCATGGCATACAGACTCTGAGAGCTTTTGGAGAAAAACAGCAGAGTCTCATTCTGCTGAGTAAAGAAAATAAAAGCCTGTTCTGTTTCTCTACCTAGCACACACACACATACACACAAACCCCATGCTACAGGCCTTGCACACCACTGCCCTACCCCTGGGCTGCCAGTGTTCCCTATCTACGCCTTCTATTTCTACCCCTGTTTAAATGACCTTGTGCCTCCAGGATTATACATTCTTAGCAGGGGTACAAATGGGAGCGGAGGGCAGGGGCAGGCAGTGGGTAGGTGGAGCCAAGATCAACCCAGCATTAGGCCTCTGTTTAGCTTGGTCCCCAGGCATCCTCTCTACCAACCCTATCTCCACTCACTGGTGAAGGGAACAAGAATGGAGGGGTGGGGAGCCAATAGCAAACCACCCTTCCCTCTTTTTGCCCTCCCTTTCCCTCCCCCATCCAGTGGCTCTGTTTTGACAGCTGTCTCTACTGCTGTCTTCTGTCTCCAGAGCTGGGCTTGAGGCCAGGGTCCTCTAGGGTGTCCACAGAGGCTTCACAGAAAATGAGACCTAAGGGGAATCATCAGGATAGAACCCAGGCATCAGAATTCCTGGGACTCCCAGTCTGAGGGTAAAAGCAGCAAGGGCAGAATCCTGGGGGCAGAGGATCAGGACATAGGTCTAGGGTCTAAGAGGATGTGAACTGACCACATTTGAGGCCTCTCCCAGTTTAGGATTCTCCCACAGGTTTGTGGTCCCCAGGTCTGGGACCTGAGTCAGCAGTTAGGTCCTGGGAGTGGTAGTGGGATGCAGTCTGGGCTAAACCAGGATCCAGATTCCCAGAGAGTCAAGCTTGATGTGTTTGTCCAAGCTTCAAGAACCAGCAGACTGATTAGCATGGGGCTTTACATCTCAGAGTGCAGGGAGATTCATTGCAGCCTGCTGAGGCCACCCCAGGAGCTGAGGAGCCCTGTGGGGAGATCAGGAGATGAAAAGTGATCTCAGATTCCATTTTTTTCTTCCATCCCTAAAGAGTCAGGCTGAGGCACACTACAAGGGTAACCGTCACGCCCGAAGAGTCAAAGGCATCGAGGCCGCCAAGACCCGAGGCAGAGAGCCTGGCATCCGGGAACCTGGAGACCCAGCTCCACCAGGAAGCACCCCCCCAAATGGAGAAGGTGTAGCCCCCCGTCCAGGTGTGTCTGAATCCCTCACATCCTTCAACTGATCTCTGTCTTCTCTGGTCTCTCTCCATTTAATTAACTCTCCTCTGCTTTTGTCTCCTTCACTCACTCCAACCCCCACCCCCACCCCCACCCAAGGTGGGTCCTGGAGCCAAGCACAGTGATGTAAAATTTCCATCCTGTCACCCTCACCCCCTGCCCCAGCTTCTCTCAACAGAGTTGCCACTGTCTGTCCTCTCTGCTCAGTGACTCAGAGAGGGGCTAGGGTGAGGCCACCTGGCAAACCTCCCCAAGAAAAAGGGAACCATCCAATCCAGAGAGAGGCCCCTTCATGCTGGGGAAAGGGAATTAGGATGTTTGAGTGCCTGCCCTGTTGCGGCTCCCCTCAGAGAAGACTGAGTTCAGGAAACCCAAGGAACTCCCTAGATGATCTCGGGTAGACCTTTGAACTTCTCTGGGCCAGTTTTCTTTTCTGGCAAATAAGAGAATGAGACTTTTAAGATCTTTGAGGTCATTTCTAGATTTACAAAAAGCAACTCCAAAGTTCTTTTTCTCTCATGGCTAGTGGCCATCCTCAACCATGTATCCAAGAGAACGGGAAGAGGGAATATGGGGACAGGAAGATTTGAGCCACCCCTATCCTAGGATTACCACATCCAGTGGCAGTCATGGCCAACTCCAGAGAGATCTAGCATCCCCCTTGTCCCCATTTCCTCCTATCGTGGCCTGCCCTTCCTGCCTCACCCTAAGAAGAATGAGAAACAAGCCTGTGCACCACCCAGGCCCCCACTCTCACCACACACACACACTGGGAACCACCCTCAGGCGTCCACAGATGGAAGGGCGGGCCTGAGTTCTAACTGTGCTCTGGTGGTTTCCTAGCCTGATCATGTTGGTTTAGTTTGTTAACATCACTAAAATGGGGGACATTGATGATGGTGGTGGTTGTAGTAGTGGTGATAGGAGATAGTTAACATTTCTTTTCTGTGTGTGGTACTAGGAATGGAGCCTTTTTTTTTACTTTTTATTTTAAGACACGTTCTTGCTAAGGTCCTGAGTGCCTAAGTTGTGAAGGCTCAGGCTGGGGTTGTGACTTAGTGGTAGAGCGCTTGCCTAGCATGTGTGAGACACTGGGTTCAATTCTCAGCACCACATATAAATAAATGAATAAAATAAAGATCTATCAACATCTAAAAAAAATTTTTTTTTAAAGTTGCAAAGGCTGGCCTTGAACTTGGGATCATCCTGCCTAAGCCTCCTGAGTCGCTTGGATTACAGGCGTGTGCCACCATGTCCCCGACTAGTTAACATTCCTCCTCGCATAGCACTGTTCTAGGTACCTTCCATATGTTACTTCATTTAGTTCCTATACTCTCTGAGGATACAGAGCAAGATAACTATTCCTGTCCTGCTTTCATAAACCATGAAGTCCTGCCCAGACTGGGCTGTGAATACTCTCTCTGGATTGGGATGAAGGTGGAGGATGTCAGAAATGAGTAAGAGAAATAAGCGGAAGAATAATAGGATAGACAAACAAATGGACACCTGCAGGGGTCAGGAGTTCCCTTCCCAACAGCTCCCTACCCCCACTGCAGGCCTCCCCTTGACCCGGAAACTGGATCGTCTGTTGGAGAGAGAATGGGAGCGCTAGAGTTTCCCCTGTACAGAGGCCAGAACCCAGCACTGAGGCCTGGGGCCTGTGCATCTTTAATTGAGCCATAAATTATAGAGCAGCCTGCATCCCTGTTTCTTCCCTCTCTGGTTCTGCTCTTTCTGTTTCCCTTTGCCATGCCTGCATCCGCCTCTCCCGTCCTTCCCTTATCCTGGTTCTGCCCCTTCCTACAGCTAGCAGGCCACTGAGGGATGAATCCTTATTCCATGCCTCACCCTCTGGCTGGGCAGGCTGCCAGCTTTACCCTCAAGGTAGGCTGGTGGGCCCAGACCCCCCAGCCATTCCTAGCTCATGGAGAAGGAACCAGGCACTAGAGTCTCACACCCAGTTGCCTGTGGCAACTGAACCACATCTGGCTCTGATCCATGCATGACAACATGCATGTTGTCACAGGGTGGGGACTCCTGGACCCCTGCTCTCCAGGAAATGGGGGTGGGTGTCCACATGAAGAATATTCTCCAAGAACTATCTGGGGTCACCCTGTGTTTTGCCCCAACAGTTTCCACAGAAAATGGACTGGGTCCAGCCCCAGGATCCCCAGAGAAACAGCCTGGCTCCCCATCCCCTCCAAGTGTTCCAGAGACTGGCCGGGGCATAATCAAGAGTGAAGGGGGGACTCCAGCCTCAGCTTCCCTGCCTGGGGGCAGCAAGGAAGAGGAGGAGAAAGCCAAGCGGCTGCTCTACTGTGCTCTGTGCAAAGTGGCTGTGAACTCCCTGTCCCAGCTTGAGGCACATAACAAAGGTATGGACCCTCCCTAACCACGTTCTCCAGCCCTCTGCCCACCCTGCCTCTTATATCCTGACTCCCTACTTCCAACATCCTTGGAGCCTCAAAGATCTACCAGACTGTCTCCTTCCCCAGCCATCTCCCCCTGTCCTTAACCCCTTACTGCCTCAGCTCCCCCTCCACCTTCTTTCACTTATAACTCTCCTCTACCCACCTTGTATTTGGGAGGAACCCAAGGGGCTGGAAAAACCCACACTTGTGCATCCCTCCTATATAGTTACTGGGAATGTGGGTATTTAAGGTCTAGTTGGCCTGGAAATTGTTCCTCTACCCCTTACCTCCTGCCCTCTGTGGGCTCCAGGTACTAAGCACAAGACAATTCTAGAGGCCCGAAGTGGTCTGGGGCCCATCAAAGCTTACCCTAGGCTGGGGCCTCCCACCCCCGGGGAACCAGAGGCTCCTGCCCAAGACCGAACCTTCCACTGTGAGATCTGCAATGTCAAGGTCAACTCGGAGGTCCAACTTAAACAGGTGAGTCTAAGGCCCTCCCCAGGAATTCTGGGGAGCTCCATCTGCTGAGGGGTCAGGGAGAACAAGGAGCTTGGGTGAAGCTCTTTCTTCAGGTTCCTACCTCTCTGCTAAAAAACGGGAACAGGCCCAGAACTTGGAACTGGGTTATCCGCAATGTGGTCGTGCCCCCTGGCGGTTGCTCTTTTCTGGGGGCTCACAACCCACCACCCAATCACCTCCTCAGCACATCTCCAGCCGGCGGCACCGAGACGGCGTGGCCGGGAAGCCCAACCCACTACTGAGCCGTCATAAGAAGCCCAGGGGCGCTGGAGAGCTGGCGGTGAGGCCAGGGCGCTGGGGAATTCAGCGGGGGGGGGGGGGGCAGCGGGTTGGAAAGAGGGATGCGGGCGGGGCCCCGGGAGAGGTGGGGTTGACGGACTGCAGGATAACCTCCCTGCGCCTCTCTCCGGCACCAGGGCACGCTGACTTTCTCCAAGGAGCTGCCCAAGTCCCTAGCCGGCGGCCTGCTCCCCAGCCCCCTGGCGGTGGCTGCGGTGATGGCAGCGGCAGCTGGCTCCCCGCTCTCCCTGCGCCCGGCTCCCGCCGCACCTCTTCTGCAGGGACCGCCGATCACTCACCCCCTGCTCCACCCGGCCCCGGGACCCATCCGAACTGCGCACGGACCCATCCTCTTCTCCCCCTACTGACCTCAACCCCGAGCCCCTCCCATTCAACCCCCCACCTCCAGCCGGGACCCAGGCCTCCGGGCTCCCAGCCCGCCCCTCCCGGCGCTCCCTGAATGATCTCTCCTTCCCCCCCACCCCGAGGTACGGGGTTCCAGGAAAGGGGAGGGGTAGTGGGGGAGGGGGGCTTCAGAAGGGGGGGAACACCCCAGATCTCAGGGAACCCCGCCCCCTGCCCTTCCCTCTCCCCTAGAAAAGGGGGGGCCGTCTCACCCCCGAGCCCCCTTGGAGACACCCCCCCTCCCAAAAGCCATGTCCATCCAGCCCTTACCCCCCCAAACCTAGCACAAAACGGGGTTCACAAGCCATGGTCGGGGCCCGAGGGGCAGAAATGGATTTCTTGGCAATAAGCGGACTCTGGGACTCCGGCCCCCTACCCCAAACTGAAGCGCTTCCGTGAACACGCCCGTCCTCCGCAGGGGGAGGGGAGCAAGCGGGATCCTGGGTCCCTCATAAGCACTTTGGTTTTACCGCCGGCAACCTCACTGTGCCCGCCCCGCACCATGCCCCAAGCCCCAGGGCTAGCCGGGCCCATCGCAAGGGGCAGCACTTGGGGCATCTCTGGCACTTGGGTGGGACCAAGGAGATGCCCCCATAGACCCTTCCCTCGCCTTCTTCCTCCCCAGTCCGGGTTCCATTCTTTTCACCAGCACCCATCGCCCAAGGGGTACCGAGGGGGGCAAGGGGTGTCCAGTCCAAGCCCACCCCCGCCTCGCCTTCCGCAAAACTGTGAGCAAAAAGCAATAGAAGCCTCGCCCCCGCCCCTCCCTCTCCGCAGGATTCGCCGAGTCTGTAGCCTCCCCTGTCCCAGCTCCTAGACCTCGTGGCTGTCCCCTCCACTGCACAATTCGGGCGGGGGCGTGACACCCCCACCCCTTCTGTGGTTTCCGTATTGTCAGCCCTTCCAGCCTCCACCCGGGAGGGACACCGGCCCCCACAGGCCTTCCCCTCCCCATCAACTCTTTCTGCTTGACAATGTAGCAACCCCGGCCCCCCACCTTGGCCCTCCCCTTTTTCCTCTCCCTGACAATAAAGTCTGGATTCGTTCTGCCCTCCGCCCTCGAGACTCAGACTCTTGTCTTTGCCGGCTGATTTGGGAGCACTTTGATCGGGAGATGTATCTGTATGGTGAGGGAGATCGACACACCGACACACCGAAAGGGGGCCAGGAAGAGGAGGGGGACAGGAAAACGGGGTGGGAGGAGGCAAGGTAGGAGACTTGTGCAAAGCTCACGGAGGTTCCCATCCCACCCAGTTGGTGTAAACTTGGTCTAGAGGAATCTTTCTAGTCCAGGTCTGGGATTGCAGCCCAATCCCCGGCTGTTTAGAATTCGCCACAAATCCAGCAGGCGGCGCCAACGACAGGGAAAAGGAGTGTTCCTTAGGCTAAGCCGCTCGCTTGTTTGATGTGCTTCGTGATTCCCGGGAGATGGACAAAGGAAAGAATTCAGGCTTTTCTACCTCTGGTGGGAAACAGGTCAGCAAGACAAAGCACGGAAAGAAGTGGGGATGGGGTGTACAGATTTGAGCGCTAGCCTTTGCTTCTCTTCGTACAGTGACCTCAGGTCAGTCTTATCCTCTCTGGACCTCAGTTTCCCCATCTGCAAAATGAACCGTCTTGAATCTTTCAACAGTCGAGAGCCCATGTATGTCAAGACTATAACACATTGAGACTGCCATGTGCAGATATATTAGACTCCTTTCTTGTCCCGCCCCCAACAAGGTCTGAAACAGGGGAGCACTTGGTCACCTCTCACAAGGTTTGTAAAGGAAGGGTCTGCTCCTTAACCCCAGAATTCAGTTCCAAGAACAGCCAGCAACCCTGTGGACCTCTCTGTCTAGCCATCCTAGGTGTCAGGAAAGTCAAACCAAAAGGCCCAGAACAAAACCCAGCATCTGGAGGGGCCCTCCTGACTTTGGTCTTCTCTTCTTACTTCCCCTCCTCTACCCACTTCCTAGTCTTACAGAAGACAGTAGGAGGGAAGGTGGGATGATGATGACTACTATCAAAGAGGAAGAAGAGGGGAATAGGGGCCCTGGGTTTGTGAAATTGTGGGTGGGCATTCACTGTGGATTCAGAAATGGAAACTGACAAGGAATTTTTTTGTTTTGTTATCAAGTCAATCTAATTAAAAAAAAAAAAAAAAGGCAGAGAGTGGAGATCCAGAACAATGAGAGTCCCATAGAGAGGGTCTAGAAGAAACTCGGGTTGGAGAGGCTGAGATACTGGCATCCCCCACAGGCACCTCAGACCTGCTGGCTTAAAACTGAATTCATCATTAAGACTAAACTCATTTCTACAGTTCATTACTACAGATGTTTCTCTGAACACACAGAGCACCAGAAACCACAGGAATAAGTACAGGTAAGTACAAATAAGTATATTTTAGCTTTCTTCTTTCTGTCCTCTTTACCAAGATGCGAGCCACATCCCAGGGTCTTGTTTATATTTTGAGGCAGGGTCTTGTTACATTGCTTAGAGCCTTTCTAAGTTGCCCAGGGTGGCCTCAAACTTGTGATTGTCTTGCCTCAGCCTCCTAAATAACTGGGATTATTAGTTTGTGCCACTGTACACTGCAAACTTGGACCATTTTCCAGTTTATTATTGAGCATTCAAAGGTCACAGTGGTGATTTTATTGGTTCTGTGAGGGCAGCACCACTTGTTTGGGGGTCTATTGGTCAGTGAAGGGATGTGAAGGCTTAGCCACTGGTAGAAGTTCTCATGTGGGATCCAGGCAAGGCTTAATTAAAGGCTTAATTAAACCAAAAGGCCCAGAACAAAACCCAGCATCTGGAGGGGCCCTCCTGACTTTGGTCTTCTCTTCTTACTTCCCCTCCTCTACCCACTTCCTAGTCTTACAGAAGACAGTAGGAGGGAAGGTGGGATGATGACTACTATCAAGAGGAAGAAGAGGGGAATAGGGGCCCTGGGTTTGTGAATGCCCACCCAAGGATTCAGAAATGGAAAGTGACAAGGAATTTTTTGTTTTGTTTGTTATCACGTCAATCTAATTTTTTTAAAAAAAAGGCAGAGAGTGGAGATCCAGAACGATGAGAGTCCCATAGAGAAGGTCTAGAAGAAACTCGGGTTGGAGAGGCTGAGATACTGGCATCCCCCACAGGCACCTCAGACCTGCTGGCTTAAAACTGAATTCATCATTAAGACTAAACTCATTTCTACAGTTCATTACTACAGATGTTTCTCTGAACACGCAGAGCGCCAGAAACCACAGGAATAAGTAGAGGGGAGCTGGGGTTGTGGCTCAGTGGTAGAGCATTTGCCTGGCATGTGTGAGACCCTGGATTTGATCCTCAGCATCACATATAAATAAATACATTAATTAAATAAAGGTCTGACAACTTAAAAAATATATATATACATATATATGTTTTTTGGTACTGGGGATTGAACTCAGGGGTACTCGACCACTGGGACACATCCCCAGCCCTATTTTATATTTTATTTAGAGACAGGGTCTCACTGAGTTGCTTAGGGCCTTGCTAAGTTACTGAGGCTGGCTTTGAACTCCCGATCCTCCTGCCTCAGCCTCCCAAGTGCTGGGATTACAGGCATGCGCCACCACACCTGGTTTTAAAAAATATTAAAAAAAAAAAAAAAAAGTACAGGGTTCTCTCCTGAGTGTGAAGCTGGCTCTTGGTGCCGCTTTGTTGTAACTGTCATTTGCCACTGATAATCATTCTCTACTTTGGGGAGGGTAGGAGGGAACAAATACCATCTAAGCAGTTTTATATACATATATATAAACACACACACATATATATAAGCTATATATATATATGTAATATATTTTTTTAGATGTTGATAGACCTTTATTTTTATTCTTTTATTTATCTGCAGTGCTGAGGATCAAACCCAATGCCTCACACATGCTAGGCAAGTGCTCTACCACTGAGCCACAACCCCAGCCCCTCTGGTTTCCTGAGGGTGATATATTTTAGCTTTCCTCTTTCTGTCCTCTTTACCAATGTTAATTTTTTGGTTAATTTGTACTATGATTTCTTTATTCTTTTTTCCTTTCTTTCTATACTGGGGATTGAACCCAGATGGCTCTATCACTGAGCCACATCCCAGGGTCTTGTTTATATTTTGAGGCAGGGTCTTGTTACATTGCTTAGAACCTTTCTAAGTTGCCCAGGGTGGCCTCAAACTTGTGATCCTCTTGTCTCAGCCTCCTAAATAGCTGGGATTATTAGTTTGTGCCACCGTACACTGCAAACTTGAACCATTTTCCAGTTTATTATTGAGCATTCAAAGGTCACAGTGGTGATTTTACTGGTACTGTGAGGGCAGCACCACTTGTTTGGGGGTCTATTGGCCCCCCAAACAGGCAAGGTTTAATTAAAGATAGGGCAACCAGGTATATGGTCCACAGTGTCTGGGGAGGCTGAGATAGGAAGATGGAAAGTTCAAAACCAGCCTCAACAGGAGGCCCTAAGCAACTTTGTGAGACCCTGTCTCAAAAATTAAATATGAAAAGGGCCTTGGGATATAGTTCAGTGGTAAAGGGCCCCTGTGTTAAATCCCCATATAAAAACAAAAAAAGATGGGGGAATAAATCCAATTGAGGAGGGCAGGAAAAGAATGAGATTTGAGAAAAAGCAGTGTCTAGAACTTTGAGTCAGCCAGAAATGATGAGTGCAAAGGTAGGTGGGTTAGTTCAGGTAATGAGAGTTAAAAAAATAATAATAATAACAACTGAATTCATTATTTACTTGCTTTGTTAAGCCTGTTCTTCATCCCATATTCCCTATCCTTTTGGGGTGGGAGGGTGCTGGGGATGAAAACCAGGGCCTCGCACATGGCATGCTAAGCATGTTCTCTACTACTGAGTTTTGCACATGTTCATGCACACACATACACAAATACACACAGACACACAGATTCACACACACACACATACACACACACACACACACACATTTTGCTGATTATGAGTAGCAGCATCCATCCAGAGACCAGGGATCCATCATAGTTCCTCCCTCTTCTTAACCTCTTCATCCAATGGCTCACCCTAAAAAAGTTATATTATTTGCTTTATTTATTTATTTATATTTTTAATTTTTAATTTTTGGTACCAGGGGTTTGAACCCAGGGGCACTTAACCACTGACTCATATCCCCTGAGCTATATCCCCAGCTCTTTTTATTTTTGAGTCAGGGTCTTACTAAATTGACCAGGCTGGCCTCAAGCTTTCCTTCCTCCTGCATCAGCCTCCCATGTCACTGGGATTACAGGAGTGCACTATCACTTTTGGCTAAATAACTCCTATTGACTTCTTAGTGACCTCTGGAGCCTGATGTTGTTCCCCACTCCCACACCACTGCCCTAACCAGAACCAGAACTGGCTGCATCATTTTGGGGGCTTACTGCAAAATAAAAAAGCAGGGTCCCTTCCTCAAAAAGTTATCAATAATTTCATGACAGTGACTGAAGAGCATTAAACCAAGCACCAGACCCTTCTCCCCTCCCCACCCCCATTTGTACAGGGGATTGAACCCAGGGGTGCTTAACCACTAAGTCACATCCCCAGTCCTTTTTTGTATTTTATTTAAATCAGGGTCTGCTGAGTTGCTTAGGGCCTTGCTAAATTGCTGAGGCTGGCTTTGAGTTCAGGAGCCTCCTGCCTCAGCCTCCAGAGCCACTGGGATTACAAGTGTGCACCACCACATTCTGCGTTGCCAGACCCTTCTAAGTGTGGGGCAATTACACAGATGACCTGGTCCTAAGGCAAGCGCTTTCTACCTCTTGTCTGAGCTGGTGCTTCTTTACTGGTCTCTCTCACTACCAGCCTGCATGCCTTCACTCTGTACAGCTATCTGAGTGCCAATCTCTCTAAAGCCTTCTGCTAAAACTCCAACTCCTTAGCAGGGTAAGCAGGACCTCCTTGATCCCTCCCTCGCTCACCTCTCCAGGCTCTTCTCTGCTGCTCCCTCCCTCACACTCCTTGTTGGCTTCTACCTAACACTCTGTTCTACACATGCTGCTCCTTTAGTCTAGACTATCCTATTATCCAAAAACACTGTTCATCATTCAAAACAACTCAGGCCAGTAGTGGTACCACACCCTGTAATCCCAGTGACATGGGAGACTGAGGCAGGAAAAAGGAGAGTTTGAGGTCAGTCTGGGCATCTTAGTGAGACCCTGGCTCATCATAAAAAAAAATAAAACAGGCTGGAGATGTAGCTCCTGAATTCAATCCTCAGTACTGCAAAAACCAAACATCACTGGGCACGGTGGTGCATGCCTAATATCTCAGCAACTCATGAGACTGAAAGACCAGCCTCAGCAAATGAGCAAGGTCCTAAGTGTTTAGGGAGACCCTATCGCAAAATAAAAATTAAAAAGCACTGGAATATGACTCAGTGGTTAAGCACCCCTGGGTTCAATCCTGGGTACCAAAACAAAACAGCCTTAAAGTGGCACATACTTATAGGCAGGAGGATCACTTGAGTCCAGGAGTTTGAGGCCAGCCTGGACAACATAGCAAGACTATCTAGAAAACAAATAAATAAAAACAGATAGCAAGGGCTGGGGATATGGCTCAGCTGACAGAGTGCCTGCCTCGCAAGCACAAAGCCCTGGGTTCAATCCCCAGCACCACAAAAAGAAAAACAAAAAAAAACAGCACATCAGATTTGGTCCATAGGCCACAATTTACCAACTCTGCTTTCCCCAGAGGTTGAATTGAGCCTTTGTACATTTACATATCTTTCTCCCCTGCTAGAATATGCCAGAGGCCTTGAATCAGATCTTCTAATATCCCCAGTGTCCTGCTCAGAGTCTGGCGCACAGTAGGTACGCAATAGAGATTTGTGGAGTGAATGGATGAATTAATGAATGATTACACAGGAGCCTGGGTGCCTGTGGGAAATGAAGCGATAATCCCGGATGCCTCATTTTCCATCTTTTTTTTATCCAACTCCATTTCTCACATGTGCTAGGGTATCACATGGGACCCTCTGACCTGAACCACCTCCAAATCTGGAGAAAAGAAAAGCAGTGCTATCCCCAAACAAGCCCAAGGCTTCTGGGGGACCTAGAGCTGCTCCTGGAAACTGGCCTCATTTTTGGAGTGGCCCAGATAACCCAATGCTGCCTCCAGGTCCCAGCGATTCCCAGCAACAATCTCTTAAGTGGCCTACCAGGCAAAGAGGGGAAGGAAACCGAGTTTGCATCTGAGGAAGGAGAAAGGAAAGAATGAAACAATTCTGGAGTAAATAGATGGGGGATTTCAACAGAGCGTCCAAATTTCACTAACTAAAGCAAAATGAGTAGGACCAACCGGAGGTGGGGAAGGAAGTGGCTGAGGTTGAGTAATTGGGGAGTTTCTTATTCTTTAAGTCTGGTATAATAGGAGGCAGAAGCAAGCTACCTCCCACTTGAAGCCTGGCTTCACACTGCTTTTGGGGTGAGTTGGACTTCTTCCACTGGAGGGAGAATCAAAGACCGGGGGACTCAGGTAAGCACTCTTTGGGAGGTGTACATTTACTTTGTTGGTCTCATTTATCAGGTGGTAACTGAAAAAACTGAGTCTGTATGCATGTGTAACAGAGGAACAGAGGAAACTAGCAACATGCTAAGTACGAAGTGGGGACTCATGGGTGGTCTTTGGGGAGCAGAGAGGAATTAGGGAGGTGGAGGATGCTGGGTTTCCTGAGAGCTTCTGGATGGATGTGGGGGCAGACAAAGACCTGAGACATTTAGACAAGGGATATTTTTGATAAAAATTTGGGAAAATCTTTGAGAATGGAAAGGACTAAGACTAAGGAGAGAGTTGGGGACCTTGAGATGAAGAGGTATGAAAATGGTTTGGAACAGACCCAGTGGCCAGGGGTCCACTAAGTCAAAGCCTGGTATGGTGACACATGCCTGTAATCCCAGCAGCTTGGTAGGCTGAGACAGAGGATTGTGATTTCAAGGGCTGGGGATGTGGCTCAGTGGTCGAGTGCCCCTGAGTACAATCCTCAGTACCCAAAAAAACGGGGGCTACATGGTTAAGCACCCTTGGGTTCAATCCCTGGTACAGAGAGAGAGAGAGAGAGAGATCTAAGTGGAAAGCCAGGTTCTGACTCTGGTTTCTTCTTCCACTCCCTCTGCTTCAGCCTCCATCATGTGGAACACCTCTGAAGCCAACTTCTCCTGCTACCACGAGTCTGTGCTGGGCTATCGTTACCTTGCAGTTAGCTGGGGGGTGGTGGTGGCTGTGACCGGCACTGTGGGCAATGTGCTCACCCTGCTGGCCTTGGCCATTCAGCCCAAACTCTGGACCCGCTTCAACCTGCTCATCGCCAACCTCACCCTGGCCGACCTGCTCTACTGCACCCTCTTACAGCCCTTCTCCGTGGACACCTACCTCCACCTACGCTGGCGCAGTGGCGCCACCTTCTGTAGGATTTTTGGACTCCTCCTATTTACTTCCAACTCTGTCTCCATCCTCACCCTCTGCCTCATTGCACTGGGACGCTACCTCCTGATTGCCCACCCTAAGTTCTTTCCCCAAGTTTTCAGCACCAAGGGGATAGCGCTGGCGCTGGTGGGCACCTGGGTTGTGGGTGTGGCCAGCTTTGCGCCCCTCTGGCCGGTTTATGTCTTGGTACCTGTCGTCTGCACCTGCAGCTTTGACCGCATCCGAGGCCGGCCTTACACCACCATCCTCATGGGCATCTACTTTGTGCTGGGGCTCAGCAGCGTGGGCATCTTCTATTGCCTCATCCACCGCCAGGTGAGGCGCGCAGCCCAGGCGCTCACCCGGTATAAGCTGCCCCAGGACAGCATCCGCGGCACCCACGTGGCGGGGACCAGGGAGGCCGTTCCTGGTCGCTTCCAGGAGCTGGACAGTGGGCTGGCATCAAGAGAGGTCAGTGAGGGGACCTCATCTGAGCCAGTCAGTGCTGCCACTACCCAGACCCTGGAAGGGGGCTCATCAGAAGTGGGGGACCAGGAAAACAGCCAGGTAGCAAAGCAGTTGGCAAAGAAAAACCCTCCAGAAGCCTCTTCCAAGGCCAAGCCAACTAAAGGAGACCCAAGAGCTCAGGACTCTCCGTCAGAGTATGGGAAGGTGACCCGGATGTGTTTTGCCGTGTTCCTCTGCTTTGCCCTGAGCTACATCCCCTTCTTGCTGCTCAACATCCTGGACGCCAGGGTCCGGGCTCCCCGGGTGGTCCACATGCTGGCTGCCAACCTCACCTGGCTCAATGGCTGCATCAACCCAGTGCTCTATGCAGCCATGAACCGCCAGTTCCGCCAAGCATATGGCTCCCTCTTAAAACGAGGGCCCCAAAGTTTCCGTCGGCTCCGTTAGAAATGGGCCCCCAGCAACCAGAATCCTAAATTGGCTCCTTTAGAACCAAAGTGGCCAACTGATATGAGACAAGTGACAGTCAGACCCGTGGGCATTTTCACAGACAACCTCTCTATCCCCCAAATCACATTTCCCCATCTCTGGATCAATGATTCAGCCCTAGGCGGCCCAAGGAGCACTATTAATTATGAATAAATAAATCACATGTTTGCTTTTTTTCGTTCATGGTACTAGGAATTGAATCCAGGCGTTATCTACCACTGAACTACATCCCAGCCCTTTTTATTTTTTATCGTGAGACAGGGTCTTGCTCAGTTACTGAGGCTGGCCTCAGACTTGGGATCTTTCTGCCTTGGCTCCTGTATTGCCGGGATGACAGGTGTGCCCCAGGACGCTCGGCTAAATTACAGGCTTTTAATGCTCAGGAGGTAGAAGGGTAGAAGAAGGAGGCAGGCCAGGGTTGGAGCTGGAACCTGAGAATAAGTGAGAATATGGGGCCTACATCAGAGAAAGGATAGAAAGCACCTGGCCAGGGACAGAGCCTTCAGCTGAGGGGTTTCCCAGTTATAAAACACCATAGGTAGTTTAGAAGGATTCGCTTGCAGGGCTGGGGCTGGGGCTGGGGTTGGGGCTCAGCGGTAGAGCACTTGCCTAGCACCTGTGAGGCAGTGGGTTTGATCCTCAGCATTATATAAAAATGAATAAACAAAATGAAAAATTAAAAAAAAAAAAACAGGATTAGCTTGCCTTTTTGTTTAACTGCCCAGAAATGACCTCTGCCCCTAACAACTACTGCCAGCATCCCCATCTCCACAAACAGGTTTCTTCGGCTCCAAACATTTGGTGATCCAGCTTTGACACCCACTCCAGTGAACCCAGGCCCCCAGCCCTGGCCCCATAATGCAAAGAGAAGAGTCACTGATGGGAAGTCCTTGCTCTGGGGAAATGGAACTGAGCTCAGCTGAGACAAAAACAGACTTCCAGCTGCCCTAGCAGGGTCTCACTCTGTGCGGCTAGTTCACCCTGTCTCAGGCCATCTGCCCATTATCCTGGCTTATGACACAGAGCAGAGATCAAGAAGGCTCTGGGGCCAGCACAGAGGGGAGACCATGCCATCCCGTTCCTCCAGCAGGACCTACACATCCTGTCACTGTGGGCACGCTCACTCACAGCAGGAAAGCACCTGCGGCCACCAGGTGACGCTGGTTCTCTGTGTTTTCCTCTCTGGCTTCCTGATCGAGGACAGAAAAAAATGCATCAGGACTGCAAGCCAGAGACCCAGACCAGGGGTCGGAGATGCAGGGATCTGCACCCGCCCTTTCCCTAAAAAGACTTAGGAGGAAAAGAAAAGAATGAGCCCTTTTAATTTTTCATGAGCTATTCATTATTTCTGGTGGGCAATGTGGGAGTGCAGGGTGGGCACCGTGGTGGCACTAGCAGGGAAATGTGAGTCTGGCTGGCACAAACGGGGACGGGGCTGAGTTGTCCACTTCCTATCCACAAGCCTGTGGATTGAGAGAACAAGTGAGGTCTGGAGAGATTCAGACAGACAAGGGCACAGAGAACCAAGTCCATGTGGACAGATGGAAATTTTTTTTTTTTTTTTGGTACTGAGGATTGAACCCAGGGGCACTCCACCACTGAGCCACATCCCCAGCCCTATTTTGTATTTTATTTAGAGACAGGGTCTCACTGAGTTGCTTAGGGCCTCACTAAGTTGCTGAGGCTGGCTTTGAACTCACGATCCTCCTGCCTCAGCCTCCCAAGCGCTGGGATTACAGGCATGCACCACCATGCCCGGCTTGGAAATTCTTATGTGCCACACACTTCCAGGGCCCAGGAATCCTGCCTCCTAACCAGGAACCTGCAATTCGTGGTGTCCTCCTTCCACAGAGATCAACAGTCAGGCTGAAGCACTGAGGCAGCTGAGCTGCGGGAACGACAAAGAACATCAGCTTGGGAGTGTAGAGAGGAGGGCTCTGGTCAAGGCTCTCTGAGAATTACTCCATGAACTTGAGCAGATCTCTGGACCACTCTGGGCCTCAGGTTTCATGATTGGTACAAGGGGGAGGAGGCTCTTCGATGAACCTACTGCAGTTTTACATCCTGCAAATAAATTGTTTCATGTAATCCTCACAAAATTCCTGTGAAATATTTATCTCATCTGTCTTACAAATGAGAAAACGGAAGTATAAATAGGTTAATTTTGTGCAAGGTCAAAGGGCTAGTAAGTGATCTGACCATGATTTGAGGGCAGTCATGTTACCAGCACACATGGCCTTGCTAAAACTAGGATCAAGTGACCAGAAGATGCCTAAAAGTCTTTCTTACTCCAACCTTCTAAGATTCTGAAAGTTGATGACTCTGAAGGGTTGTAAAAGGATTTGCTTTTAATATTCCTTGAAAGCAATTCAAAAGCTTCCTCAAAGAGCAGCAGCAATAGGGACTGAGGTTAGACCACAGGAAGGACTTCCCAATTAGCAGTCGCTGGAAAAAATAATTCAGGTGACGTTTTTAGGGGTAAAAAAGTGAAGGAGGGCTGGGGATATAGCTCATTTGGTAGAGTGTTTGCCTCGCAAGCACAAGGCCCTGGGTTCAATCCCCAGCACCGCAAAAAAAAAAAAAAAAAAAAAAAAAAAAAAAAGTGAAGGAAACCCTGAGTCCGACATCACAGAGGACAGGTATTAGCAAGAAGGCAAACTTCTCCTTTCTCACCCTCCGCAGCCCCCTACACTCCCACCCCTGGCCAGGTGAAGGCCGAATAAGGGGAAAGAGCAGGAGAAAAGCAAGGCTTTCTTCAGGCGCTGTCTCCCCTGCGGGTGTGCATGGCGCGTGTCCCAGCACCAGGTCCCCCATGGTGCGTTGCTCACGCGTGTCTCGGGACAAGTGTATGCGTCTGGGGGCCCTGCGTGCTCCTGAACGTGAGGGTGTCTGTCTCTGTCTCTTTATCTCTGTCAGTCTCCCGCCCGAGCCCAGCGCCACAGCTGACGCTGACGCTCTCTCGCGGCTTCTCTTTGTCTCGCCCCATCTGCCCGTCCCTCCCGCAGGCTGCAGGCACGCTCTTTCCTGGCTTTCGCCTCGTCTCCCAGCTCGCGCCGCCCCCGCCCGCGCCTCCAGCCCCTCCCGCCCCCACTCTAGCGGCACTTGCTCTAGCGCACACTCTCTCTCTTTCGCTGTCTCTTACAGGCAGATTTATGGTCAGCCCAGGGCCTTTCATTGGCCAAGCGCTGACAGGACTTGATTTAACGCCGCCTCTCATTGGCTGAACTTGACAGGGCGATTTACGAGTCTCTCTACCATTGGCCAAATCGCCTTGGCCCTGATTTATGGTTCGGTGGCTGCGGGGAGGGGGGCGCAGCTGGGGAGTGAGGAGGCCCCTCCCCGCGCCGCGGCGTTCCTCCCGCTCTCCGGACTCGCTCTCCTCGCTCCCTCCCGCCCCTGAGGAACGGGGCTCCCTCTACCTGTTCCTCCAGCCCCCTCCCCGCCCGTCCATCCGCTGGGAGGGGATCGTGGGGCAAGGTGGTGGTGGGAACTGAAGCGGAGGACCGGTCTGAGGGTGCGGGTAGGGGTAGGGTGGGAAGAGGAGAGGAGCCCGAAGAGGGAGCGAGGACACTGAAGTCAAGAGCGAAGAGGGCCCTGAGGGGGCCCCAGGGCGACCGAAAGAAAGGAGGGTTGAGGGAAAAGGAAGACTGAGGGCGGAAAGGGGCGGCGGCGGGGAGAGGGAGGAAGGCCTGACCCAAGAGGGCGCGTCTGCGGGACAAATGGGCGGAGCGGGGACAGCGGCACCGAGAGGGACCTCAGACCTCAGGGTCCAAATGGATGAGACATTTCCTTTCAGACAGTGACTGCAAGGGACAGGCTTAGAGGAGCGAAGGCGCAGAGGAGAGGAGGGAGAGGGATAGGCAGGAAAGGGCACCTGGAAGGTAGTGGTAAAGGAAAGAACCAATGGGAAAGACCGGAAGTCAGGTCGACTTTGGTTTGGGTGGTTGTAGGGGTGGGGGCAGTGGGAAAGACTGATGCCCAGAGGAAGTTTGAGAGAAAGGCTCCCACGCTCCCATTGGCTTCTGCAGGGGCGCAATGAAGCGCCTCCCCAGGAGATGTTCTGCCTTCTCCAGGCTGCAGTGGGCTCCCCATTCCATTTACCTCACTCCTCCCCCTTGCTCACCTCCCCAGTTAAATTTATGAGTTTAGGATTGGCCTTCAGGAATTAGGAATATTTATGCTTCTTTGAGAGTGAGGTTTGGAGGGTGATAAATAAGGGTCCATGGTGTGTGTGGGGGGGTACAGCTGGGGGCTCCTAATTTTAACCTGGCCACTTTCCCAGTGCCCCCACCCACCCATTCCTTCTCATCCTGAGCCAGAGAAGGAGTACTCCTGGGGAATGGGTTTCGGGTTTCGGATATCAGGAAGGGGGCTTGATGATCCTGGAGAGCCCCCTCACCCCCACCCCCACCCCTCCTCCGAGGCCTGCAGAGCTTTGCAGCAGAAAGGAAGGATTGAAGGCAGATAGGGAAGGAACTTTCTAAGCATCCTGGCATTCATACAGCCCCTGGGGTGCAGTTACAGCATTTCTGCAGAAGATGGGGAGCAGTCCGATTCCCCTCTGCTCCCCTAAACTCAGTTGCTTAGGAATAGGGGAGAAGGGCCAGGAAATTCAAAGGCGGGTTTCTCTAACATGTCACCCCCTCACAGGGAGAGGAAGATTTGAAATCTCCCCCCCCCCCCCCC